>JADHKN010000020.1:26507-335839 GCA_019925475.1 Ophiostoma ips
GGGGACTGGTTTTCCTAGGTGTGCTAGTCCGTTCTGTTTCAGGTGTACGCGTTACTGCATCGGCCCCCGGTGTCGGTAATTTTTTTTTTTTTTTTTTTTTTTTTTTTTTTTTTACTTTCTTTTTCTTACTTTTTTTTGGATTTTATTTTCTTACTTTTATTTTTTCCTTCTGAAACGCCGTCCCGATAAAATACTACTCAAAAGGTCGACGTGCATGACCAGTGTGCATAGCAGCAAAAAGGACGTCCGTGCTGCCCGCCAATCATCATCCTTCCGTCTTGCTGGACGCCCGCGCCCAGCGCACAATCAGGCCAATCTTCCAGTCCTTGAACGTTCGCTCGTTCCCGGGCAGCAGCGCATTGCTCGCCTCCAGCTGCTCCGTCACAGCCGTGATCGTCTCGCCCGGCAGGTTGATCTCCTGCACGTCCGAGCTGAGCGTCTCGGCCAGCCGGTCGGCCTCGGCCCGGTCAATGTGCTTGTACAGCAGCTTGATCGCCCGCCGAGGTGGCGTTGTTGCCACCGGGCCCGCAGAGGATGCCAACGCCGTCGTCGAGGCAAAGCAAATGTTGCTGTTCAACACCCACACCTGCAGCGCCTTTGCGTCTCGTTTATCACCGACAGAAGCTTCGTAGATTGGCAGAATGACCGACTTGGACGAGCCCGTGCGCGCAATGGTGGCCACGAGCGTCGCGGCAACGCAGTCGGCGACCGACGGCGGCGGCGACGACGCACCACCACGGCCCGACACCGACGACGACGACGCGCAGCCGACCTGCCACTTGAACAGGTTGACCGACTGCATGCGCAGGTTGTTGAAGTAGCCCAGCTGTGCGTGGCACGATGCGCAAAACACGTCGAGCCCGCGCGGAGCTGCTGCTGCTGCTGTTTTTGGCTCGACGGCGGCTGCGAGGACGGCCGCGCGGTCCGCCGCCGCCTTGTCCACGGTTGACGCGGAATACTGCCATGTTAGCAAGGTGCAGCCGAGACAACGCATCGTGTTCTGTAAATCCCATATCATTTGAATGTGCCTTGTGAGCAGGTGCAGCGCCATGGAAGCTGGGCGAGCACAGACGCACAGCGCGGCAGAAAACGACCTCTAATACCAGACAACTCTGTCGTTCCGACGTTGCACAAGGAACATCAAGGAAAGAAGAGTCGTCCGGCACTCTGCCGAAGCAGAGAAAAAGGGGTGTCTCTTTGTTTCTTCATCTGGGGCATTTGTATCGGTGGCCATGCTACCGCGAGCAGAGCTCAGCTTGACCGCCTTCTTGATGCCCGCGTAGAGAGTAAAGGGACAGAGAGAGAAAGAGAGAAAGAGACACAACGTACTAAAAGACCTTGACAGTCGCCCTCGGCGAACAACAGGGTAATCAGGTCGACAAACCCCACGCCCGCCTGCGCCGCGATGACGCTGTTGGCGCCGTAGCCCCGGCCGGCCAGCGCGTCCTCAGTCGTAGCTGCTGCTGGTGCGACGGCGCCATGCCCCAGCTGGTGCTTGTGCTCGGGCTTGTGGCAGTGCCAAAACTCCATCATCTCGGCCCAGTTGTCGCTCGGCAGGTCCTTCCACGTGGCGATGCGGTCTGCCGGCACAATGACCGCCCCGCATGCGCGGCACGTCACCGCGGAGCATGGCTGCAGATCAGGCGCCGACCACGGCGCCAGCTCATCATCGCCGCTGCGGGCGGACGAGAGAGCACCCTTGGTCTTGATCGGCAGCCGCCATGTCAGGTAGGACGGCAGCACGCCGCCGCCGCCGCCACTCCCCGCCGCTGCCGCTCCCCCTTTCCCTTGCGGAAGCGGTAGCCGCACTGGCCGCTCCGCTGCCATGGCCACTCGGCCCGGCAGTGTCATCTCCGCGGCGTGGCACGCGCCGCCCTGGTGGTGCCGGACGCGCAGCCGCGCGAGGCCCTGCACGGCGGCATCTTGCTGCTGCTGCTGCTGCTGTTGCTGCTGCGACGGTGGCAGCAGCTCGACAACCGTCGTGGCATCGGCCGGCGTAGGCAGCGTCACCGAAATGGAGACATGGCGGATATTTGTCAGGAGCTCAGCATATATCTGGACCGGGGCTGTCGACATGATTTGTCGGCTGGTTGGCAAAGTGCGAGAGAGCAGGTCGAACCGCAAAAGGCATCCCCAGAGACGGGTGGATTCTACGATGTCTACAGTATGTGTACTTGCGCACTGTAAATAACACTGTATGTCTTCACGGCACCTGCAAGTCACGACGGATGTACGGAGTAAGATGATAGGACAGACAGGATGTGAAATAGTACGAGTACAAAACGTACGGAGTAGAGTGGCGTTGATTATATAATACATATGGTACAGTCACGTGCACACGCGCTGAAGTATCGTGTTTTTTGAAAAGACGCCCATGCGATCGACGTCACCTCTTTTTTCACGGGTTCTTTCGAATCACGGCCGCAGTTTCCCGCTCCTCCTGTCGGGACGCATCCACACACACAATGCCTACGCCATCGACGTCTCGGGCCCGGCCCGGTGGTGGTGGTGTGCAGACGACCATCACCAGCAAGTTCAAGCCCACATCGTCGCCGTCGACTGCACGAGGTGGTGCTGCATCGGCCGCCAAGAACACCACCCCAACAAACAAGAGCATCCTCAGCTTCTTCAAAAAGGTGCCACCGCCGGAGGAGTCCATGTTTGTGGCCAACACCACCACCACCACCACCACCAAGGCACCACCACCACAACCACCACGACCCTTTTTTCCGGTGCAGCCCAAGAAGAAGACGACGAAAGATGAAGATGCAGATGACGCTGCTGAAGAGACGCGGTTCAACGAGTGCGCGGCATCCAACAAGCGGCAGAGGCGGGACGACGATGCGGGCGAAGAAAAGGAAAAGGAAACGGAAAAGGAAAATAAAGAAGCACAAGACAACGCAGACGCAGGCGAGACAAGGGCATTGCCTACGGTCATCCAGCCAACAACAACAACAACAACAAAGCCGGCACCTAAACCAGCCGCACGAGGGCCATTCGTGGACGACTCCGACTCTGAATCCGACACAGATGAATGTACAGACGCCAAGCCACCACCAGCCGACACTGCCACCACTCTGTTTTCCCCCGCCGCACCACCCCTTGATGGACCCGTGCTAGCAGCAGAGCATCATCACGCATCCTTTGCGGAGGCCTTTGCTTTGCCTGTCCAGTCCTTGGACGACGACGCGGCCAGCAGCAAAGACAAAGACGCCACAGCCGACGACTTTGACGAATTTGCTGACACGAAAATTGAAATCGACGACGGCGACGAGGAGGAGGAGGAGGACGACAGTTTCGAGGGCGAGGAGTTCCGCGAGAGGAGATACATGAAGGAGCAAGCACGACTCGAGGCGGAACAGGCAGCGGCCGAAGGGGACAGCAGCAGCAGCTGTCCCATCTGCGGCGCCAGCTTGGCCGGAAAGACGCCCGACCAGGCCACTGTGCACGTGAATGCGTGTCTCGATGGCGGTGCTGCCGTTGAATCAGCAGCAGCAGCCGTAGCAACTACAACGACAACGACAACGACAACGGACATCACATCGCCCATCTCAGCCTTCTCCAAGCGCTTTATGCGCACAGCGCAGCCGCGGCCGGGCCAGGCCAACCCGATCGGGCTGGGCGAACCGGGCCGGCCGCAGCAGGGAGGAGGAGGAGGAGGGGCCGCCGGGCCGGCCGCCGGCTCGGCGTTCGCCAAGCTCATGTCGGGCCACGCCGAAGACGCGGCGTGGGCCAGTGCGGCGGCGGCCGCATCGGCGTCGCGGGGCAAGCCAGCCTACGAGCGCACGTGCCCCTTTTACAAGATCATGCCGGGCGTGTTTCGGGCCATCTGCGTCGACGCCTTCCGGTACGGCGCCGTCGAGGGCTGCCGCGCGTACTTTTTGAGCCACTTCCACAGCGACCACTACATTGGCCTGACGGCCAAGTGGTGCCATGGCCCCATTTACTGCTCGCGCGTCACGGGCAGCCTGGTGCGCAACCAGCTGGGCACGGCGGCCAAGTGGGTCGTGGAGCTCGACTTTGACGAGACCGTCGACGTGCCGGGCACCGACGGCGTGCGCGTCACTCTGATCCCGGCCAACCACTGCCCCGGCAGCGCGCTTTTCCTCTTTGAGCGGCCGTGTCCTCCTGGCCGCCAGCGGATCCTGCACTGCGGCGACTTCCGGGCGTGCCGCGCGCACGTGCACCACGCGCTGCTGCGGCCCAGCGTGGTCGATGCGCTGTCGCGCCAGACCCGGCAGCAGCGCATCGACGTGTGCTACCTGGACACGACCTACCTCAACCCCAAGTACTCGTTCCCGCCGCAGGACGACGTCGTCGCCGCCTGCGCCGGCATGTGTGCGCTGCTCGACAAGAGCGTGCGCGCCGGCGTCCAGAGCGTGTGGGACGGCGTCCTGCGGCGGCGCGCGGGCACGGCCAGCGATGGCAGCGGCAACGTCACGGACTACTTTGGCAAGAAGAAGGACGTGTCAGCGTTGGCGGGTGCCGAGACGACAAAGGCGGCGCTGGATACAACCGCCGCCGCCGCCGCCGTGCCGGGCCGTCGCCTGCTGGTCGTCTGCGGCACATACAGCATCGGCAAGGAGCGCATCTGCAAGGCCATTGCGCAGGCGCTCCACAGCAAGATCTACGCGACGCCGGCCAAGATCAAGATTGTGGCGCAGCTGGGCGACCCGGAGCTGACGGCGCTCATGACGTCCAACCCGACGGAGGCGCAGGTGCACATGCAGATGCTCATGGAGCTGCGCGCCGAGACGCTCGCCGACTACCTCGGCACCTACCGCGCGCACTTTTCGCACATTGTCGGGTTCCGGCCGTCGGGCTGGAACTACCGGCCCTCCATGGCGAATTCCGACGTGGCAGCTTCTGCTGCCGCCGGTGCCGGCCCGGCCGGTGCCGTCGCAGCCACAGCACCGTCGGCCAGTCTGTCGCCCAGCATGCTGCCGACGACGACGCTGCTGCACCATGCGGGGTGGCGCACGCGGTTCGGCGTGCGCGATCTGGTGGCGCAGCGCGGCAGCAACCACGAGGCCATGTGCTTTGGCGCGCCGTACAGCGAGCACAGCTCGTTCCGCGAGCTGGCGCTGTTCCTGCTGGCGCTGCGCATCGACAAGGTGGTGCCGACGGTGAACGTGGGCAGCGACGTGTCGCGCAAGCGCATGAAGGCGTGGACGGACCGGTGGCTGGCGGAGCGGCGGCGCGGCGGGCTGGTGGACATTCTCGAGCCGGGCGGCGGCGACGACGAAGAACGGGCCGGCGAGGCCAAGCTCTGGGACGGCCGAGACGGTCTCGGCGGGGGGGCCTACTGGTGAGGGGGGGGGAATATATACGTCATTGATGACATGACCATAGAAAGAGTATATACGAAACGAATGTATGTCTCGTCGTTTTATCATGCCATTCTAGACTTTTTGATTCGTTATAGCCCCATTTGATAATCCCTATTTCATGCTAGAAAGAAAAACATGCTCGCAATCGTCTTTGGTATCGTTCGTTTTTTGTATTGGATTTTCGTTCGTTCCTTTGCATTGTGCTACCGCACGGCGGCCGTGGCTTTGGGCGCGTTGTTGGCGGCTTCGCGGCGCGTCGCGTCCTCCAGCAGCTGCACGTCGACCGCGTGCGCCGGCAGGTGGACGTAGCGCACGACGCTGCCGCGGATGAAGACGTTTTTGACGGCGGACTATCATTAGCGGTGATCTATAAGAAAGGGGGAGGGAAAGGGAGAACCCACCAAGTGAGGATACTTGATCTCCTCAATGACCTGGATGTCGTCCAGCTTAATGTTCAGGTACTGGTCGACGCTCTTGAGCACGCCGCGGATCTGGATGTCATTTTTGAGCTCGACCGTGACCGGCGTGTCGATGAGTGTTTTGAAAAAGCTGACTGTTAGCGCTATACACTTTTCAAAGGACAGTCCCTACAAGACGGCATACCTAAAGAAGAGCATCGCGAACGGTAGTAATCGGTTGCAAAGGGGGGGGGGCGGGGGTTTGCGTGCGCGGGCAAGGTCGACGGTGCGCGAGGCTGTGTGCCGCTCGATGTACGGCGTAAGGTCTATCGGGCTGGTGGTGGTGGTGGGGAGCTATGGTCCACTTTATATTTTGCCTTGTTTCCAAGGCAGAATTTTATGGGCTGCCACACGGCGCAGCCTCGTAGGCTGGAAAATCGACAAGTCAAGGCCCAATTTTCAACTAATGATATCACTTAGTTTTGAAGACGTCGTCAGAACCAATGGCATGTTATACTGGCCCAGAATGGTTTTTTTCATTAGTGTGAAAGACGCCTTTTTTTATTCAAAGTAAATTCATAGTGAACTGCTTAACTACAAAAAGAATAAACTCAAAAGACGCAAGATATCTCAAGTCGACTTCAAGAAGTGCAGACGAATAGACAAACATTTCTGCGTACGAGAGCACAACTAGTTCCCCATGTGCAACATGCTCTGAGACACATGAAAAACACCATCTGAGCTCTCATATTTCCCGCTAGTTTGCCCTCCTGTTTTTTTGTTTTTTTTTTCCTTCTTGTGCTCCGGATTCCATCGCCATCCCAACCCAGCATATCACACGGCAAACACGAGAACAAAAGCGAGTGGCAAAGGTAATAATATAAAATAAAGGAAATACTTGAAAAGAGAGGTGAAGTGAAGTGATAGCATGAAACACATAAACATAAATCCTTGAGAATCAAACATTCTTGATATACGGGTGCCCGTGGCCAGTGTAAAGAAACAAATAACAAAAGAAATAAGCCAGAAGAAAAGAGCAGCGCGGCGCAATAAAGAGGTATATTGTAAAAAAAGGGACAGCAGCAGTCCAGAGGAAGAGAAGAGGAGAGTGTGGGGGGGGGGGAGAACAAAAGAAACAGACAGGGTGCTGGAAGATCCTCGCCAACGGGCAGGGACCAGCGCACCCGTTGGCGGGATGAGGCGGAGGGAGGGGGAAGGTCGAGATTGTTTTGAGTAAGATTGTTTTTGTTTTGAGTTTTGGGTCATAACGTCGTCAAAAGGATATTGTAGGGACTGCGAAAAGATTCCGTCGCAAACTAGCTGTCCTCTTCGGCAGCCGGCTTGATCTTTTTGGCGTTCGCAGCCGATACAGCCTCGGACTTGCGCTTCCGGCTGTTCGGTGGCGGGGGCGCTGCCTCGTCGTTTTCCTTGTCCTCGGTTGTTTTGTCGGCATCGGCGGCGCCCTCCGCCTTTTGCTTGCGCTCCATCTCCGCCACCTCATCAGCTGTCAAGAAGCGGCCGCCCGGCCCACGTGGACGTCTCATGGCGTGGTTATGGCGAGACTCATGCAGGTAGGGCTTGCGGCCTTTCGACGTCAGGCGCAGGGCTTCTTCGAGCTTCTGGCGAGCGACGCGGCGCTTGAGGATGCGGTGGAACTGTTTCGCATTCACATAAAGGGGCGATTCCTCAACGGCCGCACTGGCCATCTCGGGCGACCCGGGCCCCGGCTGGGCCCCGGAGCGAGCAGCGGCGGCAGACACGGCAGCGGCCGCGGCGGCCGCAGCGCTGTGGTTGAGCATGGCTTGTGCATTCGGCAGGCCAGGGCTCGTAACCTGGCTGAGGCGGCGGTCTTGCTGTGTCGGGGAGCGGGCGTTGCTCGAGTTGCTGCGGTCCTTCTTAGTGCGCGGCGACGTTTGCTGGGGCAGGCCGGCGGCGGTGGCATCACCAGGCATGCCGTACGAGTAATTTGAGCCCGAGGCAGCGGCTGTGGCGGCCATGGCGGCAGCTTGTACATAGTGCAAGCCCTGCTGGGGCATGCCGTATTGTGGTTGATACATGCTGACGTTGTGGGTGAAAGAGCTGTGGTTTGTTTGTGTGGGCGTGTGCGTGTGCGTGTGCGCGTTTGCTGGGATTTGGTAGCTAATAGTAGCTAGCTGGGAGAGGTTAGCCGATTGTTTGGTGCAAGGCAGCGGTGACGGTTGCTTAAGTGCGTGAGTGCTCGAGTGCAAAAAAAAAGTGCAGGCAAAGGGAGATGCAGAAAAACTCGCGGCGACTGATATAGATGTAGATGCAAATGAGGAAGGAAAAGAAAGAAAATAAACAACAAAAGAGCAGATAGATAATAACAAGCCGGTCGAGCGCAAAGCTACATAGATGACGAGAATGCTCTCGTAGAGCGTATCCTTGGTCTTATCTATTGGGTGTGGTGATGCGTTGGCAAGGTAGCTCTGTTTGGGCTGGCGCACGGGAAGGACGAAGGAGGGAGAGGCGCGGGAGGGACCGGTGGGAATAGTGCATTTACAAGCAGGCAGACAAAAGGCAACAGCAGCTGGAGCTGATGACCTGGATGCAGCCGCCACATGAGTACAAGAGCGTGAATCTGTACGCAGGAGTGGAGCAACGTGCAAAAGGGAAACGGGAAAGGCAAAAAAAGGTGACGTTTTCTGGGGCGGGAAGTGGCAGGGTGCGGGTGGTAATCGGGAAGGGATGTGTTTGGGCGCAAACAGGCAGGAGATGGACAGTTGGGCGGCGGAGAGTCAAGGAGCTGAGCTTGAGAATCGCCCCAAGGCTTTGGGTATTGTGCGGCTCAATTGCTTGCTGAATTGCTTGCCTGCGACTGTCTCCAGCGATCGCGATCGTGATGGGATGAAATAGAGGACAGGTCGGGTTTTTCGGGGGGCGGGGGAAGTAGGTTTACCTAATAGAATAGCGCGCGCGCTCTCTCTCTGTGTGTGCTACAAATGGACTTGTCAGTGTGCGTTATTATTTTGGGGCTATGCCAAACAGGCAGGAAAAGCAACGGGGCAAGACGACAGAAGAGAAGGGAGGCACGACAGGAAAAGGTGTGAGTGGATCTCGCAGGCCAACACTTGATGCGTTGGCAATGGTGTGCATGACGGAAAATGCACAAGCCAAGCGTGAGGCAAGGCAAGCGGCAGGAGGAGACGAAGTAGGAGCAGGACAGAGCAGATATCGCTACTCCGTCGGGGGGGGAAGGAGGGGCAGGAACGAGAAATGAGAAATGAAAATATAACAGATAACAAAACAGAACGAGTCGCGTAGATTTTAAAAAGAGAAAAAGAGAAAAAAGAGAGATCGAGCGGGGGAGGGGAGAGGAAAGCGGAGGGTGAAGGGAGCGCGCGCACGGCAAGAGCGACCGACGGTGGATGCGCGCGCAGAGCAGTCAGCAGCCAGTGCGCCTGCAAACGAAACGGGAAGCAGGTGCGGGACGGTCGGGCAGGGCAGCCAACAACCAGGTTAGGCAGCGCCGCGTGAAAACAGACAGTTGGACAAACGCAGTTGGTCAGTCAGTCAGACGGACAGACAGGCAGACAAGACAGCAAGTGTTGGAGTTGCTGATGGGTTGGGGTCGTGGCAGTGGTCGCATTGTGCCGTCGCAACAACGCTCTCAAGTCGCGCCGACTGTCGCATGCGCATGCTGCAAGGCGGGATGGACGAGTAAGATCGCGGTGGAGTGGTTTGTTGTCCGCGACGTCAAGGCGGGGTCGCGCCCGGTCTTTGCTTGGTACCGGTGGAGGGAGGGGAGGATGGGCCTGCCGTGTCTGTTGTGTGTTGTGTTGTTGCTGTCTGTCGCGTCTGTTGCTGACTGTCGGGTCACGAGTGCCACGAAACGACCCCCGACGGGATGGGAAAGAGGAAGGGAGAGGAGGGAGGGGAGAGGGGAATTGAAGTAGGAGGAAGGAAACGGGAATGCGCAAACTAAAAAAAAAAAACGGGAAACGGGAAAGGCATGGAAGCTCGGTGGAGGAGGGGAAAGACTCACAGGTTGGTTGGGTAAAGTGGTTGGTCATACAGGGACAAGCAGATGCAGAGGCAGCAAAAGCGATGCAACTGGCAGCGAGGTTAGTACAAGTAACGCGTGGGATGAGGATGTCGCGAAAGCGGCGTTAAAGTGAAGCAAAAGTGTAGTAGGAAAACGCGTCCAAGGCGCGTAGCGATGCGCCAGCGCAGAGATTAGGTAAGATTAAGGGAAAACGTGGTAAAGGAACGGTGGTATTGTGTTGGGTTGGTAAGGAGCGAATGCAATGCACCCGTGAGTGGTGGCAGCAGAGGAAAGAGCGACAGTGAATGGAGGAAAAGTAGGAGAAGAAGGAAAAGAAAAAGCAAATGAAGGAGAAGGAAAAGGAAGGAAAGCGTGAGCAGGCAGAAGACGTACCGCGATCAATTCATAACAAGACTCGCAAAGCTTTTTACGAGTAACTCGTACTTCTCCGCTCTGTCCGCAGAAAGGGTTAATCACGGGGGTAGATGAGGAGATGGTGACAGCAACGCAAGGTGGCAATGGTGAATAGTGAATGGTGAATGGTGAATGGTGATAGGTGATAGGTGATAGGTGAGGCCGCGAGACACGATGAGAGGGAAAAAAGGCAAACAAGCAAGATGAGTGGCTGGAAAGGTGGGCAGAAACGGTATTGCACGATTGGAGGAGCCTGAACAAAAGGGCCATGCGTACAGTGGATTGGTCGACGGCGAAGCCAACGACTGGCTGCGGTGCGTTTGAGCGAAAACCCCCTAGATGGGATGGAAATTGGCCAGCGACGGGGGGGCTAATCAGAACGAAAAGAGTAAAATAGCTACTCGTAAACGTGAGGAAAAGAGAGAGAAGGATGCAAGAAGGAAAGGAGGCTCAATCGTTCTTTGGTCGTTCTTTCCCGAGTATTCGGCTGCGGCGAAATGGGCGTGATGTTGTACGGAGCAAAGAGGGTGAGTGAAGGAGAGAGAATGGAGACGGGGCGAGGGAAAAGAGCGAATAAGAAGGACGGAGGAGGGAAGGGGAGGGCGAAGGCACGCCACAAAACGAGGGAGGGAAAAAAAGACAGCGGGGCCGGAAAGTGGACAGGGATGTTGGGGGTATTTATTGATTATTTTTGTCTATTTCTTTTTCTGTCTCTGTCATGGCGCGCGTCTACGGAGTACGGAGTACGAAGTACGTACTCGTACATTGCCCAAGGCGGCTGGCTGACTAACCGCGGCTGACCGCTGTTGTGGCCTAAGGCATACGGGTTATTGGTCCCTCTTTTTTTAGGCAATGCCGCAAATGATCATTCAGCACTGATGACATCTGAGCTTCTTCATCACCATCTCAGATCTTGCTATTTACCATCTTTTCGCCTCCGAGGGTGCATCATTGCCGCTGAATGCTCAACAGTTCGAGTAGGATATACTAGTAGCACTGGTAAACGACGGCGACGCCCGTGCGTAATCTAGTGGAACAGAAGGAAAGGCTCAGCGAAACTTGTTCCGTCTTTCGGCCATATTTTCATAGCCTACGAGTACTCTCTCACAGCTGGTCGACCGCAGCAGCGACGCGACCCTCAATCAACCCAACGTTGTCGGAGGCCGTTGTGTCTCGAGTTAGCGCGGTAGCGGGAAAGCTGTACTCGTACAGGATGGGGCTGACCTGCTGTGGGTGGTTGGGCGAAAAAGACATGTGATCTGCAAAATAGTCGATGTGATCATGGGTCCACTTTTAAGAGGCATTTTCTGGCTCTGACTGGTCCAGTTTGTGAGGGTGCTGACTTGATTGTATTACGTAATTGTGTTGGTCGGCCTGAAGCTCGCAAATAACAATGTTTTGCTTGTATTTCCTTTTTCTTCTTTTAGTTTTGAATATGCCTGCTTCTGGCCATGGAGAATCTATTCGCGCCTGCAAGGTCTTTGTTCATCTCAACAGGTCAATGGGCGGTCCTACATCGGAGGTCAAGGGGCAGCAATACTCCAAGCTATCAAGTTCTAATTTGACGACGGAGGGACAAAAAAGAGGCTTCGATCAATGCCAAAATCATATCGATTATATAGGAGATAAATACTGATGCGCGGTGCTGCGCGCGGTGCTGCGGTCGCAAAATGTCGGTGAGTGAGGACCGAGATCATGCACGCGTGTAATAAGTGCACCTGTGAGCCTATGCGGTGAGAGTGACTCTGGTTTGTTTTGGTTTGCCTTGTTTTGTCGTCCCTTTTGTATTTCACGGGGTAAGCATGTGCGACCCTTCTACGAGTATGCAAGTTCTATACACACACGAGTGAGCGCGTTGCGCTATCGCATATATGTGTGTTCTCACCGCTTCGCTGTGTGACGTCGGACAGTGGCTTGTGTGCTCGTATTCAGAGGCGTCGTCGTGCTAACGGTTTTTGCATCTTCTTTTGGAGCCTTTTAGGCAGTGCATGGCAGGACAATGCAATGGGAGGCCCAGTTACAAACACCACTGCTAAGCCTTGTCAAGAATGGATTCGGTAGCAGCTGCTGTGGCTATGGATTAGAATGCAGATGTCTACGTGGTTGAGGCTGTGATAGATGATCTTGATCGTCTTCTTTTTTTGAGCGAGATATGCCAGAGCAATATGCCAGCTAGTATATTATTCAAGATTCCATTGATCAACGAGTGATCGGATATTCCGTCATCATTCCCCGAGAGGCAATGGGCTGATGCCTTGTCTGCGGTGCAACAATGCGCCTTGGCTAGAGGCATAGGCACTATTGAGGCTCTTGCGACTGTGAAGAAGCTTGATGGATTTGCGTGAATATTGTCCTCACTATCGAACCTATCAAATCTTGAATCTGTTTTGGTCTGCATAGCATTCGGATGACATCATTGGCCAGCTACTCAGTTGCATCTCACGAGCTCGGGCGTCATGGGGGCTTACTTGCTTGTGCATTTTGCAGTTGTGCACCCATTGTGCACCCCCATGCGTGCTACGGGAGTATGTGACTTTGCGAGCTCATCAGATGACCATAAAGTCTCGACTTTCATACTCGAGTGTCTTATCTTGTGCAATGGCCGGGCCAACCAGCTGTTAGCACGGTTGCACGGATTGTTGATGAGAAATAGATCATGACGGGGAATCTGTCCGTCGGCCAAATCAGAAGACGTGCTTGTCACCGACTCTGTATTGGCATTGTAACTATGCTGCACACCATTAGCTTTATCTGAGCTGTACTTGGTTCGTGATGATAGTGCACGATTTTTATTATTATTTTCCATCTATTGCAAGCGTCATATAAATGGCATGGCTTTGCTTGATGGTTTGTTGAAGAATTAAGAAACAACTGAAGCATTCGAGCGTATTATTGAGTTTTGATATTTATATAATTTCGCTAATATTCAGCTAATCTTCATTATTTTAGCCAAAAAAATTCAAGCTATTTTCTTTTGAACAAGAAGTTAAGTTCTAGTCTCAATCAAAACAGATGTATCTCGTAGTTTCTAACAAGTCTCATCCAGTATCATCACATGCAATTTGAAATAGAAAACCTACTCACTAACAACATTATTGCATACTTTCACATTTCTCAGCTCTTTCCTGTAATATCTTTCACATGATATTTTACGTCTATCCATATCAATTTTATTGACTCTTGAGGAACAGTAAGATGAAGCAGCCGTCAGCGGTACAGCTGAGCCCCAGACTCCAAACCACAAAAATAGAACAGCTTCATGGAACAATATGAAACACACTTGTCGTCAATGATCGGGATCATCGAACATCAATGTGATACGGCACAACCCCCTGAGATGCGCAAGACTGTCAATCACAGGATTATTAGTCAGACGGATGACTTCTTCCTCTGTTCGGTTTCTCCCCGTCCCCCTCCCCCCCTGCTCACGCCTTCCTTCCTGCTGCTGCAAGTCGGCGCTTATTAGTTGCCCTGCGTGCTATTAAAGATGGGTACTTTTCCGTTTTTGGTCTTCTTCGCCATACGGAGTACTCCCCCCGTACTCGTGTAAATCGTACATACGGCCGATTTTCATCACAGCGAGCCCGGCTGGCCAATCACCGACGCGCACCTTTGGCACCGCTGGGTGTTGTTTCTTGTGCTTCTGCAAAACGTCCCTTCAAGTAGTATATTTTTTTTGGTGGGGCACACATATTGGCTGGCGCCAATGAGAGGCCGCAATTAACACCGGCAGAGCACATGCCCCACTGTTGCATGTAGACAGGGGGGCGTGTGGGCGCTTAAACGTCTCTTTACGTCTCTGCTGTTTTCTGACAGTTCTGTTGACAATTGGTGAAAGCTGTGTTCACGAGATGGGTGATAGCAGTGATGAAAGAAAGGGTAAAGGAAAGAAAGCGAAAAGAAAGAAGGACGAAGGAAAAGGTAGAGTGAAGAAATGAGAAAAAAAAAAAGAGAGAAAAAAAAAAACCATCCTCCTCTCCAAAAGTCTGGCAAGTAGAGATGACCACGGAAGTCAGGATATATCGTCACAAGGCAGGGGGGCGTGTAGATATCTTGCTCAACGTATCTGCAATGAGAGAGAATAAATCAACCGGCAGGCCATGCCATGCCCCCTTGTGTGATACCAGCTGCAGTAGTGTGTCTGGCCTTGTTCAAGTGTTTTCCCGAAAATCTACAAGTACCTATTCCTCCTTCATCGCTGGCTCCCTGCATATCACCCTTGCGTGTCTCACCGTTCTTTCGAGACTGATAATAGTAACTCGTTCCTCATTGTATGTGGTATCGTAGTGGAAGCTATTTGCAAGGAAATAAAACAAGTGAGAGACCAAGTAAATAGTAAAACAAATAAAAAACAGATATCCTCCCAAGTACAGCTCTGGTCGAGAAACAACAAGCAAACATATAACAAACAGACAAAAGAAATAGTGAGTAGCTACAAAAGAGTAAAGCAAAAAAAAAAAGTAAAAAAAGTAAGGAGTGTGTTACAAGGAAACGCCGTCCCGCCGACTCCAGTAAAGCGTGTGCCCTTTTGCCGCCTCGTCGGTATGCCCGTCGTTAAGTGCCGTCATTCGTCGTCGTATTTTTTTTTTTTCGGTGATTATTTTATATTATTGTTTTTTTGAGATTTCTTCAGTGTGCCTCGTCGCACTCGATTTTCCGCTTCTTGCCCTTGGGCGCGGCTTGCATCCGAGGCGTGTAGGTGACGGTGCGCGTGACGACTTCGCGGATATGGCGGATGCTGGTCTTGGTGGTGCCCGTAGTAGCAGAGGCAGCAGCAGCAGAAACAGCAGCAGCAGTGGCAGCAGCGGCAGCAGCATGATCAGGCGTCACAATCGGAGCCGTTGCCGGCGTCGACGGTGTCTTTGTGGTGGTGCTGCTGCTGCATTTGGGGCAGGAGGCTGCTGGCCGCGCTTGTGGCGCCTTGGGCGACGTGAAGTCGGCATACCGGGCCTTGAGGGCGGACTCCCAGTCATACGGCGACGCCACGGTCGACTTGGCACTGAAGGGGGACCGGATGATGGGCGAGTGGACCAGGCCCACGGCCACTGCTGGCGACAGCGGGATCTTGAGGCTCGGGAACGTCGTGCGGCCCACGGCCGGCGCGGACATGGGGAAGTTGTGGTGGTTGTGGTGATCGTGGCGGTGGTTCCCGCCAACGGGGCTCGGCGGGATGGCCGTGTCGATGCGAGCAATCTTGGGCGACTTGCGCGTGCGCTCATTGCTGTTGTTGGCGTGGTGACGGTCACGCTCGCGTTCACAGCTGCAGTCGGTGGTGGCGGTGCTGGTGCTGGACGTGGCCGTGGACGGGCCGCTGTCGAGAGCGTCGTCGCTGGCCAGGGTCTCGACGCCGGTGCTCTCCTCATCCGATGACGACGTCGATGTCGATGTCGACGACAGAGACGTTGACGAAGCGGTTGCTGGGTTAGCGGCCTTGGCCTTGGCGGGGCCGGATATGGACGCACGGTGCATCAGGCGAGGGCGGGGCGTAGTCGTCGACTGGTCCGTCGTTGTCGTCGTCGTCGTCGTCGGCGGCGGCAGACCGGGGCTGGGGCTGGACGTAATGGGACTGTGCATTTTGAGAAAGTCCATGTAAGCCACGGGCGGCGAGATGGGGGTCTTGATGAGCCCCTCTTCGGCCTTGATGGCCACAATGGGGGACTGCAGACCGGCCGAGGGGAGCCCGGCCGACAAGAGACCGGCGGAGGGCAGGCCGGCCGACGGAAGGCCGGCGGCCTCGCGCCAGCTGGCGTGGATGGCCGAGTGCGGCGTGCGGACGGACGCGGCCGACTTGAGCGCCTCTGCCGGGAACGAGGCGGTTGTGGGCGTCGACAGAGCCAGCGTCGGCTTGCGGGAGGACATTATTGTGGCGGGGGGGGGGGGGGGGGGGATGTGATATGATAGTAAAAAAACAAGAGCAAGTCAAGCAAATGACTCGACGGCTGTCCAAAGAGCTTTGGGAGAAGAAAAAAAAGTAAAAAAGACAAGAGACTGGCACTTGATGAAAAGAAGACAGGAGAGAAGGGAAAAAAAAGAGGAGAAGAGCGATATATCAAACTAGTCTGTCGAGGCGGGATCGAGTGCATACATATAGGGAGGGAGGGTAGGAGGGAGGGAGAGACGAAGACGGGAGGCTCAGAGCCAAGCGCCAGGAGGTAGATGTATCAGTACGGAGCAAAAGAAAAAAGAAAGAGAAAAACAAAAAATAAGAAAAAGAAAAGCCGGGGCCCAAAGGGGAAAGAGAGAGACGCCCATGCCTCAATCCCTCAAGCACACTTACACACTACTCGTACTCCTCCGTCTCCCGGGGGGTAGTTAGTAGCCCACGGGGGGGCGGGCGACAAAAGAATACCACATGGAAGATGTATGGGTACGGAGTACGGAGTACGAGTGAGTGGTTGTATGGGAGGGGAGGGGGGACTGCGCAGGGCGTCAATGAAAGAGAGCGTGAGATACTCGTACATAACAGAGTACGAGTCTACGAGTACTCGTAGAGTATCGTACTCGCAGTCGAGAGAGGAGGAGGGTGTGTGCGCAGCGAGCCGTGTGTGGTCGAGCGTCCGACTTACATCACCCCCCACCCTTCCGGGCGCCAAAGAGACTAGCCAAGAGGAATAAAAAACCCAGAGGACTGGTCTAGGGGGGGTAGGGGGAGCCTGGGAGGGGAGGGAGGGAAGGGAAACGGGGGGGGGGAGGAATGAGTGAGACCAGGGTCGGGGGAAAGACCAGGGTAGGCCCAGGTGTTGGAAGAAGCGGTTTCGAGCCTCTGTTTGGCTGGCCGTGTCCGCTGGCTTTGCCGCCGGGGCCTGGCTGGCTGCCGCTCCAACAGACAGGCAGACAGGCCCCATTTGGGTTCCCCGTTTTGGCCTTTGTGGCCCTTTTGGCCCTTTTGGCCCTTTTGACGCCCACATGTACCCTGGCAGGCCCTCTTTTGCTCTCTGTCTGACTGGACGAGGCGCTGGGCTAGCAGGGGGTGCGTCTGCTTGGGACGAGGAGGAGGAGACGTCCAAGGTGACGCGAACTGGAGTTGTGATAATCAGATGTGGGAGGACGAGTCGATCAGATGCGGGACTTTTTGGGGGGAGAGAACAGATCAAAACATTAAGAATAAAAGTAAGAAGAAGAATAAGGAATATCAGCGGAAAAAAGTAGCAGAAGAAAAAGTATCAGAGAAAAAAGTATCAGCGGAAAGAAGTAACAGCAGAAAAAAAAAACAGCCTGGCAAAAGACGCCAGAGTGCTGTGGCGCCAGCGGTACGGAATGGTCACAGCCTGACCGTCTCTTGTGCCGGCCTAGCAGCGACGGCGGCAAGCAACGAATAGGGACCATTGGCTGGCGGGTGCATTGGGGCCGACGGTGCATGCACGACGGCACGTTGGACTTGTGCACGCTGTGCAAGTACTTGTAGCGCACGAGTACGAGTACTTGATAGCGTTGTATTCTCGCGCCCGTGTCGTCAGCCAATGAAACACACGGGGCCGGCCGAGATGCTGTGACGAGTTTGACTCTTCTGTTCTTCTTTTTTTTTCTTTCTTTTTTTTCTTTTCTTTTTCTTCTCTTTGATTTCTCACGCCAGAGAAAAAGACAGGCGTTGCCGCCCAACACAGAGACCCCGACAGTCGCTAGCGGGGAACGACGGCGGGCCGAGCAGCGCTAAAGAGGGAGAAGACGTAAAATCAAACGTACGGAGTGAAGGAGAGAAGAATTATGAAATAATGAAGCACGGAGTACAACATGAACATGGAGACATGAAGACAGCTTCTGTTGTTGTTTACCTGTGCTGCTCGCGCTGTCCATTGCAAATCGACACCTCCATTGGCTAGCTGCATGCCCGTGGCGGTCCAGCGGCCATACTCGCGGCCGGTTGTATTTTTTTTCTTTTCATTTTTCATTTTTCGTTGATTTCATTTGTCGTTTTCTCGCTCTGTGCGTCTTGCTTCGGTGATGTGAAGGCGGCCGCATAAGGCGCGGCCAGGTAAACAGCCACCTGTTTAGTTTACTCCCTTCTGTTCTCTTTTTCTTTTCCTTTTTTTTCTCTTTTTTTTTTTTTTTCTTTTTCCATTTTCTCATTTTCTGTTTCCTTTTTCTGTATTGCTGCCCCGACCAGCGGCCAACAGCACGGCAAGCAATAAACACCGCCAACAACCAACAACCAGCAATCGTAGACACGGGCCCGATGCGAGACCGGCGGCCATGCTGCGAAAACGACCAAAAAGAGGACCGGCATATGTCGTGTCTTGCCGTAGCGCGGCCAACCAACCACGCACCCGTACTGCAGTCATGAGACCAAGCGTGGCGGTAGAATGGCGGTAGAAGAAAATCATTGGCAAAGGGGACAGTTGTATCAAGTGGCATGGCCCGTGGCATATTAGCCAGAGGGCCTCAAACACTCCATAATCAAAAGTAGCAGACCCGGCCAGCCAGCGGCGTCAAGGAAAGCGTGGATAGCTATGGTCTGAATGGCATGGAGGAGCATAGTATGGAGGAGCATGGCCTGGAGGAGCGCGGCTGCAAGTCCATTGTCGCCCAAGATGACACAGCAAGATATGCTGGGGGGGGGGGGGGGTGGGGGGGGGGTTGAAGACAGCAGAGCACCAGCAACCCACCATCTGGGCTTGTACTGTCCTCGCCAACCCTCTCGCCTATGCCCCTCTTGACTTGCGCTATAACTTGAAAGACTTGAAAGAGCATCACCTTCGTCCCCTTCGTCACCTTCGTCACCCAGGCCGAGCCCATTTCGGAATAGCATCACCAAATCTCACCTCGATGCTACCGTGACTGCCCGTGGACCGTTCGCCTCTTCGACTGCCCCCCCTCGTTTCCCTTAGCCGCGCTCCATCTGACGCCCGGTCTTGTCCGAGGAACCTGGTCGTCAGCATCCCCTCCTATTCCATAACAGTCGCGCTTATTCACCGCGCGCCATGCTGGGCAGGCCCGGGCGAATGGGAGACCAAGGAGACGAGAGAAGATGAGACGAGAGACGAGGATGAGAACAGTCAAGGAGCGCCTATGCTGTTTCGTCCTAGTCGTCTTGTCCTAGTCGTCCTAGTCGTCTGCCTGTCTGTTGTCACCGGCGCTTGTCTCATGCATCGTGCCGGCGTCAGTCCGCCTCTTGACTTGGGCATCTGACTTGGGCATCAAGTCTGCCTCGTCTCATCCTTTGGCGATGCACTCTGCATCCTCGTAGATATGAAAGAGGATGGCAAAGTAAAATAACCAGCAAAGATAGCCGGCAAAGCAACCACACGACACTAGTGTGCGCAATATCGTCACCGCCAGAACTCATCTCACCCGCGTCTCCTTGGCCACCGCATGGCATACCGCCACTCGCACGCCTGCACCCGCAAGCACATGAATCCACATCCGCTGCGTCTCGCTCAGGCGGTCGTTGGCGCTCTTGACCTCGGCAAACAGCACCTCGGGCGTGGGCGCGCGCCGCCACAGCAGCAGGTCCGGCAAGCCCCCGCCGCCCCTCTGGCGGTACTCCTGCGCCAGCACCTTGCACACCAGCGCCAGGGCGTCGCCGCGGAAACACGCCACCAGCTCGACCAGGTCGTCCAGGCCAAACTGCTCCCACCGCAGGCCCACAATGCACGTCCGGCGTGCCGCCTGCGCCGCATGCACCGCGTGCACGATGCGTGGCGCCTCGCCATTGGCAATCTCGACCAGCCGCCGGTTGATCGCCGACGCCCGGGCCGCGTAGAAGGCGTCCGTGTGCAGGTCCAGCGGGCACGCCTGGTACGCCGTCTGGAACACGTTGGGCACGTACATGAACAGCACGTCGTAAAAGAGGTACGCAAACAGCGTGCGCACGATGCCCCCCTCGGCGTGGTAGCCCTTCCACCCCCTTCGGCGGTACTCGCGCAGACACATTTCCTCCACGGTGCACTCCACGTCCTTGCCCTCGTTCTCGCCCTCGTCGATCCATACCGTCCTCTCGCCAACTGATGCACTGCCCTTTCTCTTCTTGTTGTTGAACAGCCCCCCCCCCTCCACCGCCCGCTTGACTTGGATGCCCTCGATAACGTGCTCCTCTGGCTGGAGCAGCCGCAGGTGGCCAAAGTCGTGCTGCAGGCGGCGCGGGATGCGCAGCCGCTTTTCCAGCTTGACGATCCGCTTCTGCAGGTCGTGGTGGAAGATTGTATGGCAGTCGCGGTCCTGCAGTCCCGCCTCGCACGTCGCCAGCGCTCTCGACCACCACAGCTTCTTTTGCTGCTGCTGCTGCTGTTCGGCGCTCATCTTACTGCCACATTCAGGGCCGGCCGCCGCCATGTAGCGCTCCTCGATCAGCGCCTTCCGCTGGTACCAGACGCCGCGGCGCGCCAGGTGCAGCAGCCGCTGGCCCAGCAGTTCGCCGATCAGGGCGTGCTCGCTGCGGTAGTCGTGGAGGCGGCCCATGCAGTACGCCGCGTAATGCGCCACGCGCGTCAGCACATGGGCCGCCTTGAACCGCCGCAGATAGCTATACTCGTCGTACTCGTCGTCGTACTTAGCAGCTGCTTCGAGCTCCTCCTTGACCAGCCCCCGCCAGTGCGCCCCGATGCTGTTGAACAGGTCGACGACCTGCTGGTAGCCGTCCTCGCCGCCGCCACTGCTCATATTATTATTCAGGATCTGGTCGACGCGGTGCTGCAGCCGCAGGGCCGCCTCGAAATCGAGCAGCTGCTGGCGCGACGCAAAGATGTTGGCCGTCCGCGACACCACGTACTCGGGGAAATTGCGCTTGGACATCTTGGCCAGCACAAGCGTCGTCAGCGACTTGTCCGTCCACTCCGACGTCCGGTAGAACACGAGATGCACGCGCTCAAACAGCTTGAACACCGCCGGGCAGATGCGGATGCACGGGCCCGTGATCGCCATGATGTTGGCGGTGAGCTCCTCTTCGCGCCCGGACGATGTGCTGCTGTTTCGTCGCAGGGCGGGCTGCCCAGGAGACTCCGACCCTGACGCTGTTGCCAACTCCAAGCCCATACTCGACTGCCGCCGCAGAAGCTGCCCGGCCGACGTCAGCGTCATCTGCTTCGTGGTGACGCGCACAATGCCGGCCTGCAGCTCGGCCTTGGACTTGCCCACGGCCTTGATCTGCTTCGCCATGGCCTTGAGCTCGCTGAGCGACAAGAGCCCCACGACCTCGTCGATGGCCATCTCGACATTGTCGAGCGTTTGCGCAAAGGAGAATGACGGTCCTAGCGACCAGTCTCCGTCCTCGCCGTCGCCGTCCTCGCCGCCGCCTTTGCCGCCGCCTTTGCCGCCGCCGCTGCTGCCGCCGCCGCCGCACGCTCGGTCCTTCTGCAGCGTCTCGACGGCCCGCGCCAGGTCGCCAATGTCTGCGCGGTAGTCGAGCCGCTGGATCCGATGCCATGCCGCCTGCTTGCGCAAGAACAGACGCACATAGAGGTACTGTGCCTCGTAGTCGAGCAGCCGCCACGCGGCAAACACGGCCTTTTCCGGGTCGGTGAACAGGTGCGCCTCCTGCTCCAGCACCGTGTCGAGGGCCATGTTGAACGCGTCCACATAGATGGAGCTACGGTAGAGTGTAGGCTGCTCCTCTGTCTTTTCGCTGGTGCTGCTGCCGCCGCCGTCGCCACCGATCACATCATTCAGCGACTCGATCGCGGCCAGTGGCTCGTCTTCAAACGCAAGGCCTCCATAGATATCACCGTCCACGCCACTGCTCTCTGCATCGTCGTCGTCGTCCTCCTCCTCGAGCAAGCTCTTGGTGCTCTTCTTCTTCTTCACGGATGCGCCACGGCGGGCCGGCGGATTATTCCCCTCCTCCTCCTCGGGTGCCGACTTGACTCGCTTGGCCTTGCTGTCGTTCTTGGACGGAGAGGCACGACGAACAAGATACTTGTCCATATTATCGGGCTCATTACTAGCCCACCAAGAGGCAGAAAAGGAGCGCTGTCGATGCTGTGTTTGAAATCTGCTGCGGGGCCCCGCGTTGCCCTTCTTTTTTTGGCGGCGCGTCCCTGACTACCGGGCGCTTCACCAGGCAGACACGAAGTCACATGACCACTTACCCACTACGGACTACGAGTACTTGTAGTATTACAGCTCCATGCACGTTGGCGCATCTCACGTCAACGCAATTGCAGTTGACAAACTTCTTATTACCCCCCCACAACCATGTCCGACGCCGACCGCGACAACACGCCCGGCCTCCCGGCTAAGGATGCCGACCTCGTCGGCGACGTCTCCATGATGGGGGGCGAGGCCCTGGACGCGCCGTCGCTCGCCAACGCCAACGCCAACCCCGGCGCCAACGCCAACGTCAACGCCGGCCGGTCAGCAACGCCGGCCGCGGCGGCGCGCACGAGCACGCCCATGCGCAATAACAACAACAACGTGACGGCAACTTCCGGCGAGAGCAGCAGTCGAGCAGCGTCAGCGCTTCCCGAGCAGCAGCCATCCTCCTCCTCCTCAGCAGCCGCATCCTTTGCGATCCCGGCGCCGACAGTGGTGCCGGTGGCCGGCGCGCCGGTGCGCAAGTACATCAATGCGAACGTGACGGGCCCGCTGCTGGAGGGCATGAAGAAGATTGCAGTCGAACAGTATGTTGGGGGCAAGGAGATCCGAATAAACAGTTATGATGTATACTAACAAAACAGACCACGAGATCCGCTACGGGTGCTGGGCGAGTTTCTGCTCGAGAAATCGAGGCAGATCGAGGGTACGCAGTAGGCAGGAATGGGAAAAGAATGGGAAAACAAAAGACTCGGGACACGGAGAATATACTTTTATACACATCAAAATACGGCATTAAACACTGCGAACAGATCCAAGATACCACAACGAATTCAATCCTTATGTTTTGTTTAATTTTTAATTTTTTTTCATTTCTTTACTATTCTACCCAGACATACGAAGCTACCATCCTACTCGTCGTCTACGTCTGGGCCGACGCAAAAGTCCTCTAGAAAGGTAACGTGGCTCGCAATGGACCGGCCCAGCGTCCAGTTCTCGGCGCGGCGGATGTGCTGCTCAAACACGGGGCTGAGCGTCAGCTTCTGCCCGTCGCCCGGTAGCTGTTGTTCTGCTGCTGCTGCTGCTGCTGCTGGGCCCGGCTCAAAGATGGCGGCCACGTCTGCGTACGGCCAGTTGACAGACAGGCTGCGGGCGGTGCCCCGCTGGAACTCGTCCAGCGACATGTCCTGCCATAGCCGGCTGCGGATGATGCTGTCGCGTGCTTCCGGCCAGATGACGACGTCGACCCATGCCGGGTGCGGCACGGTGCGCTGCAGCAGCGTGGGCCGGAAAAAGCCAGGCAGCTTCTCGTAGCTCTTCTGGTTGCGGCATACCAGCCACCGCATCAGGTGGGACAGCATGTACAGGAGGGCAATGCGCGTGGGCACGGACCGCACGGTCGAGTCGCGGACGACGTGTATGGCCATGGCCGCCGTGGTGGGCTTGTTGGTGCCGGTGCCGTCGTCGCCCTCGTAGCCCTCGCCCAGGTTCGGGTTGAGGAGGGAGGAGATGCTGAGGAACTGTGCCTGGCTCAGCTCATCGGTGCCGCCGCCGACGCCGCCGCTCGCCGTTTGTTTTTGTTGTTGTTCTTGTAGGCGGCGGCCCGAGTTGGTCAGATCCACAATCAGGCGGTCCAGGTCCGACTCGGGCGGGAGGTGCAGCGGCACGGCGGACCATTCCAGGACGTCGCCGAGCTGGGGTATCGGCGGTGGTAATAATATGTTGTCGGGGGGTGGCAGTGGATACTCAAACACGATACTGGCGAGCTTGTTGTTGCTGTTGTCAAGGTTGAGCTGGCTTGGGTCCAGCAGCTCGCACAAGTGGACGGTGCAGACGGCTTCTGTGAATGCTGTGCGGGTGGAGAGGGGGATGTGGCTGAAGATGCAGCGGTCCAGGCTGGTGCTGGTCGGCGAACTGCCGGACGGCAGCGACAGGCTCCCGAGCGAGCGCGGCCTCTTCATCAACAGTGCCGGCTCGTCCTGCGGCGACGGCAGGCGATGGACGACGTCCCGCGGGTGCAGCTGATATGACTCGTGCTGCTGTTGATGCTGCTGATGTTGTTCTTCTTGTGAATCTTCCCGTTGCTGCTGC
Source organism: Ophiostoma ips (assembly GCA_019925475.1). Lineage (NCBI taxonomy): Eukaryota > Fungi > Ascomycota > Sordariomycetes > Ophiostomatales > Ophiostomataceae > Ophiostoma > Ophiostoma ips. Next base: position 50,708 of record JADHKN010000020.1, read on the forward strand.
TGCTGCTGCTGCTGCTGGCGGCGGTGGTGGTGCTCGCGGTGGTGGTTGTGATGCAGGCCGCAGGTGCATGCGTCCTCAAAGTCCTTGATCTTGGACTGGGCGACCTCCAGCTCGGTGGCCAGCCGCGCCACCTCGGTCTCGAGCCATTGCAGCCGTGCCTTCTTGCGCTGCTGGCAGTGTTGCTGGTTGGCCCGGTCGATGGCCCGCTTCCGCTCGATCTGCGAGCTGGAGAGATTGGAGACTCGACGTGCCGCTGGATCTTGCCGTCCCATTGCTCGTCGCTCCGATGTGGTTGCTTGTGCGAGCATGCCCAGGCAGGGGGGTTCAGGGGATATCCAATAAAGAAACAAAGAAAGAAAGAAATAAAAGAAAGAAAGAAAGATAATGTCACTCGCAAAAAGGCAATTATCAAAGTTGAAACGACGAAAAGAAAGCGCTCTTTTCTCGAATTTTATTCTTTGGTTGGAATGCGTGAAAGAGTGATCATGGGCCGACTTTTGTTGTTCATGATTCATGGCAAACCGGGAAATGCGCCGTCGACATCGCATGAGCTTTGACAACGAGCCAGCGACGAAACGGCTCTCGCGGGGTCGTTTTGGAAGAAGAGATCCGAAGAAGAAGGGGGCAAAAAAGGGAAAGAAAGAATTAAAGAATTACGGAATTAAGGAATTAAGGAACAAAAAGAACAAAACAGAACAAACCGAAGAAACAGAACAATAGAACACAAAAACCCGACGGGAAAAGGGTCAGGAGGAAGGCGCAACCACCAGGCGGTACCAACCCGGCCCCTCCGCTTCTCCGCTTCCACAGAATCCCTCCCCCATGTCTTTGCTTGACATGTTGCTCCGTATCGGCTAATGCTCGAACTAGGGTTTTGTTCCCCCAGAGTCGTTAGTGCCGTTGAACCCCGTGGACCACGGCCCAAACAGGCATAGGCGCAGACGATGATGGGGCAGCATGGCGTGGAGAAGGGCACGAGAAAAGGAGGGGGAGGAGCGACACTACTGGGCGGACTGGAGACCGAGCATGTGTCTGGCCGTCCAGGGTCGTATTTGGGGCACTACGACGTATGATGAACGAGCACCATACTGAGTAGGGGGGGGGGGCCCGGGAGGAGAGAAGAGAGGGGGTGGGTTGAAATAATAGCCTAGGCGCTAATAAGCATGCGAGTGAAAAATTCAGTCGCCAGTTTCTTGATCGGCTCTCTGCAAGTACGAGCAAATCGCAGATTCGGTTCTACTCCGTAGTTTATTCCGCCATACGAAATACTTTCCACGGAGGACATTCGAATCGGGTTACCGTACGGGGGAAAATGGAGCGTACTCGTTTTTTTTTGTGAGGCTGGCTTTTTGGTGTGAAATGATCGCGGTCGAAGATTCGAGCATCGACTTCCCTTTTTTCCACGATTTAGCCTATTTTCTACCACTTATCATCGGGCCGGCTTAATTTCACCTGGCCTTTACCGAGCTTTCATTAATTACTCTTACGAGAACTCGTACTCGAACCTAGTCAGCAAAATGGCGTCGTCGTGCCGATGTCGACATTGTTCGTCTGAAAGCGGAAGCGAGCTGCGCAAATATCTGCGCAGAATCCGGGGTTCAGATACGATATACGGAGTACTCGCACAAACCCATGAGTGATAGGCCCGCGACGTACCACAAATAACCCCATAGATACGGTACAAACACGAGTACTCTGTACCTTTCGGTAGTGATAGGACTTCCCCAGGATGACGATACTATCAGACATGGGGAAAAAGAAGTGATACGTCGCAATACTCTCCTCTTCCAAAAGGCATGGCCTGACGATGCAGCACGTCGGACCAGGATGAAGGCATTCACCATCATCATTGCGTTGCTCTCCCTCCATTCCCCCGAGCCTGAATCGTCTGTCACCATCATCACTTGGCAGAACACGTCGACGTCCAGCCGCACTACGGGAACCAATCCTTCAGAACAGCATCTCCTAAGCCTGTGATCCCTCGGCACGCCGAATCCTTCAACACCCTTCGACGCCAAATCCCTCAAGGCCTCGCCGTCATCATCATGTCACTTACTCGACACAGCGGCCACGCTACAAACATATGATAGATCGATCCCCCCCCCCTTTGGATGATGCCCCGTGGCCACCGCCCAATTGCGGGGAGGGGGAGAGGGGAATTGCTCTCTCCATCCAGGATCCACTACTATTACGGAGTACTCGTCCCATACGGAGTAAGGCCCCCCCGTTCTACAAATTACAGCACCCCTCGTGATGTCCCATAACGGCGGTGGGCGAATGCGAATGCTTCATATTACTCCGTACTCTGTAGACTTTTCTCCGCGCACTGTTTTGGCACGCGGTGGCCTTATCCACAGGGAGAGATCCAGATACTTTTTGTCGTGGAGAACTATCGCGGGGTAAGAGCGGCAAACGCGCTGTTGTCGCCCCCCTGAGCATTCCTGGGAGTCAAGGTACTCGCAATCATACAGAACCCGCCGTTAGAAAAGGGAAACCGGGACAATATTCACATGTTGTGTGCGTTCTTCCCCCCGTCTTTATCAGATGCAAGCCACCAAATCCCGTTGCATGTGAACTTTGCGGAGAGAGAAAGGAAAAAAAGGCAACTGCCATATTATGGCGCTGCCACGGGCGGTCAATTCGGGGGCATACTCGCCGAGCTCTACTCTGTACTTTGTACGACTACTCCGTAAGGGTTCTGCTGTAATATCCACGGGGCACTGGACGACCCGCACCTACCCCGCTTCGAGACCTTCCCCCGCAGCATACGGTGTCCCAGAAAGAACACGAGTACGGGTGGTCGAGACTGTTGGCAGGTTTGGGTCTCTATCTACTCCGTACTCCGTATGCCTGAGATGCGACCCGACTGTTGATTATACTCGTACTTTGTAGTCAGGGCGAGCAGTTCATGGTTGTCTCGCAGCAAATAATTTGTGCTAGATAACTCTTTTGGCGGCCGGCTTGTCTTGCTCATTACTTTTACGAACAAACAAAAAACCAACCCGGCTCTAGAACCAGCCAACGACCCGCCGGAATATTTCACTATCAAAAGATAGCCCATGCACCAAAGACCACACCGCAGGTCTTGGCTCGGCTGATTCAGAAAAAAGTAAGGCCGGGCCGGAAAAGAAACCGGTGTGCTCGCAGGGCGGGACTTTGGTGGTGATTCGTCTCCATTTTGATTGGCTGAACGCTTGCGAGAATAGTGGACATCAAGCCTATTGGCAACTTCCCCGAGCCGAATATAGTCGGCTGAACGGTTATCGCCAACTGGCAAGCAACGTATATTCGGTAGAGACTGGCCGGAAAGAAATGAGCAAACCCGTCTTGCTATGTTGTGTTCTTTTTTGTGTAGGTTAAGCCATATAAAACTCCTCGCTATATGTGACAAGAATCGAAAACATCATATAAAGTCGTTGCGCAAAGCTGGCAGTCGCTCATCAAAAAAAAAAGAGTACAAAAGAAAATGAAAAAAAAAAAAAACATAATCTGGGGAAGCTTTTTTTTGCTTTTTTTTGTGTGTTTTTTTGCAACCGTCAAAACATCCAGGGACTCGATGCTCCTGCTCAGGCTGAACCCGCAACGTCCTCGTCCATCTGCGTATGAATCACTGTCATGTCCGCCTCTTCGTCATATTCATCTTCATTATCTTCAACTGTCTCCGTCAGCTCGTGCGTGGGTGTCGCCACTTGCGTTGCCGGCCCGGCAGTGCTGGCGCCGGCACTGGTACTGGCACTCGAGCTCGTGCTGGCGCTTGCTCCCTCTGACAGGCCTGCGTGCATCACAACGCTGTCATGGCTGCTGGCACGCATCATCTCGATGCCCAGTTTCGACGGCATCGACTTGCGATGACGCGCCCCGGCAGACAAGGCAGACGGTGGCGGCACGCGGCTGGAGCCCCCGGAACTGCTGCCGCTGGCATTGCTGCTCAGGCTGCTGCTCGTCGTGGCGTTGCTGGGCGTGGGCCCGAGGCCAAGCTCCTCGTCCTCGTCGTCCGCCGAGTCGATGCTGCTGTCCGCCAGCCGGCGCTTCTCAATGGCTTCCCGCTTAGCACGCAGTTTTTCCAGCGATCGCTGCGGCATAGGCACAGGCACCGGCTCCGGCGCATCATGCACGGCGAGTATGGCCGGAACAGCAGTGTTGCGACCAGTCGTCTGCTGAGACTGAGACTGAGACTGGTTCAATGCACGGACAGCGATATTATCAGCGCGTATCGGCGTAGAGGGAAACGGAACAGACTTGTGCCCACTGCTCTCCGTCTCTGCCATCGTAGTAGGACGTGGTAGCAGCTTGCCGCTCAAAAGCTCGTCGGTCGAGATGCCCAGGCCGCTCTCGTCCCAGTCGCCCGTCGCCTTGCGATTGGCAATCAGCGGGATGTCGTCTGTCGTGGCCGCCGACATGGACACACTCACCGACTCGTTGGAATCGCCAAACAGGCTCGAGCCGATCGAGTCGCCACGGCTCGACCCGCGGAAGCTGCTGGTGCCGGGCCGGTTGGCAAAGACCGACGATGTCCCCGAGTTGGGGCTGTCCTCGAACCGCAGGCTCTCGTGGTAGCGCAGGCTCGACGGCGGAGGGTGGTACAGAGCCTGGTCAAACGTCGCCTGGTTCGGGGCCGGCGGCTTCCAGTGGCAGAGGCTGCCGAGGACCTCTGTCAGCTTGGACGAGCTGATGGGCTTTTCGATGAGCGAGTCAAAGTGCTGCCGGGCCTGGAGCTCCTTGAGGTAGGCCGTGATAGCAATGATCGGCGTATGCGCGTTGGTGTTGTTCGTATCACGGATCATGCGCGCCACGTCGGCGCCGCTGATCTGCGGCAGCTTGTACTCCATAAAGATGGCGTCGAACTTGATGTCGCTCATGGCATAGCGCACGGCCTCGGGCCCGCTGGCTGCAGAGATCGTGCGGCACCGCAGCTTCTCCAGCAGTCGCTCCATGACCATACGCGACACGGGATGGTCTTCGCAGATCAGCACGTCCAACGGCCGAAACACCGGCCCACTGTCAATGGCAATCTGTGACATGCGGCGGGAGCTCTGGCGCCGACGCTGCACACGCAGACGCAGTGCATTGGCCTTGTCACCCTCGTTGTCGGACGACGACGGCGACATGTCAAACACCTGGCTGCGTCTGTTGCGGTGGCTCAGGCTGAGAATGTCCGGCGCGACGGGGCTGCCATCCTGTGATCCGACAGTCAACGACCGTGACCGGCTCACGGGGTTGCCACCTTGGCGAGGCGTCGACAGGCCCTTTTGCGGCGAGGACGGGAACGGCAGCGGCGACTGCGGTGCGATGCTGCGGCCCTTGACCGGCGAAGCAGACGCCACGGCCGATGTAGCGCCAATCGAAGTCGCTGCCTTTGCCAGCGAAGGCGGCACGCGGGGCACCTCGATCAGACCAGGAGCAGCAGCATTGGTGGCACCGCCAGGCGGCGCTGCAGGTGCGCTGCCACTACCACTGGGCTGAGCGGCGGCACTGCCAGTCGCACCACTACCGGCAGCATTGATGACCGGCGGCAGCAAAGAGTTGGACGGCTTCCGTCGCGCTTCGGGTGCAGCATGGAAAGAGACCATCAGAGGCGACGACGGCTGCGAAGCACGGCTTGGCGATGAGTTGGCGATGCTGACGCCGGACGGCGACTGCGGGCGCTGCATGGCTTTGGCATTCGAGATGGTGCGGTGGATTTGCTGGTTCGTGGGTGTAGGCAGTATGGGACTACCGTCCACACTGCCCGATGCGGGCGCACTTGTGACAGCGCTGGTGCTGCTGCTGTTGGCGCCACCACCACCGACGGGGCTGGATGGCTGCGGCTGCTTGTTTTGCGACGCGAGGGCCTTGGCACGCAGCTTCTGGATGACGTCCTTGTTGGCCTTTTCCAGGACCGGCAGGTTCTTGAACGCAAAACTACCAAAGTCATCGGTGACAACGGGCTCGCTGAGCCGCCGGCTCTTGAGGTCGCGCACGTGTGGCGGGATGTGAAGCGGCATGAGGCCACGCTTCATCGAGTTGGCCTGCGTGCGAACACGCGACAGAGCATCGTGCGGCCGGTCGGGCGGGTACTCGGCACTGCCCGAGCCCGACGACGCCGACGGGTCCTCGGTTTCCTCGGTGAACGACTGCAGCGTGGCGCCGCGCGAGTCAAAGTACTCCGTGTCCTCCGGGTTCTCGAGCTGCGGCACAAACTGAGCATCGTCCTGCAGCAGCGTTTCCCAGTTCAGATCCGCAAACCAGGGATGACTGCGAATCTCCTCGCCACCCGAGGGGAACTTCTCGTCGCGATTGGCCCCAAGGCGGTCGTGGGGATCCGAGCAGAGGAGCTTGTTGATCAGATCCTTCGCCTGCGAAGACACCTCGTCCTCCATGTCCTCAGGCCAATGGATGCGCCGTGCCAGGATGTTCTCGAAAACCTGTTCAGCCTCGGGGGCATTAAAAGGCGGCATTCCGTAGAGAAACTCAAACATGATGCAGCCCACAGACCACCAATCACTCGTCTCGTCCTGTGGCTCGCCACGGATCGTCTCTGGCGCAAGGTAATCCGGCGTGCCAACGAACCGACGGTTGGTGTCTTCGGGATCAAACAGCGCCCAGTTGGGAGGGGGCATGCTCATCGGTGGCGGTATAATCTTGGCCTGCTGGTCGCCAGTCGCGGGCCCAGTGCTTCCTTGGGGGGTAGCATGTTGCAGAGAGACCAGCTCGGGCGACGCCGCGGCATCAATGGCCTGACCTGCGGCCTCGGCAGTGCCGCTTGTACTCGTACCGGCCAGCTCGTTGTGCGGGGACTGAGTAGCAGGCGGCAGGGAAGCCACTGAAGCGTCGTTGAGAGACAGGTTGCTGATCATGTGGCTGAGCGCTTCGCTGCCGCCGCTGTCGCTGCGGTGGCCAGAGATCCGGCGAGAGTCGGCAGGGGGTGGTGGTGCATTGGTGCCCAGGTTGAAATACGACGGCTGGCCGAAGCTGCCCGTCGTATCGCTCGGCGTCATCTGGGGGGTACCGCCAGGTGAGTGGCCGTTCAGATTATGAAGATCGAGAGACGCAGACCGTGACGACGCAATCGACGCAGAACGCGCAAACGGACCCTGCTTCAACAGATCGGGCGCCGGCTCCGAGCTGGTGCTGTTCAGCGCGCGCTTCTGGCGACCAACCAGACCCATGCGGGACAGTCCAAAGTCGGTGAGCTTGAGATGGCCCTTTTGGTCGATCAAGAGGTTGTCCGGCTTGAGATCGCGATGCACGATGCCGCGGCTGTGCAGGTGCTCAACTCCCAGCACAACCTCGCCCAGGTACTTCTTGGCCCAGTCCTCGGGCAAGCAGCCCAAGACCTTGATGAGCGACGCACAGTCGCCGCCGTTGAGGTATTCCATGACCAGGTACAGGTAGTCCTTGCTCGAAAAGGTCCAGTACAGCTTGGCAACAAAATCGCTCTCGCCCTGCCACATCATGATGGCCCGCTCGGCCTTGACATTCGTGACCTGGTTCTTGGCCACCATGTCTGCCTTTTTCAGGACCTTGATAGCGAAGTACTCGCCTGTGGACTTCTTCTTGGACAGGTAGACACTGCCAAAGGCGCCTTTGCTGATGGGCTTGACCACCTCGAAATCCTTGATCGACGGCGGCACTGCACGGGCCATGGGCGCGGCGCCAAGCGCAGCATTGAGCCTGGGCGACGTAGGCCCCTGGCGCGCGTCACCCACGGCAGACAAGGACATGGACGATTGGCGGCGGTGGTGGTGAAGCTGATGGTGGTGTGATGGTTGGTACGAGTGTTGTGCACTCATGTATGACGACCCAAACTCACTGGTTGGCAGCATGGGCGATGCTTCGGGAGAGCCCAGTCCATCCGCTGGCGAAGGCATGCCCCGCGGCTTCGAGATGCGCAGCGGCGAGGACGGTGGCTGACCAGTCACCGATCGCGACGGCGATTCTTGTCGGTGGGGGGAGTCGTTTCCGGTGGTGATGATAAGGCTTCGCCGGTGGTGCTGCCGGGAGCTAGCCTGGCGGCGCAGGTCGCCGAATTCGGAAATGGGCGAGTCGGTGCGTGGCGGTGGGCGAGAAGCAACAGACGATGACCGTATGCTGCCGTTATCGCTGTCGCCAGCCTCGCTCTCAAACAGCATGGAGCCTCTGCGGGATCCTCTCCGCGACTCGCGATGATACTCGCCGCGGCCGGGGATGTTGATGGCGCCGCGATTGGACTTTGGCGTCGGACACTCCATGGGGCTGCCGGACTTTTGTGACATAGGGGCGGCGGTCGAGAGACGACGGTCATCGGGGTCGTCACTGATCTTGGCTTTCTCCAGAGCCATGGCCAGAGTGGATGGCGCGTCGAACGAGCCCGAGAAGAAGCCATCATCGCACACGGAGGCTGCAACCTCGGGTTCCATCATGTCTTCGTCCTCCTCGTCCCCCGTCGAGTCGCTCAGTTGGCCGGCTGCGATGCGGGCCGCTTTGCGCATGGCAGCGTCTATGCAGTCCTGTACGATGACGGCAAATTCCACACGGATGCGCTCAGCGTACTCGATGACGCGACGGTGCCGGAGCACAGTCTCGACCTTGGCCTTGGCGACCCTCTCGGTATCGGCACACAGCAGTGCGAGACCTTGTTCCTGCTCGAGTGTGTTGTTACTGGGCGAGTGCCACTGTGTCACTTGCGAGATGCGAGATTCGGACTGCGGTGATTGGGTGCGGAGGTCGCCGTGCATCTGAGACGTCGTTTCCTTGATAGCGGGCGTACTGATTTCCAGCGCCGTGTCACAGAGATCGAGCAGCAGCTCGACAATCCTCGCCTGGGGTCGGCGGATGGCAAAAGACCGCCCGCGGGCATGGCCGAAGCCGCCCGAGCCGCGCTCACGGGACCGGCCGGCGGCGGGCGATGGAGAGGATGTTGCGGAAGAAGACGAGTTGGACGAGTGGCCGGGCGGTGGACCAATGGGTAGCCCTTTGTATTCAGCAACGAACAGAGGCGACGTCTCACCACCGCTGTCCGACGCCCCCGACATGGATCGGCTCTTTCTCTTCTCGAGCGCATCGAGGACTTTGACAATGGCATGCCGATGCTCGGTGAGGCTTTCCTGGGCCATCTGGACATCCATCTCAGCAGTATGCTCTTGCAAGCAGAGATCCGTGTGCTTCTCGAACCACCACGGGGGGATCTGCCGCTCGCAAATGCGGCAGAGGACGGGCTGCGGTGGGGGGTGTTCCTTGCTGATCTCGTCATAGTCTTGCAGGCCCGTCTCTGCGAGCTCAGTCAAGTAGCTAGCAAGAATCTCAGCGCCGGAGCCGAGCGAGTTGACGATGAGGGGGGGCAGGTTGATCTTGATCTCGCGAGGAGGGATCCAAGGTCGGATCATCCACATGGTGTGGCTCTCGTCGCCGGTGGCCGTATCGTAGACCATGATGCCCTGGGCTTCGAGGTCAATGGTGACCGGAGGGGTGTCACCGCCATATTCCTGCTCCTGGTCTTGCGGGGCGGGTGGAAGAAGCTTGGAGAGAGGGCCGAGGCGCATCGTGAGGCGGACGATCTGACTGCGCGAGTCGTCCTTTTTCATGGACTTGACGACACTGGAAAAGACATTTTCGGAGTTGCTTGCTTCGCCGGTGCTGTCAGTATCAGCAGCATCGGTAGTAGGCGGCTGCTGCTGCTGCTGCTGCTGCTTCTCGATGAGGTCGGCAATGGGACGTCCCAAGACGGAGTCGATGGGTGTACCGATGACATCAACCCAGGAGGCACTGACCCATCGGATCGTGCCGTCGAGATTGAGATCGACAAAGACATTGAGGGTTTGCTCGGCAGCTTCACGAAGCTCCTCGCGTTCCTCACGGATGTTCTCGCGGATGTTCTCGCTGAGCGATCGATGCATCTCGCTGGCCTCGCCGCGGAGTGACGAGACAGGCGACACGGATGGTACGGGCGGTGGCGCCAGCAGATTTGGGTTAGGCTCCTGCTCCATGGCGAGGAGGAGGAGGAGGAGGAGGAGGAGGAGGAAGAGGAGCGAGCAGCGAGGAGCGAGGAGCAAGAAGCAAGGGGGGCGATTTCAGATTCTGGTGGAGTTACGATTTTGGGTCGCAGGTCGTTGTAGTAGGGCTGTTGTCTGCCTGGCCGGTAGTCTGGCAAGGCGCCAGAGCTAGAGCACTTCCAGCGGCTCAGACATGACGAGGCAGCGGCCAGTGTCCAGACTCGATCTCGCAGTGACGATCTGGTCTCTGTATCGTCTAGGCGTGTGTACGGTAGGTCGAGTAGGTGGTCTGCGTGCTCGTGCTTGGACGGGCTTGTTCCGGTCTGTGTCTATTTCCGTTCGTGGTGCTCAATTTCTGTGTTCTGCTGATACAGTCGGCTGTTCTGCGTAATGTTGTGGGGAAGATATGAGGGAGACTAATCGAGAAAAAATGCTGAGCCGGAAGAGGAGCTGCGTTAACGGCCAACGAAAAGGCAAGATGTGCAGTGCAGAACTGCGAGAAACAAAACAAGAAACGGCAAACGAGAAAACGGGAAATGGGAAAAGCGAAACACAAAACGGGAGGCGATATGTCGTGATGTCGTAATGTCACGATGCTGAGACGTCAAAATGTCGACAGATGCGTGCACGGCGGATAACAGGAAAGACGAGTGGTGGTCGGCGACGCGGAGACAATGGAGGGAGTGCGCAATGGGAAGGAGGCGTGAATTAGAGGGAGAAGGGGCCCATAGAAGTACGGAGTAGGAGGAATGCACGAGCGATGAGGAGTAAAAGGAGCGACGAGTGGTGGAGTGGGGAGCGAACGAGGGCGAGGACGCAGTCACAGGGTACGGAGTACACTGAGTATTGGGTACGGAGTAGAGTCGACCGGCCCTAAATTCCAGATAGTGGAGCGCTAACATGCAAAAGACAGAAGAGACTCGCGGACAACACGCTAACAAGAAACGGCCATCAGGTGGTGATGGCTGCTGACAGAGAGCATCGTGAAACAGGTCGCTCTTGCCCTAATGGACGAGACGCTGAGATGGTATGTTTACAGCAGACGGCCAAAGGCCATTCGACAGTGCAAGGAAAGAGCATATGTTTGCACATGCTTTCATTATTTTTATGCATCAAGCTATTAGATACGTAAACAGACTAACATGAGCAGACATGACTGGATAGTCAATAGTACCTAGACAGAAGGAGCGACGGAGCGATGATACGAGTCGAGCGAGCGAAGTGAAGGAAATCACGGTGCATCGTGGAAAGAAGTAGACAGAAGTAGAAGGTACGAACGAGCACACGGATGCGGAAAGAGAGGACGGGAAGTATGAGTGAGTTATTATTGCAAGCAACGGGAAAGAGCGACGGACGGCATTGCTCCCTATCCGCCGCCGCCAGCAAAAAAAAAATGATAATGCTATGCCCTTGTCGGATTGTCACCTGGTTGACGCACGCCGATGCGTACACTGCATTCAACCACACGATACATGCAGGCGCGCGTATATTAGCAAGGCAACATGATACGAAAACTACGTAATACCAGAAGTCATCTACCATGGTCCATGGACGAGCAGAGATAATACGAGTACGCGTTCTGTCCCCAACGAGGCCTGTTAGGGGAAACAGGAGATGGGTACAGCTACGAGTAACAGCCCACCAAGCGGTGGCCCCTGGCAAGGCATGAGACGGCTACGGAAGATAAGGAACGACCGGGGACGTGGACAGCTCACCGGAAGGAGCGACTGGGAGCGAATGAGTGCGACGTGTACGAGTACTTCGTAGTCGTAGACAGGCAGGGTAGACAAGCAGGGACGGTATGAATCACACCCACACCACAACAGATGACTGTTTTCACGCTCTGCGGCGGGCGGGCTGGGCAAGTGGGGTCTGGAGGCACAACAAACAAATAAACAAACAAACACGGCCGAAGAAACGAAACAGCAGAATACAACAGTGCGGAGTAGAAAGAAGAGAGCGTGAAGGTAAAGAGAATATGAACAGCGTATGGTTGAGGCGAGAGATGTAAATAAACAAACCAAAGGCGTTGTGCTGTTTGAGCGGACAAGTGAGCGGAAATAACACGATGAAGGCGTCATAGAGAGTACGGAGTACTCTACGGAGTAGAGCGTATGGAAATGCAGCTGTGGAAATGGGACGGAAGACAACAGGTGCCAAAGTGCGCTGTACGAGTATTACTCCGCACGCGGTCAGAAAGGGCTATCGTAGAGCGGGATTGCCTCGAAATATGCATCAAAGGGGGGCTGTGCGACGTCACAGCACTCCGTAGGTGAGCTTACGGAGAAGAAACACCAACAAACAAGCGGGATAGGGCGCTTTGGAGGTAAGCACACGTGAAGCAAGGCAGCAGCGACTGCCACTCTCTCCGGCTGCGCAGCGGCACGTGCCCCACCACTCGTGCTACTCGTACTCTCCTATCTTATCAACGACATCATCGCCATACGGAGTACACGCCGCACGCCGCATCACTACTCCATACTCCGTACACAACGATACACGCCGCGGCAGCTCTCAGCCTGTTCTATCAGCTTCTCGGCTGAGCTTCTCAGCCTCTCTTCGTCTCCAAACCTCCCTCTTTGACCACTCTCCCTGTCGCCCTACGAGTCTTCTTCATTCCAACCAAGGCCCACTATTCTCTCTCGCCTTTATCCCAGCCCCGTCATCCGCTCGTCCTGGTCGCCACCCCTCTTCTGCCTCCTCGCGCGCCTCTCTTTTTTTCGCCGCAGATGTGTCTCTGTTTCCCTAAAGGAATATCCAATCACCTCCACGCTCCCCTACCCGCCTCCGCACGCTCGCCTCCATTGTTCGCACCCCGATGTCTCGTCCCCTACGCATCCTCTGCTTTGGCGACTCCCTCACTGCCGGCTATACGAAGCACGGTACCAGCTTCGCGCCGTACCACGAATCTCTCAGCCGACGCCTCACGGCCATCTTCCCCGGGCTCGAGCTTGCCATTGACGTCGACGGCAAGAGTGGCTCCCTGACAAGCACCTACAAGACTCGCTTGCTCGCCCAGTATAGCAAGGCCAAACCCTACGACTGGGTCATCGTTCTGGGCGGCACAAACGACATTGGGTTCGGCATCCAGCCCGAGGAAATCTTTGAGAATTTGGAGCGCACATGGGCCGTGGCACGCTCGAAGAAGGCCAAGGTGCTTGCGCTGACCGTGCCCGACATCGCCAGCACCACGCATCACACAGGCGAACAGCTGCGCAAGCGGCTCAATGAACTGATTTTGGGATATACGGCATCCAACGTGTACGCGTTTGACTACCAGTCTGCCTTTGCCTATGCCGACATGTCCGAGGACGACCAGAAGCGGTTCTGGGACGACTTGGTGCACCTGACACCGGCCGGGTACGACCGCATGGGCGAGCTGATTGCAAACGCACTGGCCGACATTCTGCGCAAGGAGGATGACGGCGCGGCAGGCAAACAGGTCACCACGCTGTCAACGGTGCGGCCGCGCAAGAAGCGCAGGACATTCAAGGACGACGATCTCAGCTTTGAAGAGGAGAACAGTCCCACGGCATCGGGCGCCAGTGGAGACGAGATGCGCCGAGGGTATGTTGTTGTGCGCCGAAAGGATCTAGACTGAGCATGAATGAGTCTAGGGCGGCGAGGGAGGCGAGGAGCGGTCTGGAAGACTGCAAACGCGATGGAGCCTTGGCCATCGGAGGATACCCCATTCAAGGCAGAATCGAACTGGCTGTTTGATTTCTCGGGTTGTTTAAATAAAGCATCAGGTTGCCTGCATTTATGATTTGTTTTGTTTTGTTTCGTTTAGTTTTTATTTTGTGGACATTTCTGATCTCGGTTGCGTGCAAGATCTCTTCATTTTTTTCATTCTTGCATATATTACAACATATTGCAATTGGACATGCCCCCTTTCTCGGATGCTGCACGCCAGTCGTCCAAGATACTGCCATTCATCATGGCATGGGAATTTCTTAAGCTGGATTGGAAAGTATTCTAGATTAAAAATCTATGCATCCCAGCAAAGATCTCGTGGATGCAAGCCTCGATAGAGGCTAATAGTCTTGTTCCCTCGCCTTCGGAACTCAAAACTCCGCGTAAGGGTGCAAGTCCTCCCGGGGCGGCACCAGGTTGTCCATAATCAGACCCTCGGTCGTGCCCGTCAGTCAGTCCAGCTTGAATGCAGTTCACTGTCGCTGCTGCCACCGGGGAACTTGGCCAGAGAGTCGACGATGTGGTCCAGGTCAGCCGCCGCCAGCTGGTCCAGGTCTATGATCTGCGGGATGAGACTATGTCCAGGATGGCTCTTCTCTTCCTGAGAGTACGACGATTCATTAGGTGAATCTTGGCGAGTCGAAGAAGAAGAAGACGTGCTGCTGCTGCTGCTGCTGCTGCTGCTGCTGCTGCTTGGTCTGCTGATGCCGCTGGAGCTGTCGCCGCTGTGTCTGCTGTCGTGGCTGCCTTTGCTGCCATTGAAATACGCCCTGGCACTCAAGGGAACCGCCTGCTGAAGATAGCTGGCAGAGTGCTCACTGATGGGCTGCGTGTTTGTCGTCGTCGTCGACACCCTCTCTCGAAAGTGGCTCGGCCGGCCATCTTCATAATAGACGAGCTCCAGCCGGTCGTCCTTGGCAAACTCGCCCATGGGCGCACTGACCCACGTGCCGTCGGCCAGCTGGGCCACGCTGCAGTGCCATGGGGTGGTGAAGCCGGTCCGGGTGTTGAGCAGGCTGATGGAGACCTTGGTGCCGCACACGGAGTCGTGGATGGACAGCCGGAGGTGGTGGGGGAAGGCGTGCCTGATGGCGTTGGCAAAGGCATATCCCCGGATCAGCATCTGCTTGGCAATGTACTTGCACTCCCGCCGGTATGCATTGGCCGTCCGGTCGGCGCCGCGGGGGTAGATGTGCTTGAGGTCGGACTCGAGGAACCGCTTGTAGCCGAGGTAGGTCAGCTTCGTGTCCGCGTTGCCGGCAATCTCCTTATCGATGTCGAGGTCGTCGTTGCCGTGCGTGTTGAGCAGCAGGCGGCGGAAGTTGGTGCAGTTGGCCACGTAGATGATCTCGCGCATCTCCTCGTTTGGGGGGGGTTGATTTGAGTCCAGGTCGGGCGGCCCTGCCTCGAGCAGGTCGCGCATCCGCGCAAAGCTGATGCAGTCGTATGCTTTCTTGCGGGCCATCCTGCGCAGGGCCTCGCCGTAGGCCCACGTCTCCCTGTCGGAGATGGACAGGAGGTCTGTCAGGTCAGTACTCTGAGTTATCACCAAAAATTGCTATCATGCTGAAGCCGTCCACACACCATTATAAGTGATGCCGTCCGAGATAATGGTCACGCGGAGACCGGCCGCGTACACGTCCCGCACCCGCAGACACATGGTGTTCAGCCGGGCCAGGGCCAGCTCTTCGGCCTTGTCCGGCAGGCTGCCCAGCACCTTGTACACCTTGTTGGCCGACTTGAAGGGAAACGCAGGCAGACACGCTTCGACGCGCGCCCCGGCCTCGACAAAGCGGCCGATGGTGGCGAGGAAGTTGTCGGCAGCCCCCTGCTGCCGCTCCCGCGAGGTGTCAAACTTGTTGAGCGCATACTCGCAGATGATGTCCAAGATACGGCGCGACACTTGCTGCACGGCGTCGCTGCTGCTGCTGCTGCTGCTTCTGGCCGAGGCCCCGTGAATATTCATTGCTGCGAGACTGGGACTGAGACTGGTCGCTGCGTCAGACATCCGGAATGGTTTGAGCTCAAGGATCACTACGAATAGCCCTCACGGCCACTGTTATATCTGCTTACAATCAAATGAATATAGAAGGTGCCTTCGCGGGGCTGTGATAGGGTCTGTTCCTGCCCCCCCTCTAGATCGAGCACATTTGAGAGAATTCCTTTATCCTGCATCTTATATAGGCCCTGGGCCAGGCCAGTTCTGTCGGTTATGCGACCCTGTTCCAACAAAAAAAAGTGACGATACGAGCCAGTGCAGGAGTTGGCAGCGGTACTTGTTCTTTGGACGAGCATCGTCTCTTTGTTATCCCGGGGGCCGGCCTACCTTTTGCCTCAGTTGGTACTGTAAAAACATCTGCCGCTGAAAGATGTGATCTGTTGGTCCCTGGCAGCAAGGAGACAAGCCGAAAGCTTTCTGGCTGGCGAACAAAGCGTGCGAGATGGCTATGCCGAGTCGGCTTCGTCCTCCGCATCGTCCCGCCACTTGTTATGGAGATGTCTCCTCTCCAACGTCGGTTCATCTGCGGCCCCGCCCGTTCAACAAAGATGCGTAATTAAGTACTGACATTGAGGGAAGGCCGGGGCGTACTTTCATATGCCAGTCCCGGCGGCGGCGGCGGAGGACTTGGCGATATCCGTGACCTCTGGCGGATGAGCTCGCTTTCTCGGCCGCGGTGGGCACCGGGGCATGGAAATGGCGGCCGCAGCACCACGTCCCGGCCGCACAAACCGGCGGTAGGCCGATCCGTTCCCGTCGCCCACCAAGGGCCTCTGAATATGTACGAGCAGCTCATCGACTGAGGTATGAAAATCAAGGCGGGCAAGACCCATGCGCCGGTGACGAAGCTGTATCATAGGAGATAAACGTATCAGTGACAACCGAGTAGACGCCGATGGCTACTGTTGAGTACTGTAATAACCTGCACATAATCTGGCCTCGACTATCAGGTGTTTTGCTTCCCCGAGGGATAGAGAGAAGCACTCTTCCACCAGCTCTCCTGCTGTGCTTCGGTCTCTTTCCCTCGTCATCTCGCCACTGCCGAGACGAACATAGTGTTCTTCCATTGGCTTTTTTTTTTGCCATGCCGAGTCTCACCTCCTTGTCTTATTCCTACACCCCATCAGCCGTCGGTCTGTCCATGGTCATCCCAACAAACATCCAGAAGGCACTTGGCCATCATGCTTGACGCGGTGGTGGACTAGGGGTTTGAGAGAAAGACATGAGAGAAAGACAACGCCGACGTCAACAGGAGGCGATTCAGAGGCCGAGTATTGCCTAGAAGCAGCACGGCATGCATCTCAGCCCTCGCCTCTTCGCTCACCTACTCGCTCATGCATGCCACGCCTTGTGTGAGCTTTTCGCCGCCCACTCCTGCTTGCATGCATCTCTAGCTAGGCCTACGTCCTTGTCCCCTTTACCCCTCCCGTGTCTCTCTTTTCTTGTGAGTCAAAAGGTCACCATGTCGTAAGCTACGGGGGTAGGATATCGGCCCGTCGTGTGGAAAGGGGCTGGACGAAGCTGAAGGGGAGTTAGAAAGATACCGTGCGTGCCCCTACATGTGTTCGAGGGGGGAGGGGGAGGGGGGAGAGTAAAAGCGTTGAGATCAAGAGACAATACCACATTGGAGGCCATATCAACACGGCAACTCATGCTACAGGACAGACACATTGTGCACTCGAGCAGAGTATGTGCTCTCTACGATGAGAAGACGGGCTGCGAGCAAGCTGGCCCATGGCAGTGTACTCATAGTGCTCCCATCCGGTAGTGAGCAGTCACAACAACAGCATCCATCTCTCCTTGGTCTTCCATCCTCTTCCACTGGGTCACGCGTGCCCTCGCGTACTCGTTTCCCTGACCGCAGGACCTCTCTCCACCCAACCCTTACGAGTACCATTTTATCTTTCCAGTGATTGTCCACATGCGTGTCCTTCTTCTCTTTTTCTTTTCTCCCCTCCCCCAATAGGCATGCTCCGTGCCGGTCCCCTCCCTCCCCCCTTCTCCCCTTCTCCCCTTCTCTCTCTTCTCCCCCCCCTCCCTCCCCCCCCAACCCCCCCGCCTCGCCTGATAGATAGGCCACGGTAAATATCCCGGTGTCGCCATCGTCACGTTCTCATCTTTTTGCCATCCACTTGTGCTCGCTCGATCAGGCAATGAACTACGGAGTACTCGTACCCAAGTCCACCTTTTGGCTTCAATGGGTGGGTAGCTAATGGCACGTGTGGTATGAGCTATCGTACATCATTGCCCGAGAGAGAATAACGTTGCTGGTGAGAGAGAGAGAGGGTACGGAGTACAGAGTACGGAGAGTACGTACTTTGGGGGGGGGACAAGCTCCCTGGAAAAGGCACGTTCCGCATCTCCGTCCGTCCGTCCCTCTCTCTCCCTCCCTCTCCCTCTTTCTGTGCATTGCATCCCGTTATTTTCCTAACGGCACTAGTGTACTCGTGCCAGTCACTCGTACCTCTCTTTGGTCTCATTTCCGTCTAAGATGCCATCGTGCTCTCACTCTTCCGGCTTACCCTCTTGGTCGTGGGTGTGCTGAGTGTCCTCGTTTGGCCACCGAGGCCCAATATCTCATTATGGGGAAAGTTCTATCTAGTATGGTGCTTTGTCCAGTTGCATGTGGATGTCAGACGTCTACGGAGTACGAGTAGTGAAAGGAAAGAGGAAGAGAATGCATCGGAATAATTATGTTGGGGGGGAGAGAGACGATGCAACAGCGCCGAGGTTGAAAAAGGGCGCAAAGGGGCTGGACAGATACGGGAGGACACTGGTTGATCGTTTGGCAGCAGCTTGCAGGAGACATGAAGGCCAGGAAGCTCCAAGTAGAACGTAGTTCGCGAGATGACTGCTGTGTGTATTCAGTATCCTGCCTACTGAGTAGGACTTTGGTAGATCTACGATGGCGGCTGGATCAGCAAACAGTGAAGCTGGCTACAGCTGGAGGATATTCAGACCAAGCTTTCGAGAAGGTAGGTAGAATCACTGGATATCCAGTGATGTGAGGGTAGCGTGCCAGCAGATAAGCTCATGCCCTCTCTGCAGTTCAGATTTGCACAATCTGTAGATGAATCCTATTATCACCACTCCCCCCCCCCCCCGCGTTTCCCTCTCTTGCATCATTGTTACGAGTAGGAGTTGCTTTAAAAATTCTCCTCGGAAAGTTCTTTCATCCTCTTGTCGATCTGTGATGATGACCTTTGTACTCTCCGTAAGGGGGGTGATCGGCTTTCCCGCTCAGGCTCAGGTGGTCTTACGATCACCGGAGAAATTTGGCTACCTAAAGATCAACATGATCGTCAATATTTTGTTTTTCATCAATGCTACGAGTGACGATAACGGTCAACACTAAACATTGGGAAAGGCGTTGCAAGACAAAAAACAAAAGAGCGGTTGCTCCGTCGATCAGTATTTATGCATACCACGGCCGTTGGGTCAGACTAGAACAGTTATGCCGCTTTGGAGTGCTGATCTCCCCGAGCCAGGGGATCAGAGGCTCAATGGGACGTCCAAGAAAAGTACTCATACGTTGGTTAATCTCTTCACAAGGCCGGGTCCGAGCTGCAGTAAAAAGAAAAGGAAAAGGAAAGAAAGAAAAAAAAAGAAAAGGTTGAACGAGAGGCCGAGACAAGTGTAGTCGGGCGGAAGCGAAACATTTCATATGTCAAGGTGAGTACTCGTAAACCCCCAGAGAACACCCCCGAGGTAGTCGGCGACCTGACGTGAGAAACAAGCAACGACAGGGTGGCAGAAGAAGGAACGGAAAGGCACGTCCTCGGATGGGTAAGATTTGCAGAAAATAGTGTGTGTTCTGTATTTTCTTTTGCGTAGAGCCTTGCCACAAGGCTGGCGGTCCCGGCTCTTACTTTTATTTATCACACTAAATACGCGTAAGCTTTTTCTGACAGGTGCGTTCTCCAAACATTGGGTGATTTGTATGTGTCGACGTGTGTGTGCGACGGGAAGAGTACTTTCGAGAGAAACGCCTGTTGATTTCTACATTGAAAAATCAAACAGTGGTGTAGCAGGGCCGGACAAATAGAAGCGACCGAAAGCCAAGCAAAGACTTTGTTTGCCATATGCGAGAACTTTACCCATCCCTGTCCTCCCTCTCAGCCGTTTCT
The DNA here is from genome assembly GCA_019925475.1 of Ophiostoma ips. Taxonomy (NCBI): domain Eukaryota; kingdom Fungi; phylum Ascomycota; class Sordariomycetes; order Ophiostomatales; family Ophiostomataceae; genus Ophiostoma; species Ophiostoma ips. Next base: position 70,477 of record JADHKN010000020.1, read on the forward strand.
TCCTCCGCCCTTGCCATATGAATCACAAGTGGTTGACAGCTCGTGTCTCACCCCGAACATGCGGGTGCTCGGTGCTGTGCTGTGTGCTGAGCTCGAGCGATGCAAGTTAAGACACGTCCAGCTGAATGGTGTGCCTTGCATACGGTTTGATTGTGATGTCTTGCGTTGGGGGGACCAAGTGGTCTACTGAGTACTCGTACTCTTACCTACCGGGTCCCCCAAAGCTCGAATTGGCAAGAAAGAGTTCACGTTTGTTTACCGAAAAAAAAAAGAAAGAAAAACATCGTGGGGAGAGAGAGGCTGGGCCCATCCCTTGTAGACTATGCCGAATGTGTGCAAAAAGTGTCTTGCAAGCTTCTTGAGCGTGACAAATACTCGTAGGACAGAAAAAAAAGGAGAAACACGCATACGAGCAATACTCCATACTCCCGTATCTCGTACTTGCGTATCCCAGTAATGCGGTCTTCATCTCACAAGACACAACGTTGTTGTTGTCTGCACATGTCCGTAGGCGGCTAGGGCAATAAACAGGGTGGGATAGACCAGGGTTCATGCACCATGAAAAAAAAAGGATTCCCCAAAACAAAAAAAGGGCTCCAGAGAAACAACGATCAAACAAGCAGGCTACGCTTACTCCGTAGGGTCACGTCGGCACTTGGAAAATCATTTGTTTAGGCTTTGCACGAAGGGACCCCGGTCGAATGTCGGTGCACAATAATACGGATAGGTACGGGAAGTAGGCATCAGTGCACCGTGTGTTACGAGTCAAAACGGGTTGTGCGTCGTAGGAAAATCAGGCTGTGTCCGCGTGAGTTTGCCTATTCTTGTTCCAGCCACAGTGTCTTGTTTCCTTTTGGACCAGAAATGCCACTTGATGACATGCCAATGTAATGGAAAAAGGAAATCAAAAAAGAAATCAAAAGAAATCAAAAGAAATCAAAAAAGCAAATAGTTTTAACACTCGGTAAGTGAACCAGCGACAAAAGCAGCAGTAAAAGTAAGTCAAAGGCCGAGACATCGCCGTTCTATTTCATTCTACCCGCAGATCGATGGGATATCTCAAAATGGCTAGCTACGAGTACAAACAAGACAAGGCTCGCAATGTGAAGCATGAGTCAATCCATGCCAGCCAGACTCGAACATCTCGCGATCACGGATGCTGGTTACTGCGGCCTACGCCGTACAAGGGTCCAGCTGTTCTTGGCGGGAAGTTTAAGTGGGACATATAGTTTGCGGGCTGGGTTGTGATTAACACGGGAATTCTTTACGCTTGTCATGGGGCTTTTATTACCTTTTTTTTATGAGTTTATTTTCTTATTCGTACTTTGTTCATTTGCTACTCGTATGTGTTATTCGGGGACCCGAAAGGGAGTGCTCTGATGCTCAACGCCAAGGCGCAACCGGTTCAGCCTTTGGGGGTTTCAACTGGGTTGCAATGATTGCCTCATTTACGAGGAGGAGCCGTGCTGAATGGAGTAGCCGAGGCTCGCATTCGCATGGACGACACGATACGATACGAGCACTTGCTGTGTTATTATTATCTCTCTTCTACGAGTGTACTCGTACTTTACAACCACATCGTGCTTTCCTATCAGTGATGTGATGAGTGGACGCGCCTACGAATAAACACGTTGACAAGGCCATCTGTCTGCAAGATCCCGCCTGGTCTGCAAGGGCCTCCATCTACACCCGGAGTACCCTGTACTCGTACGAGGTCGTCCGAGACCTCGTGGTTTACTCGAACTCGTACTCGTACACTTTGTACCTGGTTCGTGCTAACTGCTCATTCTTTTCTTTTTCCTGCCTTGCCCACCACGAGGGCGTAAATACTCGTACATCGTCTTGCGTACTCGTATTTCGTATCCAGTGAACCGCACGTGGGATATGAAGCCCGCAATAGCGCATTATGCTCATCACTGGGGAGGGGTCAACGGAGTAATGGAGTAATAGTTAGTAGCTGAATGCCACCCGATAGCATGCATCGAACTTGATGAGAGTTGACATATGTTTGAGATTGGTGGTTTGTTTTCTTCTGGTCAATTGTGAAAAGACTGCATATTGTGAATGGCGATTATAAACGTAGCCATAATACAGCCTTACTAATGTTGTCAATCATTCGTACATGATATTTTTTTAAAAAAAGGAAAAGAAAACAGAAAAAGATAAATATATATTTGATATTCTTCTTGTTTTATTTTTCACGGGGTTGATTGTTTACATCGAGGCATTTCAAACGCCGAATAAACTCTTTCAGCTCAATAACAGGTGTTTGTTAATTATTTGCAATTTGCTATTGTAGCCTGATCAGGGTTATCAGGCAATATCACGGCTTCTTGGCATAACGTTGTTCACAATACAGCAATGATACCCATCCTCTCTCTAAACTAATACCACAAAATTGTCGGCGACTCAGCATTTTCTGGGGCTGTTCCTGTCTTAGTCCTGAGCCTTTTCTGGACGAGGCAAAAATACCAATTGAGAGAGAAAAGAAACAAGAAAAGAAACAAGAAAAGAAAAAAAAAAACCGAGACCACACAAAAGACCCGAAACAGAAGTACGAATACGTCCCCGAACCTTGGAAATGGACCGAGACGTTTCGGGGACCAGGCAAGCACGTGTCTCAACATCTTCATTGTCAATCATTGTCTGTGCAGTTTTTTTTTTTTTTTTTAGTTTTTTTTTCAAAAAAAAAATCTCATACTCGTAAGTACATTTTTGAGATGTTTCCTGGACAGAGAGACCATGAACATCACCAGCTCCACGGCTCTTCTTCGCTCTAATTAAACACCCAAAAAGATAGCTGGTCCACATGCCCATTTTCCATCTCTGTCCAGTAGTAGTTCCAGGGCTGTCGCGGTTTAAACCACAAACGGTGGAAATGGACGGCGATGAGGGGGGGAAACTTACATACAGAGTACGGAGTAGGCGGGCAGGGGGGTTGGAGTGCAATACGAATATGCTCCGTTCAAGTACAGCTCCCAGACGCGGGTGGTGAGTGAGATCTTCATCAGCATACACACATGGTAACGTAGCGTCAAAATTGGCCAATATCTGACGCCAAAAAAAAAAAAAAAAAAAAACAGGACCAAAAAGCCAACGACGTGTCTGCCGACAAAATCATCACAATGCGTTCGTGTTAGGAAGAGGTTTGAGCGAGTGGACAATACAGCACTCGTATGTTGTACATGGCAGTTTACAACGATTTTTTTCTTTCGGAAAACGTCGTACTCCGCGCCATGAGAAAAAAATGTGCTTGAGAGGGGCGTCAACAAGACAGGTCTCAAGCAGCATATGTTTTGCGACGCTGCTACGGCGCAGGTATGCACGGAGTCATGCAAGATGGACGGACAGCACATAGCACAGACGACTCCGGCGGTGAGATGGAGTGTTTCTCAAGGTTTGATATTCAAAAGAAAAAAAAAAAAACGTGCGCGAGCGGACTACGGTGTCCCTTCCGACGGACGGTCTTGGATTCTTCGTCTTACGCACATTGCTGTTACGCGTGCGCCGCACAGAAAAGCGAACAACAAGGAGAGGCCCCCGGCATTTGCATTCGGGGCATGACCTCGACTACGGAGTAGGTGAAAAGGAACCAGGTGGCAATGAACAAAGAGAGGCCAGACAAAGACATCACGGGAGAGGAGAGGCCCAGTGTACGAGTATTTTACGGCCACCCCTCCATTATTCAAGAGTGGCGTAACGGTGAGCTGGAATTCTCCGTCCTGATACCGCTGCGTTACATACGAGTACTTTGTCCATCTTGCATCATCCCTCTACGACATTTTATCCATCTGACTCGAACTCCGTACTCCGTACTCTGCCTCTCCACACCTTATTCCCCTTTCCCACCAACTATCGTATCGACATGCACTACGGAGGTATTTGACGTCCTGCTCGTCGTGTATTTACACATTTCCCTTTTCTTTTTAGAAATACCCTGCACTTTTTATCTTTCCTGCTTGGCCTGGTCATTGTTTTTCTCCAACGTTTAAATTTGTTTCATTCATCTAGCACATAAATAGCAATCATGCAGCCATACAAGTGCCCTCTCTCTGCCTACACGAGTACGGAGCACACTTTAAGAGGGTGGTATCGTGGGTAGGCTTGCTCAATGGTGCGACAAGCCCCTGTCACCTCTGGGCCGGCCATCCATGCTCGCAAGTGGCCCATTGGGCCGTCGTGGGACCTCGAAAAAGGGCTGTTCGTACCGCTGTGCACTCCGTATCCTCTCTATCAGTCAGTCTATCTCATCAAAGCTGCACGAGTACGTCGTAGGAGGGCTTTGAGAGAAGTTGAGAGGGCTGCGAGAGCTGTGGGCGTGGCAACCCCTAAGTAATTTTGAATCGCATAATCAAACTAGTCATTCGGCATTTAAATTATTCTACCGACCACTAATAGATTACAACAATAACGACATACTACGAGTGCTACCCAACTCTACGACGTACGACGCAGAGCTACGAGTATGAGGATGAAGAATGATGTCAAAAAACGACCAGGTCTTGTTTATGATAGAGGTTCAAAACTGTCATCATGTCGAGGTCAGGGGGATCCATGGGTCTTGTCCTATTCATTCCAACAGTCCCCAATGACTACTCCTACTACCCTTGCAGCCGCCTCGCTTGGTGCAGTAGCTGGCCCGTCCCTGTCCTTTTTACTAGTCTCGAGGCTCTGCTTTTTTTTTTTAAAGAAAAAAAGTACGAGTATCGCCGGCATTGATCTGAGACAGCATACAAACGTACGGTTCACTTGTTCACCGTACCTGCAACGTCTCGTATCACAGCAAGAAACAATCTGGTCGATTTCCAACCCCTTGATATGCTGTCAGGCCAGATTCTCCATCCTCATCTCGTCTCTACAGCAGAATACGGTCTGTGCCGGTCGATCGTCGTGCCTGCCGGCAGGACAACTACGGAGTAGTCCGAGTGCGCTCGCACAGCGTAACCGCAGCGCATCTCTCTCCACGCTGATCAGTAACGATGCAGGGGTCGATAATATCAAAACAGAAAAGAATAAAAAAAAAAATTAAAAACCGAAAGAGTAAAAGTGAAACCCCTGATGAAGAAGTGAGCAAAGCAAACAGAAACTGAACCACAACTTCGGACAGGTCGGTTGCCAAGAGAGCAGGGGTCCTCTACTCCGCAGTTTATGTTTTCCTGCCTCTACCCACGAGATACTCCCTACTCCCTACTCGTACTTTTTCTTCCTTTTTTCCCTGCTTGACAGTGCTTATTTTAGGTGTGAGGACATGGTTTGATGCTCGTCTGGTACAGAGTAGCCAGATAAAATGTTTATGAAATTCTACTTTTATTCGGAAAATTTCCGACACCTCGAGTAATTTCGTATGCTCGTGCTCGTGCTCGCATGTCACAGGCGCTGGTATTTTGATCATCGTTTCACAGGATGCCAGCAAAAAAGACATGACGTTATTGCAGAATTCAAATACTCCGTATGCCTATCCTTGATGACGGGCACTCCGTGTTTCCAGGTTCTATCCTGGTCCCAATCCTTAACCTGTGCGTGGCTTTGTTCTGCTGCCCTGTGATCTTCCATTTTCTTTTTGTTTAGAGTTATGAAGGATGCCGTTTGATCGCTAAAACAAAAATAGTTCGCATGACGGGTAAAACAAACATGATCTGCCAAAACTAAGCTCACGTGCCTCAACATACTCGCATTCTTATTACATTCAAACGTGTCGTACGAGTATTCCGGCCAGAGCGACGTGCAACCGTACTCGTACATCTTTTAGAAGAGAGGAGAAAAAACAATGCAGATAACGAATCAACCTACTAACCATGCAGGACCTCCACTGCCCGGATCCCTTTTATTATTTTTCTTGCCTGCTTTTATCTCGGCAGTATTCTCTAGTCGTAAGATACTAATCTTATTCTGCTTCCAAGTTTTAATCCAAGGGAATTTTGTTAATGGGAGCGCATACGGAGTACTGACAAGAAAAAAAAAAAAAGAGAGAGCAGGTATTTAGCTCATAGTAAGGAGCAGTCAGTGCATTACACACCGTCCACCAAATGCAACATGCTAGCCCATGTAGGCGGTTGCATGGACAAGAGGGTATCGTAGTACGAGTGCGTACCTTTGGGGATGGGGCACCCGCAGCGATTTCTTGTTTGATTTTCCGGGTATTGATTTTGACAACTGGCCCCAGCCCAGATCGGGAAGAGGGTGGGCATGTTTCAGGACGTCCAATTTGGTTTATGGTCGTTTTTCAACTACGAGTACGAGCAAGCAAGGCCCAGATGCCACTACGACGCAAAGCCACGGGGAATATCTTTGAATCATATTTCTTCATATTTTCTCTTTTATTTTTGCCAATCTTTGCCATAATAGCAGTTGTCTTGTTTGTTAAGAGGTTACATCATTGTTCCGCACGGGTGACATCGCAGCGGGCAGAGGAATGATTGATGCATGAGGTACGAGTACTCGTAAAGCGGAAGCCCACCCGCATGATCGCGGCAGTCCTCGTAATGTGTCCGGCAAATCAAACAAGCAAACAAACAAGCAAATCAGCAACGAGTGAAGCAGGTGTAAATCAACAATAGGAGCTGATATACGGAGTAAACATAGGAGCACACAGAAAGGAGGCTGATCCCGTACCCCGTACAAAACGTCACCGCCTGTCTACCCTTGGTTGCCTCTTGGTTCTGGTCAAAGCTACGAGTACTTATCTACGGGATTCAATGACGAGTTCCCAGTATTAATTTGCGCCAAGATGAAGTCGTTATGAGCCGGGGTTTGGACGAGGGGAACGGGTGACCAGAGACTTGGAGTATGGAGAACAAACATCATCAAACCAAACAAAAAGGGGGCGCGAGAAACAAAACAGTAAGGCTAGCCGTGACCCGGGCGGAGGGAGGTAGGAAAAGGTGGGAGGCAAACGAGACGGAAGAGGAAAAAATGGCAAGCAAACAGGCAAGGAACAAGACATGGTGAGAAAAGGGCAAAAGGCAAGTTAAAAATGATGAAGCGGCAACGGGCCCCGGTATTACTTCCGGCAAGCCCTCTCGACCTGTAAGCGTACGAGTACAAAGTATGGTGGCAGGGGGGAGGGGCGGGCAGACAAGGACGAGGGAGACGAGGGAAAGGGTTAGTTAGAATCACGGCATTTGAGAATGAGCCGGGGATTTAATTAATTTGCGTTTTATTTTGGGGATGGAGAGAGAGAGAGTGAGAGAGAACGAGAGAGAGATAGGAGCAATTGGGCCATTTGCAAAATAGAAAAAAAAAAAGAGAGGAGCAAGATGGAATAACTGTACGAGTGAGTCGTTAGACCGAAAAGACGGCCAGGTACAAGGGAGCTTAGTTTAGTGACTCCGTAACTGCCAACCGACTAGTTTTACCCTCATCTTGGGTCGTTTCTTCGTCCCGACCCCCCCCCCTTTCCCCCAGGATCTTGACCATCGTATCTGTCATTCGAAGTCGTGCTGCACGTCGGTATGAGTAGTACGAGTAGTACGAGTAGTTTGATGAGGTCGTCAATGGCAAGAGTGGCCTCGTCGTATTCATGAGGTCACACTTTCCTATCGCGGCCACCTGAAACACAGCAAATCAGTGTAAAAGCACAGACGTTTCCCACCTCCTATTTTGATAAAATTGTTCTATTTCACCGCATTTTAGGCTGACCTCATTAGACCACATACCAATTGCTCCGGCCACTGGACATTCTTTTTTATTTTTATTTATTTTTTATTTTTTTACGGAGTAATGAGCAGAAAGGGTGGTCCGGGCTCTGTTTATGCAACTTTTGAGTTTGGTTCAGCCAAGTTTTTGTTTTCTGGTCAACGTTTTGCCCCTCTTTGGGTTGGGTTGGGAGAGAGGGGAGGGGGGAAAGGGATGTACGCAACTGGTCAAATGGAGACTCTCCAGTGCTGCCAAAGTAGAATAACGTTTGGGAAAAGATGCCGCACACAATCACATGCCTTCCGTCTCCCGCCATCATCGCCAGACCAGTCCCGTATCAGTTGGGAAAATGCAGCGCAGAGGCCCTTGTCTGTCAAGAAAAGGGCCAGTGGAGCGGTCAGGAACCAGGGATATGCGCCAGCCGTAACGTGGGAACTTGTTGAGGTACGAACTACGAGTATGAGTACGGAGTGCGCATGACTTTCGTGGAGTGAGTACGGGGAGTACAAGTTATCTCGCACTCACCGCTGTTAGCCGGAGTCGGGCTTCACGTACGGAGCATGAGTACGAGTACTGGTGGGTGTTTTGGTTGGTTGGCTATCAAAGGGGAAGTGATGTTGCGCCCTCCCCCTCCCTCCCCCCTCCGCTCTGGAGAGATGGGCAACTGAAACAGAATAAGAAAAGAAAAGAAAAAAAGAAGGAGAAAAAGAAAAGAAAAAAAAGAAAAACTATCCCAAAATGGACGGCACATCAACACACCTGGACGAAAAGAGACGGACAGGGAAACACATCTTGGCCAAATCAGGAAGCATTATGCATGCCAGACCCTGGTTCATCACATCTCCCGCGCTCGATTCTGACGTTTTCCAGGCAATCCGGGCAAACAAGCAAAAAACAACACGGGCTGCCCACCCTTGCTTCCGCATCCCTCCCCTCCCTCCCGCCGCATCCTGGAATCTGCACATCCAGATGTGTGTGTCTGTGCTGCAGCTACTCCGAATGGATTCTGCGTTAGCTGGATCAGTGCGGGTTGCGCTTGCAGGTGGTACGGAGTACGAAGACGAGTACTCGTACGTGCACTCGTCGTAATTTGCCTTGTTTTTTTTCTCTCTCCCATTTCTCCCACTTCTTTGTTGACCACGAGATGTGACGGGGGCTATTGTCTTGCCGTTGTCTGCTTTCTTTTCGTACGCGAATTTGTTGTAGCCATTCTATCCATACCCTACGAATAGTGGTATCTTTTTATTTGATTTTTTATTTGATTTTTTATTTGATTTTTATTCAAGAAAAAAAAACGCTCCATTCTCTCCAGTCCCAAAGAGGAAGCGAACTGCGCCAGACCAAGGCCTCTTTTGAGCACTTGCCCTCTTTCGCCTGTTGCGGCTTGCTTTTGATCTTTCCCGTTTCGGTCGACTAGTACGAGTATTTTGTTTTTTAAATTTTTACGACATACGGGGGATGCTTAGTGCTGGGGGCCCGTCCTGGCTGATCTTGATGACCGACCAGGGTGTGTCCAGCTGCATGTCTCTCTTTTTCGAGTCTGTTGGCTTGGTTTGGTCGGCGACCATCATCGGCAATGGGGGCTGCTGGGGGGGGGCTGCAAGGGGGGTACGGGTAGGGAACGGGGTATGTACATTGTATTCAAGATGAGAGCAAATGTTTAGAATCAGAACGAAGGGGGATTCAGTAGGAGAATAGGAGAACGGTGAAATGAAATCAAGAGAGTACGAGTACTCGTGCACTGCTGTGGTGGTAGGACAAAGAACAGAGCAAAGAGAAGGGGCGATGAAGAGAAAAAATAATCGTGATTTTTATTTGGTAAAATGGGCACAATGAATGAGAGTATCTTAGGAGAAGCCTCTTTTACAAAGTCTACGAGTACCTTTTGCTCCCCGTAGTTATTCATGTCTTAGCTCTGTCCCGAGTAGCTTCGAAAACGTTTTGATTTCTCCGGCGTCTCCTGTTGTTTTAACAGTTTGTGACGATCGTTCATTGTCCAATCTGTGATCTTCATTTTATCTTTTGATTGATCCAGCCTTCACCGCTGAATCGGAAGCGCATGGTATTTTGTGACTTGTTATCTTTTGGTATGCGTCGCAATGCCTTTGTATGGCTGAAATTGACAAATAGCTGTGCATCATTTATCCTTTCATCGTTGCGACTCTACGAGTACCATTGTTTTTTTAGAAGGAAAGAGAAAAAGAAAAAAGAAAAGAAAAGAAAGAAAAAGAGAGAAGAAAAGGAAATTTTTGATGCTACCTTGATCTCCTTTGCTGCCCTATTTCGTTCATCTTCAAAGCTTGGTGATGCTTCCATCATGTTTAACACGCATCTATCGTCCCGATCACGTTCATCAGGGGATGACGTTTGCAATTACGAAACAATTCTGTTTCCGCCTCGTTTATCTGCATCGCACCTCAAGGCATCCAGACGCTGATCGCCTCCAACTACCGAGGGCCAGCAGCAGCAGCAAATCCCGTTACGGCGTAGTTCATGCTGTGAAGAGGAGACTTTTGGAGGGCGCGCAAGGTGCATGTCAGACACACGAGTACGGAGTACATGCGCACTCACACACAAACAAACAAACAAAGACGGAGCGGAGTTTTTTTTTTTTTTTTTTTTTTTTTTTTTTTTTTGCAACGGGCAAGAGAAAAAAGGGGGGTTGGCTTTCCGTTAGGGAGGATCGACACGGTTGACTATCCATCCTAGAAACAGCTTGCTCTGGGGCGGAAGAGGTCCCGTACGGAGTACATGTCGTAACCACGGCTTATCAAGGGCAGCCTTGTCCCAATTATTCTCATCTCGACGAAAAGAAAGAGAGAGCGAGAGCGAGAGAGAGAAAATCAACAAGAGGGCCTGTTTCAACAACAAACTCTCCGACAATACTCGACTACGGAGTACGACTGCAATCATCAGTAACATGAAAATAGGGTCCTGCTCTCAATGGACGACGTTTTTTTCTTCTTTCGTTTTGCTTTGTTTTTCCATTATTTCGTTTTAGCTTCTCGTCCCCCCTGTTCTGTCATATGTCGTCTTATTTTTTTCATATCTTCTGACTTGTATCCTTGCCTGCCTACGCCGTACGTTATCACGTTTACGAGTCGCAAGAGAGAAAAAAAGAGGCAAATGAAATGAGCCTAAGAGACAAATCTACGGCGGCTCAGATGGTGCTAAAGCAGACGCCACAGTTATTTTTCCATTTGTGGTATCTTGCTTCATTCCGCCTTTTTCCTCTTTCCTCTTTCCTCTTTTTTTTTTTCTTTCGTTTCCTTTCCCTCCAAGCGGGTGCGCATTTTCCAACCCCCTTTTAAGACAAGGTGAGCCGGTCGAGAGAGAAGAAAAAAAACGGAAATAAAATAACCAGAGAATGGACAGAAAGTATGGTCACTCCCAAGGCCAAGCTTGGAATTTATCTTTTTATCTTTTCTCTTCTTTTTTCAAAGTAGTCACATGCGCTTTGCATGACGCACTTTCTTTAATATACTTGCACCGTACGCACAGTTGTCATGACTACTCCGTATCGAGCGTGTTAATCAACTATCTGTACATGCCGAGGGCAAATCGTCTTGGTTTACACAACAGCCGAAGCCACCGGGAGCCACACACGCCTGAAAAGTGGATTGCGCCCATCGCGGGAGAGCGCCCTCGTCTACTACTGTATCGTCGTAGTATCGTATGGGCACTACTTTGCCCTCCGCGTGCCGCTATCGCTCTGTTGTCGTAGTCATAGTACGAGTACGTCGTCATAGGGGGGAGTACTCGTAGTCAGCGGTTAGAAAAAAAGTGCCCATCCTCAGTGGGTAGGTCTCCTCCCCTTCCCCCTATATGAGCAGTCTTATGAATGCGTTGCTCGTACTTTTTTTCTGCAGCCACGATCGAGAAAGACCAAACCCACGCAGCATTGCAGTAAGCAGTACGCTCTCGTATGCACCGTGCAGGCAACGTGCAGTGCAGTAGTTGCAGAGCACGCGAACGAAAGGAGAAGGTGAAGCAACATAATCACGCACAGTTCTGTATTAAGGTTTATTTTTAATATTTAAAAAAGAACTGTTGCCGGGAGTGCTTTCTTTTTTTCTCAGTCGATGGCATAGCTCAACACTCTCGTTCTCTATTTTACACCTCGCGTCTCCCTTTCCCCGTTTTCCCGACTTTTTGTCATTGGGAGCTTCCCTGCCTTGTGATGTTCATATATGGATTAATTTCCCGGGAGATGGCTCGCACGCTACTTTCTTACTTCGGGGTCTGACGCGAAGTCTACGTTGGGATTTCAGCTGGGTCAGGGCAATGGATGAGAAATCTACAGAGTACAGAGTACGGAGTATATCGAGCTGTTCTCAAATGTCCGTCCCTTTCTGCATTAGACGTATGCAGGCTGGTGTTGGCTGCATAATCGAGTACGAGTACAATAGAAATAGGTATTAGAGCGGTACTTTAACGGATGATTAAAGTTCTGCGAGCACTCCCAATTGGCCTTTTTTAATCAGTTCTCTCTTCAAAGGCTGGATCACACACTATCCTTAAATAGGTAGTTAAGACAAAATCACATGGAATAATGGAAGAGGCCCAACAAAACCAAGAATTTATGAAGGCAAAAGGCAAGCTTTGTTTGAAATAGTAAGAATAAATAAAATAAAGAAATAAAGAAATAAAAAGGGCGGAATAAATCCATTTCCACCAGCATCTGCCCTTTTTCCTTTTTTCCCTTTCTATTTTAGCTCTAGTGAGTCTTTGTTGCCAGTAGCACGCTGATGCGCTCTCTGAAACAAAAAAAGAGAAGAGTACGACGTACGGAGATGTGGGTTAGTGGTAAGAAGAATGACAGCGTTACGGCAAACAGGGAAACAGAAAAAAATGGATTATGGCGTGAACAGCGGAATTTCAGCAGCGAGGAAGAGGATCGCGCCACAGGGTCCCTCGGCCGATACTCGCTTCGAGTGATGATGGTACGTGCCATTTCCACGGCCGATAGAGGCATGCCGTTTCTATTCGGTGACTGTTTAAGCCTTGTCGTTTTTTTTTTTTTTTTGCTTTCTTTTTTCTTTCTTATTTTTCTTATTTTCTTTTCGGGTGTTCCTTTGTGGTTTGTCTTCTGGCTCTGATTCGTCAAAGTCCCGGTTCTTATGGTAGAGGCGGTTTGCACTACGAGTTACCTATTTCGACAAGACTCGATACCCATGTGTCTCGCTTCTTAACCTTTGCTGCATTGTTGACAGTATGGCGTCTTGGTCCAACTCGATAAGCAGGGTGTGCCCCTCATACTCGTACTCCGTACTCAAAATACAGCTGTGGGCAGCAGATAAGGCCTATGGCCGCTTGTATGGAGCACGCGTAGGAACAAGAAATGTACTCGTATTCAAACGAAACCACAGCGACTGTAAAAACATCTAATAAATGGAGAGCATCATTCAGGCCGCGGGCCCAGTATGACATCGTCAACAGCCAATGAGACGACAGTGCGCTCGCCTGTGGTGCCTGTGGTAGAAAAGAGGAATATATACGAGATGCTAGTATTTTTTCTTCCGCTCCGTTTATTTGTGTGATTCCATATTTGGCCTTTCTTTGCGTGGCCTACTTTCTCTTCATTTTCTAGTGTTAAAGCTTCTGCATCTACGAGTATCTACGACAATACGGAGTAGTAACGATGTAGATACGGGTAGTGCTCATAAAGTACGAGTAAAAGAAGAGCCACACCCCTCCCTTGCCCCGATGACGACAGCGGCGTTCGGCTTCTCTCCCTCCTACGCGGCGCTACGCCGTAATGGCTACGAGTACAGTGTACGAGTACTCGTCCAATCCGCATCCCTTGTCAGCTCTTTGCTTACGAGCCGAGCTCGATTTATTCATTTTGATTGTCTTGCTCTTATTTCTGTCGTGATGCCGTCACTTGATTTTTTTTCTTCCTTTCAAAATCCAAATAATCAAATAGTCAAATAAAAAAGTCACGCAATGATTCTTTGATTTTCTGTTGCCGGCGCGGACCTGCGCTTTTCATTCCTTCTTTTTCTTTCTTTTTTTCTCTCTTTTTTTCTCTCTTTCCTCAGAACTCGCTTTCGTGTTTGGATTCCTGCGTACTCCATATACTGACGGCCTCTTGGCCTCCATACCTCGCATTTTCCACTTTCTTCTCAGTCCCCCCCCCCCTCTAAGACAACTCCCCCCCTCCCCGGCTACATAATCCACTCTCGTTGCCACCCACATCGCTGCGAGCCGCTCTCACTTTTCTTTTTCCTAACTCTTGTCTCCTCCTCCCTTGTCTCTTACTGCCGGCCCTCCCTTTTTGTTCCCCCCCCCCCTATGCGCTCCCCTCCTTCCCGCGATCCAGCCAAACTGATCATCGCATTCCCTTTCGCGTTCTACTTCTGAGTTGACGCTCGATGCGAGAGCGACATCTGACTCGAGTACGAGTATTCATAACCAGCCCTACCTGTGTATGCGGACTGTACGACGTAGGGTACGAACGAGTACTCGTAGCTCGTGCATTTTCATACTCGTACATGTTTTTATACTAGGGCTTTCTGGACTTGCAAACGTGCGTGTTTGCTCGCCTCTATGTCGTTCGACTATTCGACTATATTAGTAATTATAGAGCGCGTAAAATGCACGAGTAGTGACTCGTCTAATACTACGAGTACTCGTGCAAAAGGATTGATAGGTCTCTGCGTGCACAAAGCCACATGCATTGCATGTCCGCAAAAGCGACCTCTTCTTTCTGCCGGCTGCACGAGTATCTTGGTCCCTTGTCTGGAAAGCGTTAGAGGGACCCCACCGGCCTACGGGTAGTTTTCTCTCTCACTTGCAGGGTGTCGTACGGTGAGAGAAAGAGAAAGCGGACGAGGCCTCTCTGTACTGTACGGCGTTCTCGTACTCTTGTAAAGTACCGGGGATAAATGCAACAATGCAGCAGATAAAATACCCAAGAGGCAAGAGGTAAAGAGGAGTGGCGCTGATACTCGTAAAACCTCCTATGTTCACACCCTCCCCTCTCCTTCTCTCCCTCTCTCTCGCAAGCCATGCTGCACGCCCTCGGCCTCCACCTGCCCGCGGCTTTGCCTCGTCCATATCGGAGGAGGAGGTCCATATTTCCAGACCTAGTGTGCACAATGCGAAAAAGAGGGTAAGAAAGAGGGAAAGAAAAGAGAGAAAGAGGAAAAGAGGGAACGGACGGTCACGAGGGACGAAAGGAGGGACAGGAGGGAAAAGAGGGAAAAGAGCAAAGTAGGGAAAAGAGGGCAAAGAGGAAAAGAAAGAAAGGAGAGGGAATGGAGATAGACTAGGAGGAGGGAGCTGGAGGAGATAAACTAGACCGTACGTCGTACTACTTGCAAACGCCAGTGGGGGAGTTTTTCTCTCGTCTCCCGCTCTGTTGCGCCCAGAGTCGAAACTGGAGATACGCAGCCATGAGCGTTTGCGGGGTTGGGATGGGAGGTCGAGGAGCACGATATGCGTTATGCTGCCTATCCTTGAGGATTTGCCCTCGCACCCCCCAAGGGAAAATACTCCGTCTGGGCTCTTGGGAATAACAGCGGCTTATTTGCCATGTCACACGGGAGCTCCATCCGCTTCTCGTATTGCGCATGTAAAAACGCAGCCATTGATATGTCCCCGATAGCAAGTCCCGAAGCACATAAGGCCACACTGATCATCCCTCTTGTCCCTCCCATCCCGTCCCCTAGCTCCAGGGACAAGGGCCCCCAACGAGCATCAAGCCTCCCAGATCCCGATGTCTACGGATTAGTGTGGCCTGCCTCGTGATCGCCCATGTTTTTTGGGGGTGTGTTTGGCCCGCGACAGGACTATTTCGGCAACGAGCACATTGCGAATATTCCGCCTGTCCGTCATCTATCTAGATATGCCAAAAGTCGTTCCACCCAACAAGAGAAGCGTGGTCCAGACATGGCCAATCGTGGAAAAGAAGTAAAATACCTGATCTACAAGTCAAATCGTAACGGGGTCTGCTCCGTACAAGAAAATAAAAAAAAGGTGGCATTGTGAAGGCACGTAAAACACGGCCGCAAATTGCAATTAAAAATCAAAATGTAACGGCGGTCAAACAGCCATAGCAAAGACGACCTGACCAGCCTATATCACGGGCAATTATTACAAAATAATTCAGAATAATTCAGAAAACTCAAGATTATGTTCAAAATAACAACAAAATTTCAAAAAGCGGGTGAAACCGCGGAAAGAAAAAATTAAGAAATAAAAAAGCTCCTTGACCTACGTCGTACGCATCAACGCTTGGATGTGTCGATCACTGGGGTGCAGAGGATTGACGGGGTTGGGTTCATAATGCACTGCTGGGCGCGATAGACGTAAAAGGATCCAAAACATGAGCGAGCACAGACATAATATACTTTGCAATGGTGAGGTCGCGGAGTAGGTAGGAGCACGAGCACGTCGTAGTCACAGCTGCTTATTGGGAGCGCCACATTGTATCGGAGGATCAGTCCTGCTGCTCCATCTCGGCAGCTCATCAGGGCAAATCTGTGGACATATTATGCGCAGTCCGCTTGTGCGCAGAGAGCTGTGAAAAGGAGAAGAGGAAAAAAAGAGGAAAAAAAGAGGAAAAAGAGGAGAAAAAAGCAAAGGCAGAGCAGAGCAGCAACTCTCACAAAGCAACCTGTGGACAGATAAAGCAGATACAGAGTAGAAGATTGACTATTCGTACATAGATAAGAGAGAGAGAGAAAGAGAGAGAAAGAGAGAACTAGGTGACAGCGCCACGCCGGTTGCACGCTGCGATCCGCAGATGCGGTTGCGAACCGATCTATGTACGCCGTACATGGGAATACATGGGATTGGCACTTTGGGGGCAGGACGAGTACCGACGAGCCAGCCTGAATCAGAGACGAGAAGAACAGAGTGGTCAAGCCGCGGCCTCTACTACGACCACACCCCGGCAGCCCAGTGACCTTGGATTCAAACTTAAAAAACCACACGCCCCCAGCCCTTCCTGCTCCATCCCACACTACCTGTGCCAGGATATCGACATAAGCAAAGATACCTTCCCTATATAAGATACCATAATACAACTCTGTACTTGTGTACATCCTCCCCCCCCCATACCATACCATAACCCATAACCCATAACCCCATACCCTTTCATATATACTTTTCGCCTTTCATTCACTCCATGTGTGCTCCGTGCATACTCGACTCCGTTCTTAGTAGCTGCTTTTCCTAGCCCATTATTCTCTTGTCGTCCTTTTTTATTCATATATCTCGAGTATCTCCCATATCTCCTTTTCGCATACATATCTACTCACCTCCCCTCATCTTCTTGTTCTTCTTGTTCATTCCTCTCTCTTCACCATCTATCCCACCATTCTTCTTCTGCCTTGAGGGTTTTCTTCTTCTGTCTCTGTCTCGGTCTCTTGTATATGTTCATGCCCTTTCACATCTGTCCCAATACCCAACATCCCTCATATACTTCATTTGTGTTTCTACTTTATTATCCTTTTTAATTTTCCACTGCTGTTTTGCTCCTTCCTCTTCTTTTTCACATCTCATTGCTTCTTTCTCCTTCGCACAGCAGGTTGGGAGAGAGATCACATTTGAGATAATAAAAAAACAGGGGGAGAAACCGGCGAGAGCGATTCACTGTCCCCTCCTGCCATAACCAGGAATCAAGGGAAAAAACCCCATATATACTCTTCGCCTCCTCTCTCTCGGAACCCCGGTCTCCAACTCTCTACTCTGCTACGAGTACACCTTCCACAATGACTCTGGCTGTTGAAGCATCCCACCACCAGCGGTTTCCTATCAACCTCGACAACATGAATGAAGGCAGCTACCACCACAGCGGCGTGCCGCAATTTACAAATCCCTGGGCGTCGTCGGCACAGCAGTCGGGCGTGGGCCACAGCGGGTACATGCAGCAGCAGCAGCAGCAGTCTCTAGACCTTGACCTTCGGAGGCCATCTCAGCAGCACCAGCCGCAGCAACATCACCAGCAGCATCACCAGCAAATATACCTGCCGCAGCCCAACCCCCAGCACCAGCAGCACCAACACCAGCAGCATCATGGCCATCAGCAGCAGCAGCAGCACCAGCAGCAGCACTCGCCCGGCGCACAGCACCAGCAGTCGCCGAGCGGCCCGCAGCACCACCACCACAACCACAACAACAACAGCAGCCACAGATTCTCGCACGCCGCCCTCTCGCCAGTCGGGCAACAAAAGCTTCCCCTGGGACAGCAGCCCTTGCCACCACCAACTGGAATCCCAGCGTCGTCGATGGCGTACAACACCAGCCCGTTGACGGTCACGGCACCGTCGACCAGCCAGCGCAGCAGCTCGTTTGTTGACCAGCGGTCAAACCTATTATCCATGCCTCACGATGTCCTGAACAGCATCAGCCGCATGTCGCACTCCCACCCTCAGCAACAGCAGCAGCAGCAGCAGCACCAGCACCAGCAGCAACACCAGCAGCACTCGGCCTCCCAAGTGCCTTTATCCGCAGCAAGTACCAGCAGTGCGGCATATGCTGATGCTACTACGTCCTACTCCTCTCCTTCTCCCATCCACCCAGCATCCACGGCATACGTGACGTCTGGGAGTGGTGGTGCTGGCGCTGGCGGTGGCAGTGGCGGCGTGGGTGGTACGCCTTACGACCAGATGGGCTATGCTCCGGCCACCTCCATGCGTGGTGGTCCCGCCGTGGCCGCGGCAGCAGTGGCCTCGTACGGCATGGACACAACGTCGGCGGCAGCGGCAGCGGCGGCCGACGTGGCGCGTCGGTACTCGCAGCAGGCCGAGGGCAGCCAAATGGACAACCGCCGCAATTTCCAGGACGCCATCGAGGCCAGCCACGGCATCATGAGCCTGTCGCAAGACACCCCGCGGCCGCTCAACAACTACCGGTCCAGCACCGACGGCACGCGTCCGCGCGGCTCGGGCGATTCGTACGGCTTTCCGACGCCGCACAGTGCCACGTCGAGCATCTCGGGATCCATGTACAACGGCGGCTCGGTGGATTCCAACATCACCGACTACTCCAACTCAACACCGGGCTCGGACATGGACTGCCAGCCGCGCTCTCTCCAGCGCCAGTCCATGATGGCCAGCCGCGCGTCGTACATGGGTGGCCCGATCCCGGCCGGCATTCACCAGCCGCCCGCACCACAGTCCATGATGGGCCAGTTCAGCTCCAAACAACAGAGCACGGCACAGAAGAAGCACAAGTGCCGGGTCTGCGACAAGCGCTTCACGCGTCCCAGTTCTCTGCAGACGCACATGTACAGCCACACCGGTGAAAAGCGTACGTTCACACTACTGCCCATTCTATACTATTATACCTTTTGAGGACTCTGCTAACAAAAAGATGCAGCATTCGTTTGTGACTTTCCCGGCTGCAGCAGACCCTTTAGCGTTGTCAGCAACCTGCGCCGCCACAGCAAGGTTCACCAGCGTGACGGCACGCAAGGCTCGTCCCCTGGCCAGCTCGACGACATGGGCCATTCGGATTAAAAACCACACAAACTCAACCCCCCAACAACAGATCCTCGGAAAACATTTCTCTCTCTCTCTCTCTTTCTTCTTTTTACTTTTTTTATTGATTATGCCTTTACGAATATCCCACGCAAAGCGAGAACGCAACGATTCTGGTTATAGCCTTCTGTTCGCTGTCTAATATTTATCATCCTCATCCTGTTTATATGTCATCTCTATATATTTTGTATTATGTTTTCTATTTTTGTGCCACCGGGTTCGGGCTAGTTACAGTCTCGGGGGTCATTTTTGTCATTTTTGTCATTTTTTCTGTTACGGGTAATTGGTCCTGGCTTTTACTACTGTTGCATGTTTTCTTGTTTCTTTCTACGTTGAGAGTTGCCGTCATGATCTGCCTGGCTGTCTGCAATATTATTATTCCCCCCCTATGTAAGGTTTCTTTTTTTTGCATACAATCAACGGAGCGGCAATACGTGCTACTTTTCTACTATCATATGTGCGTGTTAATCTTTCAGATGAGGTTGTGTAGTCAAGGCAGCGAAACAGCAACCAGCGGGAGATGGCTCAACTGTGATAGGCTCGGGACCCTGACCGGTTACATCCCGGACCATTGGCTCTTTGTACGGAGTGGTCAGATCGGTTCTTTGTCTCCTTAGTCTCCTTAGTGTCTGTCTTCTTTTACCGTCGTATATTTTTCATATTCTCCGAGCCCGGTGCTACCTATGCTAGCGTAAGCTCCGCGATGAGCATCGCCGTGCTTTGTTCACTTGTTGAGACTGAAGATATTCGTGGTCTCCTCCGGCAAGCACTTAGGAATCTCCCATGGTTTCCCACGACGGAGACGATGACCGTGGATGTACTCTCGGTAGTAGAGTTCTCGAAAAAAACCTGCGCGGCAACTACTCTCGTCCGAGAGATGCTATATAGTGTGCGAACGCTTTTTCTAGATGCTCTCATGATACCCTCTCCGTCTTAAGTCTTGACATCTGCGCGTAGGAAACAGCAAACTGGACATATAAAGTTGGTTATTCGTCACAGCTACCACTCAAAATGCTGTGATGTACTCCGTACAGTCGCCAACGCCATGCCCGTCATTCCTAACCCAGTATCAGGAGAAAGTGGGCGGCATCGAAACAGCCACTAAGGAGGACAGCCAAAAAGCAAACTTTACCATATATAGATAAGGTTTTTGCTAGTCAACTTTTTTTGGATCATTCACAGGGGGAAAAATCAATGGAGGGGAAACAAGCTAACATGACGTCATGGGAGCGTCTCATCAGAATGAGTGCGAAACAAAGCTGTAAAGGTAAAAGAAGTCTCGAACAGTAGATGCAGTATAAAATTGAATAAAAGGGCAACTTGTTTATCGTGTGGTAGTAGGCCGGGCGGGAAGACAACATAACCAGGTGCAATCGGGAAGTTTGCACGTTGCGCCTTCGCATTTCTTGTCCGAAGTCTGGATTCTGTCGGCACTATGCCTGCACTTTGTCTTTTCTGGTTGGCGTAAGTAGATGTATTCTCCGAACGCAAACTAACAAATCGATACTTGGCACGTCGATGCAGCTGTTGGAGAGAGCTGGGATGAGAAATACAGAGAGCACTGATTGGAGGGGATCGATGTTGGTGATCGGCAGGGCAGGGGGGAAAAACGGTGATCTACAGCGGTCGCCAGGATCTGTGTCCTAGGATGCATGGCGGTTGCTCGTATGAAGATCGAGCCCGGGGGAACTCTCAAGGGTGGAATGATCTGTGTCTATCGGGCGTTGACGGCGCTGTTCCAGTCAGGAAACGATGCTGTATCGTATCGCTGACAAGACGAGCCATTTGCAGGTCAAATTCAGACGAGTCAGTTGCAGGACAAATTGAGACGAGCCAACTGCAGGCCAAATCCAAACAATATCGCTCGCGTCGACAAACTCTACGGAACCTAAGGGGGTTCAAAAGGAGGATTCAACCTGAGACACAAGCCTACGTTATCAAAGTATGGGTAGCTAGCTTCGTGTCTTGGCATTACATATACTCCGTTTGAATTTATCAATCCGAGAAGAAGCCCTGCCAACAGGTCCTGCTCAACCGCAAAAGGCATTGACGATATATCCCTCACTCCCCGACTGCCGTACCTTTGGGTGTCCAAGACACCGGTCCGGTGACTCGAATCGACGGTGGAGGGCTATCGTTTTTGCTTGGCGGATTAGCAAGGCTGTCCGACATGTCTGCCACACAAGGACGTGGCACTTTTGACACCAGGACAGACAGCGAGTGGTTTCTCTGCCTGCCAGCGAAGAGGCAAAGTGCACAGAAAGATTTGCTGTCCCGAATTATTTGATTTTCTTTCTTACGAGAAACTACGAATTTACACATAAAAAAATACTGATAGATACGACAGATGCCGAAGCAAGAGTCGAAGGATTCGACCGCAGATGGGGTACGTACGGCTGTACATTCCGAACCTAGATCCAGTACGAGTACGAGTACTTTTGGTACGAATACGCTGATAAGGAAACACACGATTACAGTGCACGGAGGATTAATACGACGTGCATTTTCGCGATACCGTATTCGGACTGATAAGTACGGCGTACGAGATGCAGGCAAAATGCGGGACCCACCAATCTCCTATCTCCAGCCAATCACACACCGCCAGAATCCCACTGTGCCTTCCCCCAAGAAGATACGAGCACTGGTTTCCAAGTAATCCTAATATCGCAAAACCCCCCATAAGCTCCGTATGCCTGGCCTCTGTTGTTTTTTCTCTCTCTTCTGGTCCGTGTGTCTTTGTGCGATCTCAAGTCTCGATTCCATTCGTTTCTTCCTTTTCCAAGGGCCCTCCGTGAAATATCGACACGCTGTTACGAGTACTCTGCGCGCCTGCCTATTTCTACTACGCTGCGTACCCCGCAAAACCCACGTCGTAGGCGGGAAGGAGCTGCCTCTTTGCGCTCTACGACCTCGCCGCACCTTCCTCCTCAGCGCTTCCATCTCTAGCTGACTCAATATCTTGGCCCGTCCGTCCGCGGCCATCGTCTGCAACGTCAACTTCCCTTCCCTCCCATCCCCGCCGCCGCCCCCCCAACAAGTATGAAGATTTCACTCTGCGAGAGGTCATCAACATATCGAGCAGCCGAACGGATGGTTGATGCCACGACTGACGACTGAACGATTCACTCTACGACATACATACTTTGCAGCAATGGTGAAGCAACCTGATAAAGACCAAGACCAAGACCAAGACCGTTCCAAACCAAACACCACCGCGACAGCGCAGCACCGCGATCCAAAGACGATGAGCCGCTACGTCAAATCCCGCTCGGGGTGCCGCGTGTGCAAGGCCAAGCGGCTCAAGTGCGACGAAGCCGTGCCTGCCTGCCGCAACTGCATCAACCGCGGCATCGCCTGTCCGGGCTACCGCCAGGTGCTGCGATGGTCGACCAAATACGAACACCCGACAGCCAAAGCAAAGGCCAAGGGCGAGACGATTGTCGCGTTTCCCCCGGGCCCCAGCTCGAGTGGCGGCGGCGGCGGCGGCAGCGGCACTATCGACGCTTTCTCACAGTTTTCGGAGCTCGCTTCAGCTGTCACGCAGTCCATTAAGCCCGGCGGCGGCGGCGGTGCCTCCTCAAGCACGCCCCGACAACCGTCCATGTCCCCAGTGGCGGGACCATCACAGCCATTGCGGATCAAAGCCGAACAGCCCATGCCCTGCACGCAACTCGCACAGGTACCGCCGGTACCACAGCTTCCCCCAGAGATTCCGCCTGGGACTCCAGCGTATGGAACACTGCCCATGGCTGCTTCATCGCCAGCCGTTCAGAAGTCGCCCATCAATAATCATCATGTTCATCCTCTCTACACGACGTCAGGCCCCTCGCCCTTTTATACACCCTACACGTCATCCTCCGACCCAGTAGTGGGGAACACACTCGCGCGGGACGACTGGGGCCCAGGGTCCCTGGGCGATGCTGCGTTTGATCTGGACTCGATCATCTCCAGTGGCTCGGTCGACATCGGCACGGATATTGGCACTGGTATTGTTACTGATATTGCCCCCAACAATGGCACCGATGGCAACGTCGTAGAGAATGACGGGGAATTCACGCTCGAGCTATGGCAGCCGGGGCGGGTGATGGAATTGCGCCGGCGGCAACAGCAGCAACAGCAGCAACAGCAACAGCACCAGCAGCACATGCTGTCCGCCGCCTCTCCACCCCGTTCCCTGACACTGATCGGGACCTCGCTTGTCGAGTTGTGGTTCAAGTCCGTCTGCGGCATGTGGGCAGCGATGGACTCGCCGTCGAACCCCTTCCGGCGGCTGTGCTCCAGCTTGTGGTCGTCCAACGAGGCCGTGTTCTTCTCCATGCAGACCATGGCCGCCGCGTCACTGCCCAAGCGTCCCCCCAAGATCAGCGAGATTGTCATGGTGGCGCCGCAAATGTCGACGCAAGCGCTGATCAGCGAGCTGCAAGAACTCTTTACCACCGACAAGGGCGCTGCTGGTCGCAAAAAAAGTTTCCGTTTCCCGTCGGGCTTGTTGACGTCGCTCTTTTGCATGAGCTCGTCCCTGAGCTGGATTGACGCGCGGCAGCTGGGCATCCAGTACCTGCGCAACGCGCGGTCGGTGATCGACTTGATTGATCTGCATGCGGACCAGCTGTCGGCGGAGGACCGCGAACTGCTCGAGTTTTTCCGCGGCTGTCTGCTCTACGAGGAGATGGTGCGCAGCGTTGTCACCGACGACCAGGAGGACATCCAGGCGCTCCTGGACTGGCAGCCGCCCCTGGTCAACGGAGGCGTCGACCAGACCAAGGACAAGGCCAGCTTGGGCCTGCATGCCTGGGCGGGTGTGCCGATTGTGCTGGTGGCCCTGTTTGGCAAGGTCATGGCCCTGTGTCGGCGATCGCGCAAGCGGTGGCGGCACGCCTCCACGACGCGCGTGACCTACGACCTGCTGAGCCAGTCGATGCGCGACATCCAAGAGGGCCAGTCGCTCGAGCAGATGCTCCTGTCCATCAGCATCCCGTCCCTGGTCGGCGGCGGCGGCGGCGACGGCAACATCCATGGCACGCGCGTTGGCGAAGACAGCGCTCCCGGAGCAGCGCCGCCGCCGTGCAGCCCTGAACTCAAGTCGGACATTTACAATGCTGCCGAGGCCTTCCGGCTGCTATCGCTCCTACAACTCTACCAAACGTTTCCTGACCTGTTGTCGGCCCAGCAGCAGGCCCAGCAACAACAGCAGCATTACAACCAACAACAACAACAACAACAAGGTGGCGAGTTACCCGGGGGCTATCCGTATCAAGAAACGACTGGGTCTTCCTCAAATTACGACGGCGCCTCCTCTCCCTCCTCGGCCGGCTTGAACAATAGCAATACCACCACCAGCATGGGCGCCGTCTCTGGCACCAGCGACTTTATGATGCCCATGGTCATGCGTGTCATGTGGCTGCTCGAGGCCATCCCGACCGACTCGCCCATGCGCTGTCTGCAGCCCCTGCTGGTCATCTGTGCAGGCAGTGGCTTGCGGCTCGACAATGACAGTAGTAGTAGTAGTACTACGAGCAGTGGCGGCATGCCAGCGGCGGCGGCTGCTGCTGCTGCTACGGGTGCAAACACAGCTTGCATGATCGGAGGGGCTTCCTCTTCTTCCGCTGCTACTACCGCTACCGCCACTGCTTCTGCACCTACACCTTCTGTTGCTGCTGCGTTCTCTCCCACTCCCACTCCTGGCACCATGACCGCCGGCCTTTCCCGGGTCGACGCCGTTCTGCAGGCCCGTGCCTCCCTCAGCCGGCGGCTGTGCCGGCTCGAGCAGAACTTGCCGCCGCGGCCCATCACGGTGGCCAGGCAGCTGCTGGACATGGTGTGGATGCGGTACGACACGGACGTGCCGCCGAGCCGGAGCCACTGGCTGGACATTCTGGCGGATACGGATTTTGAGAGTGTTTTTGGATGAATGCTTTTTTTCTTTTTTTTTTCTTTTTGGATACGCTATTTTTGGATACGCAATTTTTGGATACAACGACAGGATGACATTGTATGACATTGACTCTAGGTATTTTTTTCAAGTCGGTGCTGCACTTGACTACAGCAGGAATAGGGAACAGTTATGAATAAGGCAAACAACAGTCGTGTTTTTATAGTTTCATGCCAAAGACAAAAAAAAACAGCCAGACCCGCAGGTTTTCTTCGTAGTGGCTATGTGGTATCCAAGAGATAGGAGAGAACAGAAATGCAAATATAAAGACTGCTTGTAACAATAAAGAGCATACTCGTACGCATGAAGACCATAATCCTCCAACGGGGCCCAACCGTCATCTGATCATCACTTAATGGACAAAAGGCCTGCGAAAACATAACAAATAACGTTTAAACGTACACCTGCGCCGATAAACCCCCCCCCAGCACGATCAATGCCCTTGCCAATAACAGCAGACATGACACCGTTCTCACCCACCCGCCCGCTCTATATCGCCACGGCATACCCCGGTTGTATCATGTCCGGGGTATACATGGCAGATGGTGCAGACAGCTGACCAAAGGCAGCGTGGGCGGACGGCATGCCATTATGTGCGTCGCCGGCAAAAGTGTTGGTGATGAAGGGCATGGCTTGGTGCTGCTGACCCTGCAGTGGGCGTTGGACAGGGGCATTGAAAGAAAAGGCGCCCGCACCAGCACCAGCACCAGCACTGACCAGCGCATCGGGCTTTGTCGGCAGCACGTTCTCCAAGGCGTCACGCACCTCAAACTCCTCCATGACGGCACCAAACCCGTAGCAGCGGATCTTGCCGGCCAGCTCCTCCGTCAGCTTGCCAAAGTCGTGCAGCGTGAGCTCGCCGAGGCGCGGGTGGGCGAGGATCATGCCCCAGGCCATGACCGGAGTGATCTCGCCGTCAAGATCGAGTTTCGCGCTAAGAGCGAGCAGCGTGCTGAGGTCGGCCTTGGACAGCTCCCAGGTGCGCTGGCCGGGTGCCGTGCCGGGGGCAAACGTGACGGGCTCACAGGGGGTGCCGGTGCCGGGAACGATGCTGGCCTTGACGTTGCTGTCGCCAAACGGCACATTGTCTTGCAGATCAAAGAAGGGCCTGGGCGGGCACGAGGCCATCAATGCGTGGCCGCAGACACTGCTGCCGGTCTCGGCGCTGTGCTCTACAAGCCACGGCAAATGGTCCATGCAAGGCTTTTCCAGACTAAACCAGTCGGGCAAGACGTTAGTCGTTGAAGCTAAAAGAGCACGCACGCATGCCAGGTCCAAATCGCACTGATGTGATGATGATGGAAGAGAACCCACGACAGGACATGGAGGATGTAGCCTACGTTAGGACGAAATCGATGCCGGCTTGCTCATAGTCGATGGCCGGGTTCTTGGGCGCGTCGACGTGTGGTGGTTGCTGATGCAGTTTGTGCTGGTGCATGTGCTGGGGTGGCTGGCTTTGGAACGCAGCATGGCTGGAAGACGGCGAATGCCCCGTGGGCGAGGTCATGCTGCGGTTGCCGTAGGAAGGGGGCGTGTATGCGCTGGTGTGGGAGCTGGGCGCAGGGCCGCCGTAGCTGCCGTTGGCACTGCCGGAGTAGCCAGCGCTTGGGTTGCTGGCGGTGTCATCGCCGGGGCCACCAGGACCACCGAGACCACCGCCGAAACCACCGGGGCCGCCGGCGCCTGAAGACGGACCGCCACCGCCACCGCCAGACGAGGGTCCGGGGGAGGGTCCTTGGCCACCGTTGTCGGTCATGGTGCCGCCTTGCTGCTGCTGAATCAGCAATTGTCTCAGTTGGCGGTTTTCCCCAGCAAGGCGTTCTTTATCTTGGGCAATGGAGCTGTAGATCTCCTTGAGGCGTAGAACCTCATCCTCAAGGGCCTTGATGTACAGTTCTTTGCGTTCGCGGTGGGTGCGCTGGGCTTGTCGATTGAGTTCTTGGCGACGGGTAAGGGCAGGCCGGCTGTCAGGTTTGGGACCGCGACGCTTCGGAGGGTTGCCATCTGGGTGTCTTATTAGTACGTCGTACAGTGCCACAAAGAAGGGAGACAGGCAGCAGATTAGAACCATACCTCGGGTGACTTTCTTGTCGCTGCTGGCGTTCTTGAGAAAAGCCAATTGGGCGCCGGGCGTGTCCACCGGTGGTGATAATGACGAATCCATTGTACCTGGCTGCGATTAGATTCGGGACAAATGAAAAAGATGGACAATGCGGGCCGTCGATGTCGCGATGGAGCCAAAGGTGTGCAATGAGCGGATGGGCGAGAGGAGATTGCGCGACGAAAACATAGAGGAGGAGGTGACACCAAGAGAGAGCAGGGGCCGTGGGTAATTAACAGGGTCATGGGAGAGCTTGGCCTACCTTGCAGTGTTTTTTTTTTGTCTCGATGCGTGTGCGCGATGAGAACCGAATGCGTGGTGGTTGCTGGACGGAGGCCTGGCGCAATTAATCTCGAGGTGTTGCGATGACAGGCGTTGTACTACTCGTATGATGGCGATGAGGTAAGAGGTTGCGATGAAAGGGCAACGGTAGTGGTGCGCGATCGAATCAAGTACTCCGTACTCCGTAGTTAAAGTCGTGGAGTGGCTGAGAATGGAAGGGGTGGGCCATGTGGGTATGTCAGAAAACAGGTCAAATCGAAGATAGATCCAGAATGCAGGGGCCTTAAAAAAATACGAGTACTCGTAATCGTACGCTACTCCGTGCATATTATTCGAGGAAGGAGCTCGACGTACGAGTACTCGTACAAGAAGGTGCGCTTCATGTAGACACACGTGCTCGTACTCGTAGAAGGAGCAAAGGAAAGCGTGGATTAGGGAAGGTGGAAAGGAGAAGGAGGCGTAAGCGACAGTGCCGAGTGTCGCTTACACAGTGGTTCGTGGCTGTGTACGGTGTATGATACCAGATGCATTATTCTGGCAGAACGAAACAATGCCTATTATTTGCGTGTGGAAGAAGAGAACGCGCAACAGATAAGCGAATACGGAGTGCTGTCAAGTTCAATCAGGATTACTAATCAATACGGATCATCGACAACTAATAAAGTCCCTTCAGGGTCATATGTCAATGAGCTTCTGCTAAAAAAGTTCACAACGCACGACCCCTATCAGACTGATAAAAAAGCGTTGTAAAGAGATGCAAGAAGCACCACAATCAAGGCGTAAAACCCAAGAGGCGTAGCCTCGATGATATGAAGAATGTCAGAAAAATACCAGCAAAAAAAAGAAACAGCCAATGTACTGTAATCAAGACAGTAAGCAAAAAGAAAAAAAAAGCTCTCTAGCCGGGAATTGAACCCGGGTCCCGGGCGTGACAAGCCCGTATACTGACCACTATACTACCAGAGATGTTGGTGCTTTTGCTTATGGTTGGGAATCCACAAAAACGTTACAAGATGGAAGTGGCACACGCAAAGACATAGCCCCACCATAGCTCCAGGCATCCGCTGTGCTGCCCTGCTCCATCCCACATCGTCACATCACCACATCGCCTCTCGAACTCGAACTCAACACACGGATAAAGAAGCCCGCCACCGAGAAGACACTACGCTATAGACAACCTGGACAGCACGATACTGGGAAACCGAGACGTAAAGCAGAAATATCCATCATGTCTGGTAGTGGCGACTCCGGTGACGGCTCGGCCAACCGTGATGCCGCGTTCGTTGAGCTTCTTCAGAGCATCCCTGCCATGTCGAGCTTGGCCAGCAGCAGGCAAGCCATGCGCGACATTGGTGCCAGGGTCATCGAGAGTGCTCGCGACCGCACAGTCAGTATTGTCGTTGCGCGCCAGCTACTCGACGCCCTCATCGGCAAGATGCGCGGCGACCCTGCTTTCTCTTCTTCTTTAGCGACACCAGCAGGCCACGACGAGGCGTCAGACACAGATGCAACGATTGACATCTCCGACTACCTTTTGCGCGAGATCAATTCCATGGGCCAGAGCAGCAACTTTGTGGACCAGATTGCGGGCCTGAACGAGGTGGCTGCCACGGCCCTGGAGACCAAGGAAGAATACGCCGAGGCGGCCCAGCGCCTGGCCAACATCCCGCTCGACGAGAGCCGCCGGCGCGTGTCGCCCGAAGACAAGGTGCGCGTGTGGATCCGCATTGTGCGCGACTACCTCGAGGTCGACGACAGCACAGCCGCCGAGCCGTACCTCAACAAGGTCAAGGGCGCCATCTTTGACGTGCCCGACCCCGAGCTCAACCTGCACTTTAAGCTCTCGCAGGCCCGCATCAACGATGCCAAGCGCGAGTTTTTGGCCGCCAGCGCCACCTACCACGACATTAGCTTTTCGCCCCAGCTCGCCGAGGAAGAACGCCTGCACACGCTCACCATGGCCGTGCGGTGCGCCGTCCTCGCCCCCGCGGGGCCCTCACGCGCGCGGGCCCTGGGCCGGCTCTACAAGGACGAGCGGACGGCCATGCTGGCCAACGACTTTGCCATTCTCGAAAAGATGTTCCTCAACCGCCTGCTCCAGCCCCAGGAGATCAAGGCCTTTGCCGAGACGCTGCAGCCGCATCAGCTGGCGACGACCGCCGACGGGTCGACGGTGTTGGAGCGCGCCGTGATCGAGCACAACCTGCTGGGCGTGTCGCTGGTGTACGACAACATTCCCATTGCGAGCCTGGCCAACCTGCTGGGCCTGCACCACGAAGCGGCGGCCAAGGCCAAGACGGAGGCCGTGGCCGCGCGCATGATCGAGCAGGGACGGCTGGTGGGCCGCATCGACCAGCTCAAGGGCATGGTGTGGTTCGAGGGCGGCGAGGCCTCGGACAAGAACGGCAGCGGCAAGACGGCTGCGCCGGTGGACAAGGAGCTGCGCCAGTGGGGAGCCAACGTGCAGAGCCTTGCCGAGGAGGTGGAGCGTGTGGCGGACGAGCTGCACAAGAGCTTCCCGGGCTTTGTCGAGGCAAATATGGTCGCATGATATAGATGCTGGGCGACTATGCTATAATTATTTTTTTATTGCTATGGCGTTACGGTTAATGTCATGAACGAGATAGCACTCGTTTGCTTCCTGCCTTGTGGCCCATGACGACGACGGCGACGCTGCGCCCTCGGATTCCCCATTCTTCAACCTCGGCCTCGACTCTCTAGGATCTTTAGACAAGCCAGTCCGAGGAAACTACTCAGACAGGTACATCGAAGATGTTGATGTTTTAGCTATGAATGACTTCGTTTTATTTGGTCCATGTGTTGTGTGTGAAGCACTATCCCTTGCTCGTGTGTAGATACACCGAGACCTGTATGTCCGATTGCGACAGCTGGGCTAGGCGTATGCGACGTCATTTACAGGGACTTACAGGGAAACAATTAGGGAACAGACCACTGTAAATCGCACGCTAGTCTCCTTACAGGCACATCGCTCCCCCCCCAAAAGTGAACTTGAACAAAATTTCATTCGTAAAAGACGTAACAGAACCATATGATATATAACATGTAAAAAACAAGGGCTAACCCGTGCCCGTCCTCATTCTGTCCTTCTCTTGCCTTTTCACCACCGCCACCTACAGCCGCGGCTTCAGGTTGATGTGGATGGCCTTGATCGTCGAGTACGCCTCGAGGCCGGCCTCGCCCAGCTCGCGGCCGATGCCGCTCTGCTTGACGCCGCCAAAGGGCACGCGGAAGTCGCTGTCGTTGCTGGAGTTGATCCACACCATGCCGGCCTCGATCTTGCGCGCGACGCGGTGCGCGCGCGTCAGGTCCGTCGTGAACAGCGCGCTGCCCAGGCCGTACTCGGTGCCGTTGGCCAGCTCAATGGCCTCGGCCTCGGTCGTGAAGCGCGTGATGACGACAAAGGGGCCAAAGACTTCTTCCTGGAAGATGCGCATCGTCGGCTTGACGTCGGTGAAGACGGTCGGCTCGACAAAGTAGCCCTTGCCGCCGGCCGTGGCGGACGACGCCGCCGACACGCCGCCGGCGACGAGCGTGGCGCCCTCCTTCTTGCCGATCTCGGCGTACGACAGCACGCGCTCGCACTGGGCCTTGGTGACCTGGGGGCCCTGGAAGGTGGCGTCGGCAAAGGGGTCGCCGACCTTGCTGATGGCCTTGACTTTCGCCTGGAAGGCGGCCAGGAACTTGTCGTAGATCTTGTCGTGCACGAGCAGCCGCGACGTCGCCGTGCAGATCTGGCCCTGGTTGGACATAATGCCAATGTGCGCCCACTCGGCCGCCAGGTCGATCTCGGCGTCCTCGAACACGATCAGCGGGCTCTTGCCGCCCGTCTCGAGCGTGATGTTCTTGAGCGTGCCGCTGGCCAGCTTCATAATCGTGCGCGCCGTCGCCGTCGAGCCCGTGAAGGCCACCTTATCAATGTTAGGGTGGTTGGCAATGGCCGCGCCCGTGATCGCGCCGGCACCGTTGAGGATGTTGACGACACCGGGCGGGAAGCCGGCCTCGACAATCAGGTTGGCCAGGAACAGCACCGACAGCGGGGTCTGCTCGGCCGGCTTCAGCACAATGGCGTTGCCGCAGGCCAGGGCGGGGCCCAGCTTCCAGGCGGCCATGGACAGCGGGTAGTTCCAGGGAATGATCTGGCCGCAGACGCCGACGGGCTCGCGCACGGTGTAGGCCAGCTTGTCGCCCGTGGTCTCAATGACCTGGCCGAAGCGCTTGTCGGCGTAGCCCGCATAGTAGCGCAGGGTGCCAATGACCTCGGGCAGGTCCTCGTTCAGGGCGACCTGGTAGGGCTTGCCGTTGTCCCAGGTCTCGATGGTGGCTAGGGTCTCCTTGTTGGCGTCGATGAGGTTGGCCAGCTTGTGCATGAGCTCGCCGCGCTCCGTGGCCGGCAGGTCGCCCCAGGCCTCGCTCTTGAGGGCGGCGCGCGCCGCCTTGACGGCGGTGTCGACGTCGTCCGCCGTGGCGCCGTACAGCGAGACAATCTCCTTCTCGGTGGACGGGTCAATGCTGGCAAACTTGCCGCCGTCCGACGAGGGCACCCATTTGTTGTTGATGAAGAGGCCAATGGGCTGCGAGTAGGTGCGGCCGTTGGGCGCAGTCAGGGTGACGGCGAGGTCAGACATTGTGGGAATATGGGGGGGGAATATGTGGAGGAGGAGGAGGAGATGTCGTACGATTATTGACGGGGAGGGAAGGGGGAAGAGAGAAGATATACGGGGAAGAAAGAAGAGAGATACGGGGAAGACGGGAGGAGGCAAAAACAGAGCGGAAGGATGACACCTTATTATGCTACGAAATCCTGCCCTGTTATCATATCTGATGGGGGTGATGGGGGAGGAGGGGTCGATGCTATCTTGGGCGGTACCTTTTCCCCCCCTACCCTCCCTACCCTTCCTACCCTCCCAAGGCATTTGATAATCAGAAAGGTCCGGAGAGAGGGAAACGAGGGAGGCGACTTGCTTGTTCTACTTTCTACGGAGCAATAGCTTGCGGTTCCTTTTCTCTTTCCAGGTGCCGCACTACGCCGTCTGACTCAGTGCCGTCTTTTTTTTTGCTCCAACTTTTGATTTTCCCTCTGGCATTTCACCTCCCATACTCCGTACGGAGAAACAGCCACTTTTAACACCTATCGCCTACGGAGCAACGCCTTGGCCAGCAGCAGCGCGTGCGTGGGACGCGGAGCCGACTGTACCCTTTTGCTGCTTTCCTCTGCGTCCACACGGAGCCGACAGTAGCCTTTTGCTTTTCCCTCTGCCTAGCTTGGACTTATTCTCCCAAAGTGGAAAAAAAAAGGTGGAAGAG
The DNA here is from genome assembly GCA_019925475.1 of Ophiostoma ips. NCBI lineage: Eukaryota > Fungi > Ascomycota > Sordariomycetes > Ophiostomatales > Ophiostomataceae > Ophiostoma > Ophiostoma ips. The sequence goes on from JADHKN010000020.1 coordinate 103,241, forward strand.
AGCTTTTTTGAAACAGAGACATGCAGGACACCCCGGAACGAGTTTTTGTCCTACTGGCGCTTTTTGGGGCGGACAGTCCGCTGCCTGCTGTTCTGTACGGAGCAGTCGTTGCTTTGGGGCATGTTTTGCGGAGTGCGGGTATTTGTATCACTTTTTTTTTTTTTTTTTTTTTTTTTGTTCGTTCTCTATTTCTTATCTATTCGTCTTATACAGATGACGAGCAGTGGGAGACAGCCGCTAGAGTGCGGAGTAGATAAGCGGGACTGACAGAATAAAGGCAATTAAAAGTATAAAAACAGACGGGAAGCAGAATTTCTACGGGATTTTATGCGAGATTATTTATTGCTCAGCACGTTGTGGTGGTGCTTGTACGAGTACTGATGAGTACGAGTACTCGTCCGTCGTGTGCCGTAAAAATGGGTCGGGAAAATATGGGCAAGTTGGGAATAGCGTCCCGCATGCGTCACTGCGTCACCTACGGAGTAGTGTACGGAGTACGGAGTAGAGGCGCCCGAAGCTGGTTGCGGGTAGGCAAGGCCCAAGCTTCCTTCCTTCCTTGGTGTTTGCCTACTCCGTACGTTGTAGGAGCCGCACCTTCCCCGTCCCCCGTCCCCTTCCGCCAGGGTCGCATTCACTTGCTGCATTAGGTAATGAGAAACATGACAAATGACCGACTGTGTTCGGCCGACAGTGGTGATGGGATTTTGCGAGGTGACTTGTCCGTTTTGTTGTGTTTTTTATTACTAATTATAAACGTTGGTGGCGGGGGAGGGACAACGTGGCTTCGAGGTACGAACGAGTACTTGTACTTGTACTTGTACAACACGTAATTCATATTCATAAGGTAATAGATTACCACGTAGGACAAGCAGAATCCGGGGGAGCAGCCCAAGAAATGTTGATGGCGCGGGGAAAATCATACGATGTGAAGCAGTCAAATTCCAAGACGACGATGGGTGCGAGAGTGATTATAAAATAATATAAAATCTTTGAAAAAATGCTATCTATAGAAAATAAAGAAATTTAAACTTGGCCACAATGGACCCAAACATGATTAGATGCCCTTGCCCTGGCCGGACGACGCCGGGTCCGACGCCGGGTCGCTCTGCAGGTCCATCTCGGACTGCGCATAGATGACACGCTCGGCAGCGCCGCGGGTCTCCAGGTAGTCGGCGCGGCCGCGCACAAACCAGAAGATGGTCGAGATGACCAGCATGACGCCGAACACGGCCACGGCGTAGTTCATGTCGCCGGCGCTGGGGTTGGGCGAGCCCGGGAACAGGAAAAACACCGTCGTGATGGCGCAGTAGATGACGGCCACCCAGTTGCAGACGGGGCCGACGCGCGGGCCCAGCGAGAACTGGCCCTGCGGCGGCAGCTTGTCGCGCCCGGCCACCATGAGGGCCACGATGGGCATGGCGTAGGAGATGGTGAGGGCGACGGTGCTGACGCTCAGGATGGCCGATAGCACGGTGTCGGAAAAGGTGTAGAGCACGCCCACGAGGCCGATGAGGCCGCCCTGCAGCAGCAGCGCGTTGGCCGGCACCTTCCAGGCCGGGTTGATGGTGGCGAGGGCGTCGCTGCAGGGCAGGCCGCCGTCGCGCGCGAAACCCCAGGTCATGCGCGAGCCCGTCGTCAGGATGGACACGCCCTGGCCGAGCCCGTTGAAGATGAACATGGACAGCAGCACGGCGCTGCCCTGCAGGCCAATGGTGCTGGTGCACAGGTCCATAAAGGGCAAGCCCGTGGGGCCATCGAGCACGTCGTCGACCGACTGGATGCAGAAGAGGCAGACCACCATGAAGATAAAACCCGACAGGGCGCCCATGCCAACGGCCAGCACGACAATGCGCGGCATGTTGCGGCGCGGCGCGGGGATCTCCTCGACCATGTGGATGGCCGAGTCAAAGGCCGTCAGGCCGTAGGCGGCCTGCACGAGGCCGATGAACCAGGTCACGCCGTTGCTCCAGCCCGTGTTGTTGATCCACGTGCCAAAGACGAAGCGGCCCGTCTGGAAGTGCAGGTTGTCGCGCACGCCGACGGTGATGAGCAGCGCCAGGATGAAGACGAAGAAGAGCGTCACGAAGCAGGCGCCCACAAAGTTGTTGAAGCGCGGCAGCAGCGACTCGCGGCGGCAGAGGACGAGGTTCAGGAACGTCAGAAACGCCGTGATGGCCAGAAAGACCAGGAACTGCACCCAGCCGCTCGACGCGCCGGACCAGTCGTTGTCGAAAATCACCTTCATGCCCAGCAGGAACTCGGTCATGAACGCAATCTGCGACGCGCCCAGCGTCCACCAGCCAAACGTGTTGATCCACGCACAGTAGTACGAGGCCACCTTGGCGACGGGACTGGCGGCCGAGTCCTCCAGCAGCTTTGACACCCAAAAGGCCTGGCCCAGGGCCGTGGGCATGGCGCTGACCAGCTCGCCCAGCGACACGGCAATGCACAGGTTGCACACGGTCACGAGCACCAGGCCCCAGAGGATGCTGATGGGCCCGCCGTTCTCCAGGCCGCTGGACAGGTCCTGGGCAAAGGTGGACCAGGTGCCGAGCACGCAGAACGCCAGCGAGAGCATGCTGACGACACCAAACTTGCGGGGCATGGCCTGCTCGTGGCCCATGGCCGCGAGGTCGTGCTCATCCTGGGCCTCCTGCTCGTCGAGACGAGAGTGCCCGAGGGGAAGGTCCGACATTGGGTATGTGTGTGTGTGTGTGTGTGTGTGTGTGTTTGCAAGGGAGAGAATGGATAAAAATTCAAAATTGGAAATTGGAAAAAAAAAAGAACGCTTCGATACTGGAATCGATAAGGAGTGTGGGCCAGTTCAAATGCTACTCGTACACCATTTTCTGGCGGCAATGAACAAATCAATGAGATGGCAGATCGAGGATTGAATAGCAAACGACCAAGACCAATATGATATATAAAAGTCGATGCTCTGTTATATACGGCATACAAGATTGGCGACGCGGCATTGATACAATATATGTGTTCGAAATTTTAGTAACCCAAGTCTATCTATCACTTGAGCGGCTATCGTTATCATGAGACTAGTAGTAGGCAAAGAATGGACAAACTACTCCGTAGCTCGCACTCCCCCGTACTCCCCGTCGACGAACCCGAGATGCCCTTCTGATTGTCGTTCTCTTTACATACGACATTACTTAATGCCATGTTTTTGGGCATCCCTTCCCCGCGTCAATGCCACGGGAGCCAAGCCGGCCTCGCAGGAGGTACTTTGATTAGAACATGAGATCCTGGACTAGAGCCGTCACCGGTGCAAGGACGAGGCCGAAGCGTGTTGCGATCTGTGTCATATTTGTCTGTAATAGATACAAGTAAATAGGCACGAGTAATTCTACTTGGGCTGATGATTCCACAGGCAGGGTAGTGTCGGGGCGTCAATGCCGGGGGCAGAGCGATTTTAGTACTCGTACTTGTTCGTTCGTCTATTTGGGGGTTGGATAGAAACTGGCTGGGCATACGTAGGTGTGAACCTGGAATGAGCACGGAGTAATACTATCGCAACAAGCGCGTCGGGTAAAAGCCGTCTAGTCCAGGCTGCAGGGCGATCCAGCTCACTTTGTTGTCCGTACATATTCCACTTTGCCATCACGTTGCAGTGCTCCATGACAAGGATGAGCTCTTCAGCAGCTGACTTCTATGGCCTATTTGGGACAATAAGACCAGCCGACGAAGGAGGACAGACGAGCATGGGGGGGAGGGGGGGCTGCCATGAGTGCTTTACCAGAGGCACGGGTCTGTTCATCCCAAAGAGGCATCTGATTCGAGTTAAATCGGCAGTTATTAGACTAGGGGCCATCCTGGACGGGGGGCGGCGGGATGCGTCTGATATCTTGTGACTGCGAGTACGAGTGCGACGTCGATAACTTTGGACGACGAGGCCAGGCAGTGACAAGCTGCCCAACCATCAGGGCGTGGACAAGGCGAGACAAATTATAAAAGAAATAAAAAAAAAAAATTAAAGATCAACAACAACAGGCAGAACACAACTGAGCTGGGTGGTGTGCCGTTACCGTGTCATGGGGACACACATAGGTTCGTGATACGAGCAAGGGCATGCAACATGGTACCGCAGGGGTCAGTGCATGGCTAGGTATTAGTCGGCAGTTACAGCCGAGCCACTCTACGACGTACCAATGTTAGGAAAACGCCGCTTACTAAAAACGCGAGAGCAGCAGCCAGAGTCGGCGGCTTACGAAGCGAGATATTGCCCGTAATAAACTGAAACCGGGACGCAATCGGTGACTAGCCAAAATCAAATTAAAAAAGAAGGTAAAAGAGGAAGGAAGAAAAAAAGAAACGAAGAAATTGAGGGCAAAAAGAGCAGCTGCTCAGTGTGGAAACGTAATGAATTACACATTGCAATCACAAAGCAAGTAAAAATAGAGAAATGCGGCGAGCAAAGGGCGGAGCCCGCTGCCGTAAACCCAATTCGACCATAAAGTCCCTTGCGACGACGGGAGGCTGCAGCTGCAATAAATAGAGCTGCAAGAACTGCAAGGGAGCTGCAAGACCGAGAGTAAGCAAGCACATGATAGGCGCGGACGGGAGGAGAACTACGGTGTGGCGAGAGGAGGTAAGAAGGAGAGGGAGAGGTGAAGTGAAGAAGAGGGCAGAAAAGCGATACGCTAGCAACTGAGACACCTTGATATCCAGACAAAGACAGCCCAAACACAATTCGCGGCGTGAATACGAGTGCGAGTGCCAGTGCTCGTACTCATCCTCATCCTCCGTACGCATACAGAGTATTCACAGATATCACAAGTAAGGCAAAAACCAGTATGCTGCCACACGATAAGGGCGGAGATACCAGAAAGAGGTCCCCAATGCGGATATAGAGGCTCTTGCTCTCGTCAGCCTTTCCTCTTCCGGCATGTCCATGCGACTATGAGACATGTGGTTTGGGTGGATTGGAGAAGCGGAAAAGGAGATAACGATAAGGTATGACGGGCTTCTGGTGACGCTGGTGATTGGCGACGCGCTGGACATCAATGCAGCAAGCACTCCAAAGACGGCGTAGCTCGGGGGGCAGATAATAGTATTACTCCGCAGAGTGAGAGCAGAGCGAGGGCAAGAGCGAGAGTAAAACAAACTACGGAGTACTCCATACTCCGTAGAGGAAGGAGCGACAACGGATGGGAGGGGCGGGCTGGTACGATTCTACTCGTACGAACGGCAGGCATGAGGCCGAGACTTTCCATTTTCTTCCTCCGATTTCCTCTTTGGTCGTTTCTTCATAAACCCGTTCCTTCCTTCCTCTCTCTCTTCCTTCCTCTTCTCTCTTCTCTCTTCACCCACCACACCCATCAACATCGGCATTCACACACCCTCCCTGACTCTTGTCAGACAGCTTCACTTTTTACTTCTCTCCAGGCTTCTTAGCTACCCCCCCCCCCAGCACATTTTATAACCCCTTCTGCCATTTTGGCACCCTCAAAACCCGCTTGTATGGACGACTTCCACAACAGCAGTAACCATGAACATCGACACCACTTCAATTGCGGGCTACACCATCTTTCGGGAAGAGGCCACATGTTCCTCAGCAGTAGAGCCCAACCCCCATCAGCCCCTGGTGCATCCGTTGGATCAGCTGTCGATTAAGGAGATTCATCTCGCCTCCAAGATCATCCGCCAATACGCTGAGCCCAAGCAGCTCAAGTTCAACTGCATCACCCTCCGGGAGCCCCCCAAGGCCGAGTACCAGGCCTTCCGCGAGCGCCGCGGCCCCCGTCCCGAGCGCAAGGCCTTTGCCATTGTTCTGGAAAAGAACAAGAGCCCGTGCTTTGAGGTTGTCGTCAACCTCGCCACTGCGTCCGTCGAGCTCTGGAAGGAGATCTACGACGCCAATCCCACGCTGACCCTCGAGGACCTCGACGTCTGCGAGCGCGTCAGCCGTGCCGACCCCCGCTTCATCAAGGCCTGCAACGACATTGGCATCTTTGACATCAGCAAGGTCTTTATCGATGCCTGGGCCATTGGCTTCGACGAGCGCTGGGGCCACGAGCGCCGCCTGCAGCAGGGCATCGTCTACTACCGCAACTCGGCGCTCGACAACCAGTATGCCCACCCCCTCGACTTTACCGTCGTCGTCGACACCGAGTCCGAGGAGGTGCTGAGCGTCGACATCCGCCGCGTCAACGGCGAGCGCACCAAGGTGCCCCTGGACGAGCACAACTTCTTGCCCGAGTTCATCGGCGACCAGTACGTCGAGGGCGTGCTCAAGCCCATCGACATCACCCAGCCCGAGGGCGTCTCGTTCCGCATGCGCGGCAACGAGATCGCCTGGGGCCAGTTCAAGATGCACATTGGCTTTAACTACCGCGAGGGCATCGTGCTGTCCGACGTCCGCGTCGACGACCCCGTGGCCGGCCGCCAGCGCACCCTGTTCAACCGCATCTCTGTCGTCGAGATGGTCGTGCCCTACGGCGAGCCCAGCGCCCCCCACCACCGCAAGCACGCCTTTGACGTGGGCGAGTATGGCACCGGTCTCATGACCAACTCGCTGCAGCTCGGCTGCGACTGCAAGGGCGCCATCCACTATCTGGATGCCATTGTGTCGACGGCCAGCGGCGACCCGGCGCTCATCAAGAACGCTGTGTGCATCCACGAGGAGGACAACGGCCTGCTCTACAAGCACACCGACTACCGCGACGGCACCGTGATCACGGCGCGCGACCGCCGCCTCATCATATCGCAGATCATCACCGCCGCCAACTACGACTACTGCTTCTACCACATCTTCACGCTCGACGGCACCTACAAGCTGGAGATCAAGCTGACGGGCCAGCTCAACACCACCTGCATGCACCCGTCCGAGACGGCCGCGCCCTACGGCACCGAGGTGGCGCCGCGCATCAATGCGCACAACCACCAGCACATCTTCTCGCTGCGCATCGACCCCGAGGTGGACGGCCCCAACAACTCGGTGGTCATGACCGACGCCGTCGCGGCCGATGACCCGGTCGGCTCGCCGGCCAACCCCTACGGCAACGCGTTCCTCGCCAAGAAGACGCTGCTGCGCACCTCGAAAGAGGCCGCCACCAGCTACAAGCACGAGACCAGCCGTTCGTGGAACATCATTAACCCGAGCTCCATCAACGAAACGGCGCACACGCCCGTGGGCTACAAGATCATCAACAACAGCTGTCCCGCCATCCTGGCCAAACCTGGTAGCATGGTTTGGAAGCGCGCCGCGTTTGCGCGCGAGTCGCTCTTTGTCGTCCCCTACAAGGACTACGAGCTGTTCCCCGCCGGCGACTACGTCTGCCAGTCGGAGGGCGAGCTGGGCCACCCGCACAACGCCACCGTGCTCGACTGGGTCGCGCGCGACGAGAACATTGTCGACACGGACATTGTGTGCTACGTGCAGTTTGGCCTGACGCACTTCCCGCGCTGTGAGGACTTCCCCATCATGCCCTCGGAGCCCGTCAGCGTCATGCTGCGTGCCACCAACTTTTACCAGAAGAACCCGGCCCTGTGGGTGCCGCCCTCGACCTATGCCGTCGACACCACGTCCAAGAATGCCTTTTCCAACGGCAACCAGAGCACTGTCGCCGCCGCCGCCGCCCCGGCTGCCGGTTCCTGCTGCTCCAACAAGCCCAGACTGTAAGGTGTGAGCTGTGATTCATATACGAGTACACTAGCCGACTTGTTCTTTTTCCTTCTTCTTCCGCTTGGGAAGCCTTTTGGAGTGTTGCTTGGTGTGGTTTCATTTTGCCATCCTCATCCCTCTTGTTTTGTTTCTACCATGGACAATGTTCAGGAAAAATCAAATATAGAATTGAGAGATTTAGATAGCCAACAAATAACGAGCTATGTTGAATAAAAATATCAAATTATTTAGATGTGCATTGCTGTTACGATCGTCGCGCAGATTGCATTGTACGAGTGAAGACGGAATTGTACAAGGACGGAATTGTACAAGGACGGAATTGACAAAGTCGGCTAAAAATAATCTTGAATTCGTAGCCTCTCTTATCGTTATCTAAGCCCATTTGACCCACTAATGTAGTATTATGGATTGGCGAAGAGGATAAAGGAGATCCGGCCAGAACGTGTCACCAGCGCTGCCGGGGAGTTGCGCACAGATCGAGTCCGGGAAGCCACGAGGAGCAGTGAGGACCGAAGCAGCAGAGACAAGGCCCATACGGAAGGTGCCAGCAGGCGACAGCGCTCGGCTTTAGAGTTCATTACGATTCAGCACACTCCGAGCCTCTTCGGCCTGGCCCCTCCCATTGGCCCCTGCCCAATTCGATCTTGACTCACTACGAGTACGGAGTACATGCGAGTTCTCGTACACCCCCCCCGACACCACACCCACACGCCATGAACGCCTGTTTGGGGCTGAACACACGCACTCCATTCGATCGCATCTGATTACGATTACTCGTACTTTCTACGACGCCGAATACGACAACGACGACACCACGAACGGACCGATCATTGGCCACGTCTAGGGGACGGCGACGACGGCGACTTTTACCGTGACTGTGCGCGTACGCGTCAACCTAGACCGTGACAAGACACAGCGACGCAGCGACACAGCGACACAACGACACAACACACAATGGACCGCTCGAAGCTGCGCATCTCCAAGGCGTGTCAAGAATGCCGTGCGCGCAAGATCCGATGCGACGGCGGCGAGCCGTGCCAGCGATGCCAGTTTCGGGAGGTGCCGTGCGAGTACCGCGTGAAAGCACGGAATCGCATGAAGAAGAGCAGTCGCTTGAATCTTCCTGGGCAAGGGCAAGGACAGGGTGACGCAGGCGGCGGCGGCGGCAGTGACACCAGTGCTGCCGCGCCAGCGGCTTCCACATCAGTCCCTGTCCAGCAGCCATCGCACCAACACCAACCGCCACAACCACCACATCCTCAATACCGACTTTTTCCCCATCATCTCGGAGACCCAATCGCCGCCGCCGCCGCCGCCGCAGCAGCAGCAGCATCGACCTCCTTCTCGCCCGGCGCCGCCAGCAGCGCCAGCAACAACAATGGCCTGCACAACCCCAGCGTGGCGGCCACCCACCGCGCATCGTCCTCGATGCTCATCCAGCTGTACTATGGGCCCTCGTCCAACTTTGCCCTGCTCAACTCCATCTACCACCAGATCGAAGGCGGCCAGCGGCGGCGGCGGGCTGTGCCGGCACACGCGCAGGCAGGCGCAGTGAAACGAGGGGCCAGCGTCGCATCCTCCAGCCGGCCCAAGCCCTCCTCCTCCTCGACCGACAATCACGGACGCGACGGGGCCAGCACAGGGAGGAGGCGCAAGAGAGATGAGAGTCTTTTGGACAGTGGTGATGATCAAAGTGATGGCGGCGGCGATGATGACAACGACGACGACGACGAAGACGACAACACCAACAACGAAGATGGAGACGTCGGATACGATACGGAATCAGACAAAAACACTGGCAACGAGGACTGCACGCCCAAGGGCGTCGAGGAGATCGGCCCCGGCCTCGACCTATTTAACAACCGCCGGCTCTACTTTGGCGACCTGGCCGGCGGCAGCGAGACGTCGTTTGCCATGTGCGGCAACGGGTCGCTGACCGACGGCGCCAGCATGTTCATCGACCGCGGGCTCGCCGAGCGCGCGCTGGAGACATATCTGACGACGTTTTGGCTGATCCTGCCCATCTGGACGCGCGACAAGTTCCGCCAGCGGCTTGCGCGGTTCTACGAGTCGACGTTTTTGCTGGGCCCCAACGACCCGGACACGATCATCCTGCTGATGGCCCTGAGCCTCGGCGCCACGATGCGCGAGGAAGAGCTGACGGCGCAGTACCTGTACCGCATGGCCAAGCGGTGGGCGTCGGGGCTGGACGAGATGGTCAACGTGCAGACGGTGCAGATCTCGCTCATGATGTCGCACCTGGCGTCGGAGCGCGCGCGGCCCAACGCGTCATTTTTACATGCCGGCACGGCCGTGCGCAAAGCCGTGGCCGCGGGTCTGCACAAGGGCGTGCTGGGCGGATCGAGAAGCAGCAGCAGCAGAGGTGCGCACGCACAAGAAGAAGCCGCACGCCAGATGCGCATCACGATCTGGAGCCTGTTCTTCTGGGAGACGTGGATCTGCTTCTCGCTGGGCCGGCCGAGCTCGTTCCCGGAGAGCGACCTGGACGTGCCGTTCCCGACGGAGGAGAAGCTGCTGCAGTCGGTGGTGACGCTGGCGCGCATCATGTCCAAGTGCGTGGCGTGCATCTACCGGCGGCACCACGACTCGCTGCTGCCGCTGTGGAACGAGGCCAACGAGATCCGGCGCGAGCTGCGGCAGTTTGCCGAGAAGCAGCGCGAGGACTTTACGCAGTACTACGGCGTGGTGGACGACCCGAACGCGGGCGAGTCGGGCGTCTGCCAGACGATCGTGTCCACGCTCTACCACCACACGCTCATCCTCACGTTCCGGCCCTTCCTCGTCTTCCGCGCCAAGCTGCAGCAGGAGAACAAGGCCGCCGCCGCCAACCACCCGCCGCCGCCGCCGTGGCTGGACACGGCCTGCGAGTACTGCCTGGACGCGGCGCGGCACACGATTGCGTTTCTGATCCGCGCCTGCGAGCGCAACGAGGTGTGCAAGTCGATCCGGTACCATGCGTTTTTCATCGAGGGCGCATCGCACGTGCTCGCGTTCGACCTGCTGCAGAACAAGTCTTCGTCGTCGTCGTCACAGCAGCAGCAGGCCAATAATGTCCCCTGGGTGCAGCTGGCCATCCGGGCCATGGAGATGATCCTGCCCAAGCCGGTCACCGGCGTGCCGTTGCCCGTGGACATTGTGGGCAACCTGGAGCACATGATCCGGGCGGTCTACCCAGACTTTCGGGCCGCCAACATGGAAGACGGCAGCGGGCGGAATGTCAGTCACAGCATTCCGAAGCAGCAGCAGCAGCAGCAGCAGCAGCAGCTAAGCCATTCGAACAACCCACAGCCGCAGCAACATCACCACCACCCATTACAGCAGCAACAACAACAGCAACAACAGCAACAACAGCAGCAAGTGCAGATGCAACAGCCACAGCCCCAACCCCAGCACTATCAACAACCCCAACATCACCAACCAATACAACCACCACCACCGCAACATGCGCACCAGCTGGAGGTGCCGCAACAGCAGCAGCAGCAGCACGCGGGCATGGGCCGTGGTCCCACGTCGTCCCTGGACAGCCTCGCCGCAGCAGCCGAGTTTGGGGGCGTCGCGGGTGTGAACAACGGCGTCAGCAATAATGGCATGCACAGTTCTACGTCCTCTGTGGTCTCGGCGGCACCGCAGCAGGCGCAGTCACCTCTGCCGCCGATTGTGCCTCAAATGAACAACAACAACAACAACAACCAGCAGCAGCATTCCAAAGCACCCAGCCACAGCCACAGCCACAGCCACCTGAGCGGCTTCGGTGGCCTCAGCGGACTGGGCGACTTGCACGACTTTACCGGGCTGAGCAATGCCCTGCCCCCCTTGCTGTTCCCCTTTACGCCCTTTGGCGGGCTGGACGAGGCCGTAGGGTCCCCTGGTGGTGGTGGTGGCCAGGCACAGCCAATGGGCACAGGCAGAAGCAGCAGCCAAGGCACGGCTGCAGGAGGAGGGGCAGGAGGAGGAGCAGCAGCAGCAGGAGGAGGCGGCGGCGTTGGCGGCAATGGAGACGCGCCGGCGGATTTAACGGCCGCCGACCTCGGATGGAACTTTGATTTCGGGTCCATGAACATGGAGGCGTTTTTGTCCATCGACCCCAGCATGCAGGATTTCATCTACCGGTCATAGCATTTGGGCATTTGGGCATTTGAGGGTTATTCATGGCAACTACATCAAGTGATAGATGTATATTTCAGCAATATTGCGCCGGTTATGTCTATGATTTTATTTTTTTATTCTCTATTTATATCTTATATGCCGTGTATTATGTGTTGTCCCGCCGTTTCATCGTGATGTACAACATCTCGCATCAATTTTCGGCTGATCTTTTATTTTGTATTGCCGGGCTGGGGGTTAAAATCGATTGCGTAGCTCTCTGCTAACGGAGGATTACTCGTAACAGACACCGGAGTCCGAGACGGACGCCTTGTTCTCTGCAGTAATACGGAGTACTCGTACACGTAAAAACCGGGGGACCCGTTTCTTCTTTCCATCTTGCTGACTTAGCATTTAGCATGCCTGGGCTGGGTCCCCGGAGTCCGAGACGGGCGGACTGAAGTCTGCGCTATTCCGCTGGCTGGGATCAGCCATGCGTTCCATACTCCGAAGCAAAAGAGACTCCCATTTCCGATGCGCGAAGCAGCTCTGGCATGGTGATGTATCTCGGCTATGATATTTCGATCCTCTTGGTATTGCCGATTGAAAAAAGCTTGAAAAAAAAAAAAAGTAAAATAAAGCCCAGTTGGACGGCCTCAAGGTTCATCTAAAAAAAAAAAAGTAAAATAAAGCCCAGTTGGACGGCCTCAAGGTTCATCTACGGCATGCCTACGTGCTATGTTGAGGGTATATCCTCCCTCAGAAAAGAAAGAGCACTCAAGATAATAATCATTCGGGTTGGAGAAACTCAAGGACAGCAGACGCACATTCGCATCGCATCTTGAGATGAGCATCAGCGCGGTCTGGACCGCCGTTGTGCCCCCGACTACTGGGTATATCCGGCGGGCGATGTACCGGCGACGGCTGGATGACCGCGTCCCGTCACCCCGTGCTTTTAATAGGTCGGCCAAGAAACAGGAACAAGACAAAACGCGTCTACTACTCCGTACTTCCGCGACGTTTCACCCGTGGTGACAACTCACGATAATACGGGCAAGGAGTAGAGCGCGCGGATATGGATATACGGATACGCGCGGATATACATCCACTTACACGCAGCCCCAACACCGTTATTATTTCTGTATTCGGAATGTATGCAGGGATAGCTCGTAGTGCCAATCTACGGAGCACGCTTGTGGTTTTTGTATCATGGACAGGAAAACCTGCAATCAAAGCCTAGCCACGGTACGGAAAAAGAGGATATACAGGCTCTGGAGCAAGCAGTATGAGGATAATCAAGGAAGAAGGGAGGAACGGATAAATCAAGGGGATGAAAGAAAAAAAAAGAGAAAAAAAAAGAATATAAGAAAAAAGAGAAAAAGAAAAGAAGATACAAACCCTAGGATAAGAGTCTCAAGGAACACGTCGACGGAAGGCTCATATAAGTGAAAGGGATCCCTCGACCATGGACACGACCCTGCCTGCCAGCAACAGCAGCAGCTTCACCAACATCAACACCATGATGGACAATAATACCAACAACCTACCCTCGCCTGGTGGCATCATGGACAGCGATACCGATGTCGAGAGACGGGACAACGAGCTGCCCCGAAAGGGAAAAGGCAGCATCGACAACAACGACATCAACAACGACGACAACGCCGGCCTCAAGCGCCTGACCTTGACGTTTCGCAATGTGACGGTGAAAGTGACCGCCTCGGGCGAGGCCTACGGCGAGACACTGCTGTCCCGGATCGACCCGCGGGCCTTTTTTGAAAAGAAGCCGGGCCAGCGGGAGATTCTGCGGCAGGTGAGCGGCCAGGTGCGGCCGGGCGAGATGCTGCTGGTGCTGGGCCGACCGGGGGCCGGGTGCACGTCGCTGCTGCGGGTGCTGTCCAACCACCGCGAGTCGTTTGGCCAGGTCGAGGGCGAGGTGTACTATGCCGACATGGACCATGTGCAGGCACGGCAGTACCGACAGCAGATTACTCTCAACACTGAAGGTCTGTCTCTCTTTCTCGCTCTCTCTCTCTCTCTCGCTTGCTATGTCAGAAACTGACACAGCCAGATGACATCCACTTCCCTACACTCTCCGTCGACGAGACAATCAAGTTTGCCCTGAAAAACAAGACGCCCCAGAAGCACGAGGCCGGGTCGAACCACCAGTTTGTCCAGCGGGCCCGCGACGCCGTGCTGTCCAAGCTCGGCATCGCCCACACGGTCGACACCAAGGTCGGCAACGAGTACATCCGCGGCGTGTCGGGCGGCGAGCGCAAGCGCGTGTCGCTCGCCGAGATGATGGCGGGCCAGAGCCCCGTGCAGTTCTGGGACCAGCCGACGCGCGGCCTCGACTCCAAGACGGCCCTGCAGTTTGTGCAGACGCTGCGCCAGTCCGCCGACGCCGAGCGCAAGACGGTCGTGGCCACGCTCTACCAGGCCGGCAACGCCATTTACAACGAGTTTGACAAGATCCTCGTGCTGGCCGAGGGCTGCGTCATCTACTACGGCCCCGGCGGCCAGCAGGCGCGCGCCTACTTTGAGGACCTGGGCTTTGTTTTTCCACGCGGCGCCAACGTGGCCGATTTCCTGACCTCAGTCACGGTCATGACGGAGCGCACCATTGCGCCCGGTGTGGACGCGGCACGCGTGCCGAGCACGCCGCGCGAGTTCGAGGCGGCCTACCAGCGCAGCAGCGTGTGCCAGCAGATGCGGCGGGCCGAGGAGGAGGATGCTGCGACAGCGCCCACGTCGCTGGCGCGCGAGCACGACGACCTGCTGACGGCCGTGGCCGACGAGAAGCGCGCCCGCCGCGTCCCCTTCTTTTCTTCTTTTTTCAAACGCAGCGTCTACACGGCCGGGCTGCGCGACCAGATTGTCAGCTGCACGGTGCGCCAGGTGCAGATCAACCTGGGCGACCCGCTGTCGCTCTGCGTCAAGGTGGCGGCCGCCACCATCCAGGCGCTCGTGGCCGGCAGCCTCTTCTACAACCTGCCCAAGGACAGCACGTCCATCTTCTTGCGGCCCGGCGCGCTGTTTTTCCCTGTGCTGTATTTCCTGCTCGAGTCCATGTCGGAAACGGCCGCGTCGTTCATGGGGCGGCCCATCCTGTCGCGCCACAAGCGCTTCGGCTTCTACCGGCCCACGGCCTTTGCCATTGCCAACGCCATCACCGACATCCCCATGGTCTTGCTGCAGGTCACGCTCTTCTCGCTCGTGCTGTACTTTATGGCGGGCCTGCAGATGGACGCCGGCAAGTTTTTTACGTTTTGGATCATCTCCAACGCCAACACCATGTGCTTCGTGCAGCTGTTCCGCGCCATCGGTGCGCTGTGCAGCCAGTTTGGCGTGGCGGCGCAGCTGACGGGCCTGGCGTCGACCGTGCTGTTTGTCTACGGCGGCTACATCATCCCCTACTCCAAGATGCACCCGTGGTTCCGCTGGATCTTCTGGCTCAACCCGGGCGCCTACGCCTTTGAGTCGCTCATGGCCAACGAGTTCAGCGGCCTCGAGCTGCCCTGCGTCGCGCCGCAGTACGTCCCCTACGGGCCGTCGTACGGCGACGAGGTGTCGTCCCTGCGCGGCTGCACCGTCGCGGGCAGCGACGCCGCGACCGGCATCATTAACGGCGAGGCCTACGTGCGCGAGCACTTCCACTACTCGCGCCACCACATTTGGCGCGGGTTCGGCGTGATTCTTGCCTTTTGGGTCTTTTTCATTGCCGTCACGGCGCTGGGCTTTGAGTTCCGCAACAGCCACAGCGGATCGACCGTGCTCCTGTACAAGCGGACCATTCGCAAGGCCAAGCCGGTGGCGGATCCTGAGAGAGTCGGCGAAGAAAAGCCGACGCCGGCGTCGGCCGTTGTTCCATCTGCCCCGTCTCCGCCCGAGAACAGCGTCAAGACCCGGCAGTCGACGTTCTGCTGGCACGACCTCGACTACTTTGTCAAGTACCAGGGCGCGCAGAAGCAGCTGCTCGACAAGGTGTTTGGCTTCGTGCAGCCCGGCAACCTCGTCGCGCTCATGGGCTGCTCGGGCGCCGGCAAGACCACGCTGCTCGACGTGCTGGCCCAGCGCAAGGACGAGGGCCGCATCGTCGGCTCCATCCTGATCGACGGCAAGCCCCAGGGCATCTCGTTCCAGCGCCTGACCGGCTACTGCGAGCAGATGGACGTCCACGAGGACACGGCCACCGTGCGCGAGGCCCTCGAGTTCTCGGCCCTGCTGCGCCAGCCCCACGCCGTCCCGCGCACCGACAAGCTGGCCTACGTCGAGCACATCCTGGACCTGCTGGAGCTGCGGCCCTTTGCCGACGCGCTGATCGGCGTTCCCGGCGCGGGGCTCAGCATCGAGCAGCGCAAGCGCGTGACCCTCGGCGTCGAGCTCGTGGCCAAGCCCACGCTGCTTTTTTTGGACGAGCCGACGTCGGGCCTGGACGGGCAGTCGGCCTACAACATTGTGCGCTTCCTGCGGCGGCTCGTGGACGGCGGCCAGGCCGTGCTGTGCACCATCCACCAGCCGTCGGCCGTGCTGTTTGAGGCGTTTGACGCGCTGCTGCTGCTGGCGAAAGGGGGCCGCATGGCCTACTTTGGCGAGACGGGCCGCGACTCGGCCACCGTGCTCGACTACTTCAGCCGCAACGGCGCGCCGTGCCCGGAGGACGTCAACCCGGCCGACCACATTGTCGAAGTGATCCAAGGCGGCAGCGGTAGCGAGAGCAATACGGAGCTGTCCAAGATCGACTGGGTCGAGCGGTGGAACGCGTCGCCGGAGCGCGCCAGCGCCTACCAGAAACTGCAGCACTTGATCGAGGAGAGTGGCCATACCGGAGAACAGCAAGAAGAGGACACGCTCGAGTTTGCGTCGCCCAAGCTCACCCAGTTCACGCTCGTGCTGCATCGCCTGATGCTGCAGCTCTGGCGCTCGCCCGACTACGTCTGGAACAAGATCAACCTGCACATCTTTGCGGCGCTCTTTGGCGGCTTCACCTTTTGGAACCTGGGCAGCACGTCGTTTGACCTGCAGCTGCGCCTCTTCGCCATCTTCAACTTTGTCTTTGTCGCGCCCGGCTGCGTCAACCAGATGCAGCCCTTTTTCCTGCACAACCGCGACCTGTTTGAGACGCGCGAAAAGAAATCCAAGACCTACCACTGGGCCGCCTTTGTGTGTGCCCAGATGGTGTCGGAAGTGCCGTACCTCGTCATCTGCGCCACGCTCTACTTTGCCTGCTGGTACTTTACCGCCGGCTTCCCCGTCGACGCCGCCGTCTCGGGCCACATCTACCTCCAGATGCTGTGTAAGTTTTTCTCCGCCATCTTTGATCTCAATTTTGCGCTAACAGTTAGTCTACGAATTCCTCTACACATCCATCGGCCAGGCCATTGCCGCCTATGCCCCCAACGTCTACTTTGCCGCCATCACCAACCCGCTGCTGATCGGCGCCGGCCTCATCACCTTTTGCGGCGTCGTCGTGCCCTACGGCGCCATGCAGCCCTTTTGGCGCTACTGGCTCTACTACCTCGACCCCTTCAACTACCTCGTCGGCGGCCTCTTTGCCACTGTCGTCTGGGACGTCAAGGTCGAGTGCTCGGCCGCCGAGTTTACCGTCTTTGAGCCGCCCGCCGGCCAGACCTGCGGCAGCTACATGGCCGATTTCCTGGCCGTCAATGCCGGCTACGTCGCCAACAGCAATGCCACCACCGGCTGCCAGTACTGCGCCTTTGCGTCGGGCGCCGAATACGCCAAGACGTTCAACTTCAACGAGAAATACTATGCCTGGCGCGACTCGGGCATCACGGCGCTGTTCTGCATCTCGTCGTACTGTTTGGTGGTGGTCATGATGAAGCTGCGCAGCAAGAAGACGAAGAGTGCGCGGTCGGAGTAGTCTCTGGCTGTTCGCTTGCGGTTGGATAAAACTAGGTTTTATCTAGACCAGTTTTATTTTTTAGATTTGCTTTTTTTTTTTTTTCGATCCAAATGGGCTTCCATCTAGTTTTTTAATATGTTTTCTTTCACTTTCTCCTTCGTCTTCTCCTTCTCGTCCCGTTTTCGTTTTACCTATTTTTTATTTTCATGTTATTGTTTCTTTTCCATGAAAAGACAAAACATGATATTCAATCTGTTTGGCACATTTAGAATAGAACAAGCTTGCCATTATTCTCATGCTCTGCAACGTAGTGACTTTCATGCCATCGTCCAATTCAGAAAAAAAAAGAACAGGCCAAACGGTTCTGCACGTGCTCAAACGCTTTGCCGACACCTTCTGACAAGTACTCCGTATGATAATCAGGGCCAAAATCGCGGTTTTTTCTTTTCCCTTTTCTCTCCTTCTTTTTCCCGCCATCCACGCTAGGCTTCCGCCCGTCTGGATTTCGCCATTGAAAGATAGTGCTCACCGCCTTCTCATACAGCCCGGCAAGAGTCAACCGACAGCCGGCACGTGCGATTGTGAAATTGTGCAATTTTGGCTTAACGAGGACCCACTCCAGAAAAACTCAAAAAAAAAATTAAGACGTTTTCGGGGGGGGGAGGACCCCTCCATAGCACCCTTACGGCAGTGCTCGAGGCCCTGCAGGCGCTTAAACCTCGTCGCTCTGCCCTTCCTTCTCCTTCTTTTTCCTCGCTCCTTCCTTCCATTTTCTTCTTCTTGATTTCTTTTCCCTTTCCTTCCTTCTTGTCTTCTTGTCTTCTTGTTTTCCCCCTGACATCGCCAACTCTACCGATCTGTAAGCCAGTCCCCCCCGCCGTCGCCTTCGTCGCACATTGCTGCTTCTCAGCCCTGCAGCCGTGCTTATCATGTTTACTAACTCGTCAGTGCCCGTATCTTCATCGTCATCTTGACCTCCCACCACCCACCACTTCCCCCTACCCTACACACCTTTCACATCAGTCAAAATGTCTGTTCCCGCGTGGCAGAAGCACCAGGAGGGCACCTTCCTGTTCACCGTAAGTTCTTTCCTGTCTGCGTTGCTGCCAATTGGCTTGTCTGCACCTTCTTGTCGTCGGGTTTAAGTGCTTTTTTAAGTGCTTTTCACTTTTTCACCTACCTCTTACCTCTCCTCATCCCCCCCCCCCCCCTTTCACTCAAATCTCTCCCAATCCCCCCCCCCCTCACACTGACCAACTCCCTAGTCCGAGTCCGTCGGTGAGGGTCACCCCGACAAGATCGCCGACCAGGTCTCCGATGCCATTCTCGACGCCTGCCTGGCCGAGGACCCCCTCTCCAAGGTCGCTTGCGAGACCGCCACCAAGACCGGCATGATCATGGTCTTTGGCGAGATCACCACCAAGACCCGGCTCGACTACCAAAAGGTCGTCCGCAACGCCATCAAGGACATTGGCTACGATGACTCGGCCAAGGGCTTCGACTACAAGACCTGCAACCTGCTGGTCGCCATCGAGGAGCAGTCGCCCGACATTGCCCAGGGCCTGCACTACGAGAAGGCCCTCGAGGAGCTGGGTGCCGGTGACCAGGGCATCATGTTCGGCTACGCCACCGACGAGACGCCCGAGCTGTTCCCCCTGACCCTGCTGCTGGCGCACCGCCTGAACGCGGCCATGTCGGCGGCCCGCCGCGACGGCACCCTGCCCTGGCTGCGCCCCGACACCAAGACCCAGGTGACCATTGAGTACAAGCACGACAACGGTGCCGTCGTGCCCCAGCGCGTGCACACCGTCGTCGTGTCGGCCCAGCACTCGGAGGAGATCACCACCGAGACGCTGCGCAGCGAGATCCTCGAGAAGATCATCAAGACCACCATCCCCGCCAAGTACCTCGATGACCAGACCATCTACCACATCCAGCCCTCGGGCCTCTTCATCATCGGCGGTCCCCAGGGCGACGCCGGTCTGACCGGCCGCAAGATCATCGTCGACACCTACGGCGGCTGGGGCGCCCACGGCGGTGGCGCCTTCTCGGGCAAGGACTTCAGCAAGGTCGACCGCTCGGCGGCCTACCTGGGCCGCTGGATTGCCAAGTCGCTGGTGGCGGCCGGCCTGGCCCGCCGCGCCCTCGTCCAGCTGTCGTACGCCATTGGTGTCGCCGAGCCCCTGTCGCTGTTTGTCGAGACCTACGGCACGTCGGAGAAGTCGTCGGACGAGCTGGTCGAGATCATCCGCAAGAACTTTGACATGCGCCCCGGTGTCATTGTCAAGGAGCTGGACCTGGCCAAGCCCATCTACTTCCAGACGGCCAAGAACGGCCACTTTGGCACCAATCAGAGCTTCAGCTGGGAGAAGCCGAAGACGCTGACCTTTTAAGCGTTTTGAATGAATGAACGGAGATGCGGAGATTCAAAAAAATGACAAGAAAAAAAATCACTCACGATTGACAGTCGGGAGCAATCATAAAAAAGTTGAATCAACTTCTTCTTTTTTTATTTTGCTTTTTCCCCGGAGCTCGTTGCGTTTTTTTCTCTTCTACACAACACATCCGTCCTCCCCAAACACTCTGCTTCTCTTCTCTACCTCTCCATCTATCCATATACCCTCCTCCTTTCCTATTTCCTTACACCCTTTCTCAAAGAAAAGCATTCTCCTTGAAACACTCATGATTAACATACCTCTACCACGCTGCAAGGGAAGGGGCCAATGGCGGCACAACAAGCACTGGCGTACGGTTTCAACATACCTTTGGTTTTTGTATTTGCATTTCTTTTTTCTTTTTTGTACTGTTTGTTATTCGAGAGTCGAGCATGATTTTATATGTGACGAAATAATCTAAAGGGGTGCATTTCGCAATGTCGAATCTTGATAGATTTATTATCTGATTTTTTAGATGCTGCATCAATAGACGAGCGGATCTTGCTCACTCACTATCGTCATATTTATGGGAGCGAACGATGATATATTAGAAAAGATGCAAGAACCCGCTCTAAAAAGCCCCCAAACCCGTGGCCAGTAATATGACTAAATACAGGGAAAAAAATGCAAAAGAAATGCAACAAAATGCAAAATGAGAGCTATGACAGGTGTATGGATAATAAAAACAGAAAATATTGAAAAAAAAAATCACAAAATAACCGCCAGCTCCGGCCGGTCCACCGTGTTCTCGTCCAGGTCCGGGTAGTACGGGACCATGGCGTCGGCGGCGCCAATGTAGCAGTCCGACAGCACGCGCCAGTAGATGGTGCGCACCTTGCGCGCCGGGTGGAACAGGCCGGCCCACACGTAGTTGAGCACGAGGCCGGGCCCCACGGCCACGCGGATGGCCTCGATGGCCTCGACGATGCGGTCGATCACGTGCGGGCTGGTCTCGAACAGGTTGGGGTACAGCAGGTTGAGCAGGTGCACCATGGCGTCCTCGCAGCCGAGGCCCACGACGCCCAGGGCAATGTGCTTGACCACGGACGCGGCGGTCTGGCGGTGGACCTGGTCGCGGTCGATCAAGGCGTCTTCGAGTAAAGGGGTCACGGCGTAGACGTAGTCCTTGGCCATCTCGCCAATGTATTCAAACAAAAAACTCAGCGACTTGAGCACGCCGTTCTGCACGTTGAGCTCGGGCACGCGGTACTCGTTCATCAGGGCCGGCAGCACGGTAAAGGGCGCGCAGGTCTCGGCGACGATGCCAATGGCGACGGCGGTGTTGACGCGCGACTGGCGCTCCTGGACGCGCAGGTTGTTGAGCAGCGTGGCCAGGACGTCCTGCGGGCCAATGGCCTTGGCGATGAAGCCAAACGTGTTGTTGGCGGCGCGGCGGATGCCCTTTTTGTGCGCCTTGAGCATGTCCAGCAGCTCAAAGCAGATGCGCATCCACTCGCGCGCGTTGACGCTCTCGGGCCCGCGGTCGGCGATGCGGCCCACCAGGTCAATCGTGTTCTCCTGCACCTTTTCGTGGCGGTTGCGCAGGATGGGCGTCAGCCGCGGCAGCAGGTCCTTGATGGGCGGCTGCATCTGGCTGATGCCCACGACCGTCACGATCGACCGCAGCGCGCCCAGGATGGAGCCCAGCACCTCCGGGTACTCCTCGCCCAGGTACTCGTACAGCACCACGCCCAGCTTGCCCATGAGCGCGTCCTCGCCGCACTGCTTCATGACCATGGCGATGCGCGAGATCAGGTCCGCCGCCTGCTGCCGCACCGTCGCCGACTTGTTGTTGAGCCGCCACAGGATCGTCGACACAATCTGCGGCAGGTACGGCTTGCACCGCGCGCCCAGCGCGTTCACCACCGACCCGAACCCGTTGAGCATCACCACGTCCTCGACCGTCTGCTCCTGGAACGCGTGCAGCATCCCGTCCACCAGCCGCTCCTCCAGCCGCTCGCCAATGTCCGCCGCCCCCAGCGACGACACCAGCTTCTCAATCGTCTCCACCGTCATGCGCCGGTACGACTCGCTCTCGTCCTTGAGGTTGCCCACGATCCGCTCCAGGATCTCCGACACGCCCACCTTCTGCCCCAGGTCCACCGTCGTCTCCACCACCTGCCGGTAGTTGCGCTTGTCCAGCGCCATGCGCCGCACCCAGAAGCTCTTGAAGAACTCGTCCAGCACGTGCTCCTTGAGGTAGCCCGCCGTCACGCCCTCCGTGCTCGCGCACTGCGACACCACTTTCAGCACCACCTTCTTCATCTCCTCGTCCGGCGACGAGAACTCGCGCAGCAAAATCTCCACAATCTGGCTCGTGTAGTAGTTGGCGTACTCCTCGTCCATCAGCGGGATGATGAAGCCCACCGCCTTCAGGAAACCCGCCAGGCCCTTGCCGCGCTGCTTGCGCGCCCCCGTCCACAGCGGGTTCAGGATGTCGTCAAAGCTCTCGATGCCGTACGGGTTCGACGCCTCCGCCAGCGCCGCAATCGCCAGCGACGTCACCGTGCGCACCTTGGTCTGCTCGTCGTTGAGGCACGGCGCAATGCAGTCCACCAGCCGCTTGAGGTACGGCAGAATCGCACACCCCATCAGGATCGGGATCTGCTGCACAATCTTGACCCCCGTGTGCCGCGCCTGCCACGACTTTTTGCTGCGGCACACCGCCTGCAAAAACGGCAGCAGCGCCGGGATCCCCAGCGCCGACGCCACCACGGCAAACGCGCGCGCCGTCGTGTTGCGCACGTACTCGTCGACGTGGTCAATGTCCGGGCGCATGGTGCTGATCATCGTGGCCAGACCGGCCGCTTTGCTGAGGTTCGAGATGATCTCGCTGCCCTCCACGCGCGCATAGTAGTCCTGGTCGATGAGCAGCGGCTCAATGACCACCAGGATCTTGTGCACATACGGCCGCACCATGTCGTCCAGCTTGTACAGGATGCGGTCAATGACCTTGACCAGCAGATGCCGCTCCTGGTCCTCGAGCGACTTCTCCATCAGCAGCGGCAGGATCTGGTTGAACAGCGGGCCCGCCCCAAAGTTGCGCGCGTTGTCCGTCAGCTGCCGCAGCGCCGTCTTGCGCATCGGCGGCGTGCCGTTCTTGACCTTGAGCAAGAGCCGCATGATCTTGCGCTCCTTGAGCTCGTCCACGCTCATCGTGTCTTCGTTCGCACCGTCCGACAGCTTGCCGAAATAGGCCACGTCCTCGGGCTTGAGGAACTGCAGATCGTTCATGCCCGGGATGGCGTTGGGAATGGGCTGCCCGGCCATGCGGTAGCTGTCGGGATCCTGCATTGTGAACCCGGACGCCGGAAGCGGTGTCTGCACGACCTTGTGCGTCGGCGCCCGCGTCGGTGCATAGCCCGGCGGCGGGTCGAGAATCCGGTAGCCGTCCTCGGGGCCGGGCAGCATCTCGTTGAGCTCCTCGTCGCTGATGGGGGCATTGCGGAGCGAC
Organism: Ophiostoma ips; assembly: GCA_019925475.1. Lineage (NCBI taxonomy): Eukaryota > Fungi > Ascomycota > Sordariomycetes > Ophiostomatales > Ophiostomataceae > Ophiostoma > Ophiostoma ips. The sequence goes on from JADHKN010000020.1 coordinate 126,733, forward strand.
ACGTCGTTGCCAAAGGTGGGCATCATAGCCGAGGGCACACCCTGCTGGCCGCCGGATCCGGCAGACGGGTGCGCCGGTGTGACGAGACCCTGGTTGCCGACCGGGGTGGCCGACGGTGCTTGGTCCCACCGGGACCGCTTCTTTGCTACTGCTGATGCGTCAGCAGCAGCAGCAGCGCCACCGACTGCGGGAGCCTGGTCCCATCGGGACCGCTTCTTGACGTCGGCCCCGGCCCCTGCTGCTGCTGCTGCCGCCGCCTTGTCGTCTGCGCCCTCGGTCTTGGCATCCGACTCGGTCACGTCCCACCGCTTCTTGCGCTTGCGGCCGGCCGCCGACTCCGTCGACCCCGCCTCTTCGTTCTCCTTGTCATGGTACGTGAGCGATGCTTGATGCTGCTCGCTGTCGGTGGTGGTGGTGGTGGTGTTGGCGTTGGCGTTGTCGCCGCTCTTGCGTTTGGTGTCAATGGTCCGCCGCACACGCTCCTCCTCGCGCTCCAGCTCGCGCCGCTCCATGATCTCGCGGTAGCTCCGTCCCTTTGCGCCATCGTCCGTCGTCCCCGTGGCACCCCCCGCGCCGCCGCCGCGGTTGGCAGCTGCAAACGGGTCGGCGCGCGTCGGCGTGAGCACGCGGTCGAAGCGGCGCTTCTGGTACTCGGTCTCGCGGTCGGCAATGCGGTTGCTGCGCTCGCGGCCGGTCAAAATGTCCTCCTCTTCGACGCCGGCGCCGCGCGCAAACTCGTCAATCTGCGCACGCGTCGCCGTGTACTGGCCCACAAGACGGCGCGAGTTGTCAGTGGCGGCACCGCTGGCGTCGGCCATGTCCTGATCGTCGTCGTCGTCATACTGGCCACCCCCTGCTGGCAGGGACCGGTGGTAGCCTTCAAACTTGTCTTCGCCGTTGCCCGTGCCGTACACATCCGTGTCGGCCGCCTCCGTCAGCTTGATCTTGTTGCTGCCTGGGCCGTCCGAGCGCGCGCGCTGCTGGGCCGAAGCGCGAGCATTGCGCTGCTGCTGCAGCTTCTTGATCTGCTCAAACTCGTCATCCATGTTGGCGTTTGAGATGATGGAAGGCAAATGGATATAGGAGAAAATGAAGATGTCAGACTGCTAGTCCGCGGGTCGGTCAGCGAGGTCGAGGGTTGACTACTGCCAAAGTGCGCATCCCCTGGGCATCAAGGGCTCGACAGCATCGGCGCGTGCGGTTGGCGTCGGTGTCGGGTCGCACGTTCAGAAAAAGGGCGGGTATCGATATGAAGGCGCGAAACTGATTACGACGAGAATACTTTTGATGAAGCCGTGAGTTCGTTTTGCATTGTCGATTATCGTGGGCGCGTTTTCGTTGTCGTCCCTGGAGTGATGCAGGCGTGTCGTCGCCTCGAAAATTTTCCCTTTGCGACTTTTGGGATGCTCAGGCCTGCTAACCTCCCCTAGCTCCAAAGGAGGCGTTGGAGACGCGCCGAGAGGATTACATAATCACAAGCTCGTAGCACGTGACCACGGTTCATGATGAGGCAGATTGCCACGCGATGTTTCCCTCCATGAAAAATATGCCAAGGTACAAGGTGAAATGCCTCCATTCTACACTTATATGTCAAGCGTTAAACTACTATGGACGTCGACGACGAGGCCTTGCTCGTTTCCGATCGCCGTCCGCGTCCTCTTCTTGTCCCAGTTCTTTCTCCAGTTTACGCTTTTTGCTGTGCATGACCGTGGCGCTGCCTTGCTCGACAGGCTCCATTTTGACTGCAGTCTCCTCCTGTTTGAGCGCCATTATGGCCTCGCCCCCAGAAGTGAGTCTGTCCGAAAAGGCCCTGAGGTTGGCGGTAAACAGGACGGACTGGGCCCAGCCTGCATATTGACCCCAGAGACGGCGAAAATGATCGCCCACGGCGTCGTGCATGCCCTTGGAGAACGTCTTTCCGGCTTGCTTCTTGAATTTGTAGTCACGCACGGCAATCTGCCACACGTGGGTATCCACGGGCACGGCCTCGCCCCAGCCGAGACCCATCAGGCAGACGCAGTCACTGACTTTGGGCCCGACGCCGCTGAGTGTGAGCAGCTGCTCGTGCGCATGCTTGTATGTGGGCGTCTCTGGCTCTCCATCGTCCTCTTCTGTGACCACCGCGACTTTGTCATCCAGGACCTTTTCAGACTCTTGTGATGATGGCCAGCTTGGGCACAGGGGATTGCGCAGGCGTGACAGCCACCCCGGCGGCTTGTCCTGGCAGAGCGCCTTTGCCGTCTGGGCAATGTACTTGGCACGGTAGCCAAAGCCAAGCTGGCGCAGATGGCCCTCGATGCCAGGGCCCGCCAGTGCGTCGGGCGTGGGGAAGTCGTGGTACGCCTCGCCGTCGACCGTGCCCAGGAACACGCCGTAGTGCAGACAGAGCTTGTGCGCCATCTGCGAGATGCGGGAGATGTTGTTGTTGCTGCTGCAGATGAAGCAGAGAAGCGCCTCCCAGGCGTCCTGGTTCAAGATGCGGATGCCGCTGAAGCTGGGCGCCTTCTTGCGGAAGTTGGCGTCATCGCTGCACCATTGGGCGTACAGTGCACCGAGGTTCAGCTGTAGATTGAAGTAGCTGCGCAAAAGCGCCTCTGTGTCATCTTCGCTTTCACTCGCTTGGACATCAATCTTGCGCGACGACACATTTAATGACGTTTGCTCCGTGCTGGGAAATATAGTCTTGTAATGCACGCACTCCGAGTCCTGCTTCACGAAAATGATACGCCCGTGCAGCGTGGACCTCCTGCTGCGAGTCAATACACGCAATCTAAAAGTCTTTGGTCACCTCGTCATCTCGCCATCTCACGGCGACTCACCACTCATCGTCGAATTTGCGCCATCGAAACGACTGGCCGCAGCAAAGCGTCGTATCGATGCACAGCTCGGCCAAGCTGACGGGCAATTTCTTCCACTGTGCTAATCGGCTCATCATGAAGTGTCTGGCATTGTGGTCATATCACATCGCCAGGCGACGATGCACTACTTTTACCGGTCCATACTCCGTACTGTTACGGAGTAAATAGGGGATCTAGGCTAATGCACGAGTGCTCAGCCGAATGCGCTATTCCGGGGTAGGTTTAGCGTCTTGGACGCGATCAAAATTTCTGGGGCCGTCCCTTTGCCACCAAAAAAATACTCGTACAGCCTGCCCAAAAGCTCCAGCCACGCCCTTGTACGGAGTACGCAGTACTTTGCGAACGATCCGCTGTGTTTTTTGGTGTTTTCCCCGTGCACCATTTCTCTGTGCTGCATTCTTTTTTCAACGACGAGTGCTAGCATCGACGGCACGATCGTCACGTCCCCAACAATTGTCCCCATCTCAGTGATATTGTTCAGCATCAACAATGAACGGGGACAGCTATTCGCGAGGTAGGCCTCGACTTCGAGCTTCTGTTCTGTTCTTCACCAGGCACAACTTCTAACAAATGTCAAGGCGAGGGAGGTCGGCACAGCAGCTCGCGGGACCATCAGGTAAGCTATCCCTCTCTTTTTTTGAGGGGCTGTTGGCGTGTATAGTGCTGACAGCCCAGTCCTCTCGAGGCGAACGCGGCGACAGAGACGACCGACGCGACCGCGACCGCAGCGACCGGCATCGAAGACGGTCTCGCTCTCCCGAATACAGAAGCGGGCGTGGCTCGCGGCGAGACGGCGCAGGATCTGGCAGTGGTGCACAAAACGGCGCTGCTGCTGGAGGAGGAGGGGATAACGACAGCTACTCATCGTCACGCAGCCATCGCGACAGGGAACGGGAGGATCGCTACAGCGGGCGAGACCGGCGCGACCGCGATCCATGGGGCCCTAGTGACCGTGGTGGCGACAACAGAGGAGATCGGGGGGGCGACCGTGACCGGGAACGGGGTGGCAGACGAGACGCGCGCCGCGACGACAGCGAGCGCCACGAACCACGGTCCAGACGACGGGACCGCGACCGCGACCGCGACCGGGACCGCGATGGAGGCGACCGCGACAGAGACCATGGCGACCGCGACCGCGACCGCCGCGGTGGTGACAGAGACCGCAGGCGGACGACCGCATCGCCGTCGGCTACCAAGAAGCGCGAACCCACGCCCGACCTGACCAATGTGGTGTCGGTCCTCGAGCGCAAGCGCCGGCTGACACAGTGGGACATGAAGCCCCCCGGCTACGAGAATGTGACGGCCGAGCAGGCCAAGCTGTCGGGCATGTTCCCGCTGCCGGGCGCGCCGCGCCAGCAGCAGCAGCAGCCGGTCGACCCCAGCAAGCTGCAGGCGTTTATTGCACAGACACCGACCCCGGCGCAGGCGTCGACGTCGCTGCTCAAGCCCAACAACTCACGCCAGGCGCGGCGTCTGCACGTCACCAACTTTGACCCGCACACGACGACCGAGGAGTCGCTCGTCGCCTTTTTCAACCTGCAGCTCAACGGCCTCAACGTCATCGAGGGCACGGACCCGTGCGTGCAGGCGCAAATCTCCAACAGCAAGACGTTTGCGTTTCTCGAGTTCCGCGAGGCGTCCGACGCCACGGTGGCCCTGGCTCTGGACGGCATCTCGATGGAAGCCGCCAGTGATGAGATGAAGAACGGAGACCAACCCGCGACCACCAAGAAGGGCCTCTCCATCAACCGCCCCAAGGACTACATTGTGCCTGCGTTTGCCGACTACAGCATCTACCAACCGGGCGTCGTGTCGCAGGTGGTCATTGACACGCCCAACAAAATCAGCATCGCCAACATCCCGCCGTACCTGACCGAGGAGCAAGTGACGGAGCTGCTGGTGGCGTTTGGCGAGCTGCGCGCGTTTGTGCTGGTCAAGGACCGCGGCACCGAGGAGTCGCGCGGCATTGCCTTTTGCGAGTACGCCGAGTCGGCGTCGACCGAGATTGCCATCCAGGGCCTGGACGGCATGGACCTCGGCGACCGGAAACTGCGCGTGCAAAAGGCGAGCGTGGGCATCACGCAGGTGGCGAGCATCGAAATGGGCGTCAACGCCATGTCCATGCTGGCCGGCACGGTGGCGCTGGACAACTCGGAGGCGAGTCCCGTGGTGCAGCTGCTGAACATGGTGACGGCGGACGAGCTGGTGGACAACGACGACTACGAGGACATCCTGGAGGACGTGCGCGAGGAGTGTGCCAAGTACGGCACGGTAATCAGCCTCAAGGTGCCGCGGCCGTCGGGTGGCAGCCGGCAGGTGGCCGGCGTGGGCAAGATCTATGTCAAGTTTGACACGGCGGAGACGGCCACAAAGGCGCTCAAGGCGCTGGCCGGCCGCAAGTTCTCTGACCGGACGGTCGTGGCCACGTACTTTCCCGAGGAGAACTACGAGGTGGACGCCTGGTGAAGGAGGGAGGGGAGGGGGTTGGTTGGGTTTGCGAACCATTTGTTGGCCATGTATTTTCGTACGACAGAATTTCCTATGTATATCTTTGCTTTAGTTGACTCTGCATACTGGGTTTCATTGCTTTCATTTCTCTTCTTAAAGACGGGCCATTGCTATTGTATGTATTGTTCTCAGGGAGCATATGAAGATATTTTCTTGAAATTGAATTTGCATTTCATGTTTTTGCTAGGTATCTCTACAATGCTGGCGTTGCCACATGATCACGTCTCATCAGTGACCCTGCCCCTACGGCATCCTCTCCCAAGACCTACCTTTGCCCGGTCGCCGAACATGTCAATACTGTGACAAGCCCGTTGACATAGAAACTTTCTGCCCCGCCGTCGTCTTCACCGTAACTGAAGACGACCAACGGCTGCGACTGTCGAGTACGAGAATGGTGACACCTGTGGAAGACGGACGCGTTAGTCAAGGCTCATCTCCAAATTGACATGGCCGATCGCTGTTCCATGCAACATCTCACAGTAAATGTCAGAAGTCCGTTGAATTCATTGGGCCCCGAAGAGCCCTAACATAAGAGGTACCAGAAAAAGTAATAAAGTAGTATCATCATTTGATACTGTGAGGATCGAGCAAGATGGAAACAGCGACAGCGTCGACAACAGACAGACAAACCAACTTACCATATCAAAACGTGCGCGGTTGGGACAGGCGGCCTGTCCCGACGCGATGAAGAAAGAGAGAGAGAGAGAGAGAGAAGAAAAATTAGACAGCGGGAGCGAGGAGATAAGTTTTATATCAAATCGCGCTAGCTGACGGAGAGGCTCTTGGCTAATGAAAAGTGGAGACTGACAGCGGGACATCGGACCACGCTGTCACGTGTGCCGCTTTGTCATCCGCCAAAGGACCCTAACGCTCATACTGTGCGCGACATTATTTTTCCGGCCGTTCCATACTTTATTGATTGTAGTGGCACCTCCCCACCAAAAATCGCCGGTGTGAAAAAATTGGTTCTGTCTTGCAAAGCACTACTAGACTTTTTTTTCTTGTTCTCTGCTTCTGAGATTGTCTCGATTCCCGCCTCGCATTCACGAACGACATCGCCAACCTCGACAACCGCTCCCCACGTCAACAACACCCCCCCCTAAACAACTATTCACAATGGGTCGTCTTCACAGCAGCGGCAAGGGCATTTCCAGCTCGACCGTGCCCTACTCGCGCACTGCCCCCTCGTGGCTCAAGACCACCCCCGACCAGGTTGTCGAGCAGATCTGCAAGCTGGCCAAGAAGGGTACCACGCCCTCGCAGATTGGCGTCATTCTCCGTGACTCTCACGGTATTGCCCAGGTCCGCATTGTGACCGGTAAGTCAAAACGGAGGAGACAGCAGATAGACACGGAAGAAAGAGAGAGCATCAGGCTAACCCCCCCCCCCCCCTTAGGCAACAAGATTCTTCGCATCCTGAAGTCCAACGGTATGGATTGAACCCCCCTTTCGTCGTATTATACCCCGACAATTTGCGAGCGAGAGCCGACATGCCACGAGACAGCGTAAAAAGTCTTTGATCAGACACGTCGAAACGACTGCTGGCTGTCACCACACATTCTGCCTCGCTCAAGCTTTTTCGTCGGGGTTCCCCCCCCCCCCTTAAGGAACATTAACCTTGCATCTCACTGCCTCGTCGGTTTCTTCTCTCACCATGTCATATGGCAAAGGGAAGGCCCTCGAGCTTTGGAGAATGCACTATATGCTCTGCATATAGCCTTTGCCTCTGTATGGTCGTAGACTGACAGAGTGATCTTTGCAGGCCTTGCCCCCGATATTCCGGAGGACCTGTACATGCTGATCAAGAAGGTGAGTCTTATTTTTCTGTTGCATCTTTATCGTCTGCAATGCCCTAACATCTCCCAGGCTGTCGCTGTCCGCAAGCACCTCGAGCGCAACCGCAAGGACAAGGACTCCAAGTTCCGCCTGATTCTGATCGAGTCGCGTATCCACCGTCTGGCCCGCTACTACAAGACCGTCGGTGTCCTCCCCCCCACCTGGCGCTACGAGTCTGCTACCGCCAGCACCATTGTTGCGTAAAGTGTGATAACTTGCTCAACCATGGGGTGTCTGTCGTGTGCGTTGTTGTGACGTACATTACACAAAAAGGTGGATAGCACAATACAAAAAAAATTACTTTTGACAACGACATGGCTCTTTATTCACGGCGTTCACTTGGGGCATACGGATGCGGGACAAGTCTTCTATTGTAACACTGGATCAGTTTGAGCTGGAAAAGAAATAAATGATTCAAATGAGCAGCAGAACAGTCAAGAGTGTTGTAGCCAGATGGAAAAGACTCGGTATCAATATCAGTTGCTTCCTTGTACGTTGTCGTGCACTTGTCAACAATGTGGACTTCTTTATATCGCTTATTAAGCACGACAGTGCCGTGTCATTGTCTCTGATGCGACAACTTTTGAATTTGAATGTATGTTTGCGATGATAGCGATTGTGCCCGCCATGCAATTACGAGTCGACACACCTGATGCTACAATATATGTCCTGTGCAGCAAAAAGACAGCTGTGCCAAAGCCTCGCATAAGTAGGTCGGCCCAGACACAACGTTACCAGCCTGGGTTGGGCATAAATATGCTAGTATGTACTCCGTATGAGCTTATTGGGGGGCCGAGGCACGGCACAAATAATTGGTTGCAGAGGTATCTTGGAGGCACTGACTCTGTGTTGCTGAGCTGCGTTGGAAGGACTGCCATCTAGTATGTAGTCAGTCGTGAAGAGAGCTAGAAAAAATGAACATATGGCATGCGTAAAAAGAAACAGAAAGCCCCAGATATACAGCCGACATGTCAAGAATCTCGCTGCTAGGAAGTGCAAAAAACAAGGAGTCTCCGATACGGGGAATCGAACCCCGAGCTCGTCGGTGAAAGCGACGGATGTTGACCGTTACACCATATCGGAAGTGGTTTTTGGTCGATCCTGCTTGTTTTGGGCAGTCTAAGTCAAGCATACCGGATTCTACGAGTAGCTTGAAGGTTCAGAAGCATCCTCGATATGAACGATAAAAATATTACGCGTACTTTCAATTTGATTGATTTCGTTGAGTTGGAAAAGAGTCAGCCAAGACAGCCTTTCATCTCAATTACCCAAACGCTGTCATCAAGTAGAATATCTGCCTTGCTCGCCTGTTTGATTATCTTCAAGTTCTTCGTAGCGAACATTAATCTATTTTTCATAATCCCAGGTATAGCATAATCAACAAAAAACGGAAAATGTATTAATCAAAATTTAATAGCCAACAACCTGACAACTAGATAGCCTTAAAAGCTAGCCACGGGAATCTCCTGCAGCGGCTTTCTGACAAAGACGTTCCGCTCCCAGCCGTCAATGTCGTCCACCAGCACCTCGCGTACCAGTTCATACTTGCCAAGCCGGGGAAGAATTTTGGCCCAAACGACCCAGTAGACGCCACCGGCAAAGAGAAGGCCAAAGCCAACCACACAGTGAATCCAGTAGGGGAGGTGGTTGTAGACGTTTTGGCCGTCTGTCGGGGGCACGAACGGCGCGACGATGAGGTAGATGTTGCTGAAGAAGAAGAAGAGAGCCACAGGCCAGGTGGCGGACATGGGGGGGTTCCAGTTCCACGCAGCGCGGTTGGCGTACAGGAAGAGAAGACCACCAGACACGGCGGCATTGACGACCGACAAAGGATACGATATGAGGCTTTTGAAGGGTTAGTTATCATGCGTAGGAAGTGGTCATTGGTTGGGGGGGGGGGACATACTTGAGGATAAAGTTGTAAGCATCGCCGGGGGGTGGTGCGAGCATGATGATGACAGAGACCAGCCAGTGCTCAAACAGACCGGCCAGGGGCGCGTTAAAGGGACGGTTGCTGGCCCAGAAGCGCGAAAAGGGCAGGATGCCTTCGCGGCCGAGCTCCTGGACGAGGCGGCCCTGCGAGAAGATGACGGACAGCACGTTGCCGTAGGCGGACAGCGCCACAAACACGGACAGGGCGCGCTCGGCGGTGCCGCCAAAGACGTTTTTGAACATGGACGCGGCCACGAGCTGGCCCGAGCTGATAATTTCTTCCTTGGACACGGACGCAAAGTAGGCCACGTTGACCAGCATGTAGAGGACGGAGATGACGCCAATGGCCAGGGGCGCGGCGATGCGCAGCGTGCGGACGGGGTCCTTGGTCTCGCTGAGGGCGTAGTTGGCGTTGCTGTAGCCAATGTAGCTCCAGATGACGTTGTAGAGCGCCGTCACCACGCCGTAGGCGCTGCCCGTCGTGCCGGCAAAGGCGTTGCGGAAGTTGTGCGGCTTCTCGTCCTCGGGCAGCTTGACGTGGCCGCCCAGCGCCACAAAGCCACCAATCACGATGATCAGGATGATGATGAGCTTGATGCTGCCCAAAAAGTTCTGCAGGCGCAGCCCCCACTTGAGCGTCAGGCCGTGGATGAGAAAGGCGCTCGTGATGCAGGCCAGGCCGACGCCGCGCTGGTTCCAGCGCGTGACCTCGACCTTGGCGGCGTTCAGAATGTACTCGCCAAAGACGACCGAGTTGCCGCTGGCCCAGCCGAGCAGCACCACGTAGCCGGTGTACATGCCGGTCACGAGAAACTTGGGCCGCCGGTAGACGAACTCGAGGTAGTTTTTTTCGCCGCCGTTCTTGGGGATGGCCGTGCCGAATTCCAGGTAGACGGCCGTGCCCGCGGCAGCAATGAGCATGCCGGCCAGCCACATGATGAGGGACAGGCCGACACTGCCAGAGAGGCTCAAGATGGTGCCGGGCGTGGCAAAGATGCCGGTGCCGATGACGCGGTTGACGATGAGCATAATGGCAGAGACAACGCCAATCTGGCGCTTGTGCTCTCGAGCGAGCGCAAGATCACCTAAGCAATGTATTAGATTTGATTTCGAACCGAGACTGATTTTGAAAAAAAAAAAAAAAGCAGTGGCCGATGGGAACTCTTTCTTACCAAGTTCATGGCTGTCTGCACGGTGCACATGGCTTCGCTTGCCATCGTCAGGGCTGGCTGATGACGCCTCACCGTTGGAGGTGCTGTCGTTGATGAAGACCTTTGACATGATTTGAAGCTGAACCGGGCCGCGGCATGAAAAACAGGATGACAAGAAAATAAGAATATTCGGGTTTGAAAAACAGGACACTAAGAGCTTTATACGGAATAAATGTCAAAAAAGTCCCAGAGCCCCTACTAACGGTCAACCAACGGGAGGCTCCGATCACGTTCCAGGGACTGATTGCGCCATCGCCTATTGCCATAGTTGTTGCACTTACAAGGACCCGGCCAAGAAAAAATTTGCAACTATTCTGTCATAGAAACTTGCCTCTCCTGCCAAATCGAGAGACTGCGCATGGCGCAAGCTCTGGCTTATATTGTGAAGAGCAAGTATCCAATACATTTTGAGTGTTTTACATATTACTTTGTATTTCTGTGCTCCGTACAATTTACGGACAGACCCCTGAACGCAATGTGTGCCCTTTTTGTGAAGCTCGGACGCGTCTATTTACGTACTCACCTGATATATTCACCACTTTACGAGGCCGCAGCCACACACCGAATTCATCGTGGTAATGATGACTGCGGTTAATCAAATCATTGAGGCCGAGTGCTTTTTGAATTTGCATCGATGCTCGTTGCATCAGTTTTGATATTGTCGAGTTGCGAGTATTGCTGTGATCTGTAAAGAGTCAGCCTCGTGCAGAAGTTGCACTTAAAAAAAATTGTTCAGTCTTTGACGCGTCGATCGGTGAAAGATCCTTTATCTAAGTTTTATCCCAAGTGCCGCTGCAACTAAACTATATGGGGGCAGGCTTTTTCTGCATCATGCTAGCTTTGTAGTATTTTTCCACCGCAGACGACGAGTCAGCTGTCAGTGGAACTGTTTAGAATCTTTTTTGAGTTTTTTTTTTCGAGGCTGCTTCCAAATACATTCTAGATTAATTTGACGTAGGACTCTACCTCTACTGCTGTACGCCGCGAATGTATTTTCCGTGGTTTTTATTTGTGCTTGATTTACTACGACGTGGTCCCAGCAAAAAAAACTTATTACTTTCGACAGAGTGGTTTTGAAAAATATTGCCCTGTTTGATGAGACATGTTAGCCAGCTTAGTACTGATGCTAAGTGAAAGATCACCAGTCTATCCTCGCAAAAGCCTGCACAGAGAGCTAGGTGGGAAGATAAAAAAAAAATAGGTCAAACCACAGGCAAAGAAAAGCAAAGCTAGTGTCACTTCACCAGGCCTTTATCAAAAACGTTATCAGCAAGACCATGACGTACAGACGGTTCCAAAATACTAGAAATACCTCTGAAGCTATGATGTCTTGTTATATTTAGTAGTGACCCAGAAAAGCACAAGAGTCAGCAAGGCCGTGAGAGTCATCGCCACGGCCGTGAATAGCTGCACCCCCAGATAGCTGTGCGACTTGTCAAGAATGGCACCAGCTATGGGCGGTCCAATGAGAGAGGCCGTCCCCTTGAGGACGGCGACGCAGCCCAGCCGGGTTCCAATCGTGCTCAAGTCCTCGGTGATACTGCTCAGCACAACAGGCGACAGGGTGACGACGCTGCTGGAGAAGAAGCCGTATAGAACAGAGAAAGCAATGTTGCCTTGCCGGGTCGTGACGGCAATCCAGTAGAAGTCAACAACAGCCGTCGAGCAGCAGATGAGCAAGAATGTCAAGATGACGCCGAACCGGTCGGCAAGAAGAGACGGGAAAATGCGGCCGGGGATGGCCACCAGGTTGAGGATGACGAGCAGGTACTTGGCCAAGGAGTCCGGTGTACCGTGCGCCTGCGCATAGCGCTGTAGGTAATACAGAGGCTGGAAAAAGGCCAGGTTGCTGAACGAGATGGCAGCACACTGCAAGAGATAGCGGGTGTCGAGAAGCTTGGCATCGCGCGCGAGGTGACGCAGGGTGTTGAGGCGGTGAGAGTGACGTTCCCGGGCCGCACTCCCTCGTGCCGTGTAGCGTAACCGGGGCCGTGCCACAGCGGTCGCGTAACTGCAGAGCACCAGCACGATGAAACCGACAACGCGGACGGTCCATCCAAACCCAATCTTGGGCTGCAGGGCCTCAAAGATCAGCGGATAGACGGCCGCGCCAAGGCTGCTGCCGACCGCGGCGATGCCCATGGCCAGCGCCCTCCTCTTGGACGAGAAATAGCCGGGCACCAGCGTGATCGCAGGCATATACAGGCACCCGCCGCCCAGGCCGATGCACAGCCCCTGCGACAGCATGATCTGGTAGTACTCCGTGCCGAGGCTGGTCATCATGAAGCCAAACACGACCAAGACGGTGCCGCAGACGAGCATCGACCGAGTGTAGCCCAGGTCGGCCAGCGGCCCGAGGAAGAAACCGCCGGTCATGAGAAGAAAGACTTGGATCGATCCAATCCACGAGATTGCCGCGGCCGAGCTATTGCGCAGCAAAACTTGCTCGTAATACGTCTGGTAGGAGCCAAAGCTGTTGAGAAGTCCACTGGCTGTAGTTAGCCTTATGCTATTCACACAAGAATAAACAGTCCTATCAGTAGACGTACAGACTGTTCCATGTCAAGCAGAATGCGGCAGAAACCTGTAGCCATGCTTGCCAGCCTCCGTCCGGCGGTGCTGGCGGCGGTGCTGGAGTGTCTGCTTTGGTTTCCGCCTCCGCCTCTGCCTCCGCCATTTCAGAAATGTCTGTCTCTTTGCTATCACCGGAGACAGCATCATGTGGCTGGCCTTGTTTGTTGATCGGTGCCTCGGCAATGGCATGATTCATAGATGCAGCCATATTCAAAAACAAAAAATAAAAAGAATAGACGCTTAGTCGTTCGAGGTCGGTCAGGGTCAAGTGTGGCGAGGGACGATGCCGGATAATTGGGCACGCACTGCGGAGTCAGCTGCCTTCCGGATGGATGCCGCCGGATATACGTAGGGTTTAGTACGGGGGCCCCGGAATCTTGATTATCAGCTCAATCAGCGCGATTCAGGATCACTAGTGTCAATTCAGAGCCGATAATCAGGAGCGATATCTTTGCATCTCGCTAGAAAATAGCTCGTGCTACATACCCCGGATTTTCACAAGATAGACACACCTCTGATTGATAAGTTCACCGGTCCAGCAACCCACTGAGCAGTTGCGATACGTCCTATCTGCCAGGCTTGCTATAGAATTTCCTCATTACTGCTATTATCTACGAGGCCCTCGATTATCCTGGTAAATATCATAGCTACGGCTTCACATGATCACTGCAGGTCACGGCCCCTTCTCTCGGGTCGTGTACAGGCGATTTAGTCCACAGGAGAAATCAAAGAAGTTGTTTTCGGCGACTGGTGCTGCTGTCCCGCGTGACATGGAAAAATCACGATGGATAGCCGAACATTATGGATGGCTACTCCATAGAGGCTATGCTGATGCCGAAGTGGAGTCTCCTATGGGCATACGGAATGACGTTCGGTGCTTTTACAACGCATGTACTGACGTCTGTGTACCAACGGGAACAAGTATTGGTACTCCTGGACGCGGCTCAAAATTTGAGAGATCTGCAGAGAGAGATCAGTGCAGTTTCTTCCCTCAATATTCTCTTATTCGTAATACCAGACCTTGTCCCCGTTAGCTGTCACATACGAGTACACGCCAGAAATCAGAAAGAAAGAAAACGGAGTAGGCACCTGACAGCTACGCCCCACGCCTCATACGAGTCTTCGTAGGCGGCTCGGCAAGCCAGCTTGGCGGGGATTTTATGGGGTGAATATGAAGCTTTTTTCAACTCATCCCATAGTCTCACCAACTTTTAGCCCATCACGAGCTCGACTCACCTCCCTCTGGCCCACATTAACCCCGGAGCGACGCCGATGCGAGAGGATCGCCGAGTGAATCGATGGCACATGTGGAAAAAGCATTCGGTCAGAGCCACGGAGCAAGGTTGCTAGATAAGTCGACCACTGTCCGTTCTTCTTTTTTTCTTTTGTTTGAGTCTCAGAAACAACACCTCCCAGATGGCCCGTCACTCCCGCACAAGAACATCCGCAGCCGTGGGTTTTCTGGCCGTAGCCTCGGCGGTCACGGCTGCCGACCAGACTCTCCATCCAGCTACCCCCCCTCGGACATGTCTTGAGCTGGCCCGGTCCAACGGCACCGCCCTCCGGGAGTGCCTCCACTGGCGACCGCAGTTCCATATCCAGCCGCCGCAGGGCTGGATGAACGACCCGTGTGCGCCCGGATACGACTCGTTCCACGGCAAGTACCACGTCGGCATGCAGTGGACGCCCGACGGCATTGCCTGGGCCAACATCTCGTGGGGTGCGGCCGTCTCGGACGACCTGGTCAACTGGCAGGTCGCGCGCAACACGTCTCTGGCGCCCGGCGCGGCGGCCTACGACCACCTGGGCGTGTTTACGGGCGGCGCCTTTGACGGCGCCATCGACGGCCGGACCAACGGCACCATCACGACGGCCTACACCGCCGTCGACGCGCTGCCCATCACGTGGAAGAACAACTACACGCGCGGCTCCGAGTCCGTCGCGCTCGCCTTCTCCACCGACTCGGGCCTCACCTGGGAGCGCTACGGCGGCAATGTCATTGTCGAGGACGGGCCGACCGACGTGGACATTGTCGGCTGGCGCGACCCTTATATTGCCAAGTGGCCCTCGGTCGAGCAGCTGCTGCACAACACCACGGGCAATTATATTTATGCCATCGTGTCCGGCGGCATCCGCGACACCACGCCGACCACGTGGCTCTACGAGATGGCGGCCGACGCCCTGCAGAGCTGGCGCTACGTTGGGCCCCTGGTCGACCTGGGCCAGCTGCAGTTCGACCCGTCGCCCAAATGGATCGGCGGCTACGGCGCCAACTTTGAAGTGTGCAATTACCTGACGGCCACGTCGGCCGACCGGTCCATCACGCGCGACTATCTCGTCTGCGGCTGCGAGGGCAAAAACGTCACCGCCGCCGAGGCCGCCGCCCAGGGCAGCTTCCGCTCGGACAAGGGCCAGACGTGGCTGCAGGGCGACTGGTCGCTCGTCAAGAATGGCACTGTCACTGTTCCCCAGATGGGCTACAAGCACGGAGGCCGCCTGGACTACGGCGACGTGTATGCCGCCAACTCCTTTTACGACCCGCGCACCGACACCCACATCGTCTGGGGCTGGGTGGCCGAGGACGACCTGCCCACGCGTTTTCTCGAAGCCCAGTTCTGGGCCGGCGCGCTGTCGCTCCCGCGCACGCTGACGCTCTGGACCGTCGACGGCGTCCGGGCGGCGCTCCAGTCGCCGCTCGCCGACATTGCGTCGATCGAGGTCAGCGGCGGCGGCGACGGCGGCTCGACGACGGTCTCTGGACTCAGCGCCATTCCCGACGCACGCGTCCATGCGATGCGCGGCCAACACACTCCCATCCACGGGAACTCTAAAAAAATAGACTTGAACCATGGCTACACGGCATTCGAGCTCCGGCTTTCGGCCCGCGTCGGCCCCGCCAGCAGCAGCCCCGTCGGTGTGCGGCTGCTGCACGGCCACGGCGAGTCGACGCTCATCACCTTTGCGGCCGCCGACGAGCAGATCACCATCGACCGCGCCAACTCCACATACTGGCCCGATATCCGCACCGTCGACGAGATTGCGCCGCACACGCTGTTCCAGTTCGAGGACAACACGTGGGAGACGCTCGATCTCGACATCTTTTACGACCGATCCATCATCGAAGTGTTTGCCAACAACCGCACGGCCGTGACGACGCGGGTCTATCCCGTCTCTGGGGCGGTCGAGGGACTGGAGCTCGTGTATAATACGAGCGACGATACGCGCATTCTACGCGGTGATGTGTGGAAGCTGCGGAACTGCATAACGTATATATAGTTAGACGACGTATTTTCGGGAGGTAAAAACAATCAAAGTTAATTCAAAGAAATCAAATAGAAATAATTATATGCACTACATACGCTCGTCCGACCAACCCGCTCAGACAGCTCGCGCGGTGCTGCCGACAGCCATTGCTAACGTCTTTGTTGGTCGAGTCAAAGAGAAACAGTCAAAGAATCGGTCCTGATGATGGAAGTCCTGTTGCGCGAAATATCAGTCTGCCAATCCAATCAAGACACGGCTTTTGATCTGTGCCTCTGGAAGATAAGTGGTGGCCTTGGGTCGTACTCGGCGAATCCTGTGCATCCTGCGGGTAGCATCTCGGGTAGCATACGTATCACCGCTGTTGTTGGCTGTGCACCGTTGCAGGCTGCGGTAAAGACTGGCGGGTGATAAGTGCAAATGCCTAGTCGTGTTCGTCCTTAGATTTATAGTTGCTGCATAGAGACAACGCACAATACTCAAAGATGGGCTTCATGAGTGCCGTCAAGCGCCATGCGCGGCCGACGCGGCCGGACAGCGTGGCCCTCGACGACTACCGCGTGCCGCAGCCCGGAACCGCCGACAACGACAACGGAAAGCAGCTGCCGCCGGCCGAGATCACGCGCGATGCCGGCGTCGAGGCCGTCGAGGCCGCCCAGGCCATCTGGGGCAATAAGGGGCGTCTTCTCGTCATCGTGGGGTGAGTTATTCTCTTCAAAAAACATCATAAGACGTAGAATCAGCACTGACATCTCAGCTTGTGTCTTGTCATGGTCATAGAGTAAGTCTATATTCACCAAGTCCTTAGACCCCCCACAGACACCACTGACCCCCAGCGAACTCGACAACTCGACCGTCTACATCTACAACAACTACTCGACCTCGGCCTTCGACGCCCTCTCCGAGCTGTCCACCCTCACCACCGCCAGCACCATCATCTTTGCCGTCGCCAAGCCGCCCATTGCCAAGATCTCCAACATCATCGGCCGCGCCCAGACGTACATCCTCACCGTCGCCTGCTACGTCCTCGGCTACGTCCTCATGGCCTCCGCCACCACCATCCACCACTATGCCGCCGGCCTCGTCTTCTACACCATTGGCCAGTCCGGCACCAACCTGATGAACGACGTCACCACCGCCGACATCACCTCGGCGCGCTGGCGGGCCCTGGCCATCGGCCTCCTGTTCTGGCCCTACCTCGTCACGCCCTGGGTCTCCGCCGTCATTGTCGCCAGCGTCGTCGGCCCCCACGGCATCGGCTGGCGCTGGGGCATCGCCATGTTTGCCCTGCTCATGCCCCTCGGTGCCAGCCTCATCGTCACCACCCTGCTCTACTACCAGCACCGCGCCGCCAAGATGCACCTCCTCAGCAGCACTGGCCCCGTCCGCTCCCTCCTCCTCCCCCAGCGCATGACCGTCTACGACTTCTGCTCCCAGATTGACCTCGGCGGCACCCTGCTGCTGGTCGCCGGCCTCGCCCTGCTGCTACTGCCCCTCACGCTCGCCGCCACGACGGGCCCCCAGCACTGGCGCACCCCCTACCTCGACGCCCTTATTGCGCTCGGCGTCGTCCTGCTCGTCGCCCTGCCCGTGTACGAGGCACGCGTCGCCGCCAACCCCGTTGTGCCCGTCGCCTATTTTAGGAACAAGACCATTGCGCTCTGCCTCGGCCTCGTGGCCGCCGACTCGCTCGCTTTTGCCTGCACCCACACCTACCTCTACGCGTGGGCCGCCGTCGCCCACAACCTCGGCGTCCGCGCCGACACCTGGTACGTCCAGACCAACGGCGTCGCCCAGTGCCTCGCCGCCATCCTCGCCGGCCTCGTCATGGCCCGGACCCGCTCCTTCAAGTACCTCGCCGTCGCCGGCGCCGTCGTGCGCACCCTCGGCTACGGCCTCATGCTGCGCCTGCGCGGTGCCGCCACCAACGCCCGCGTTTCCGAGCTCTTTGTCGTCCAGGCCGTCCAGGGCGTCGGCAGCGGCATCGTCCAGAGCGTGCTGCTCGTGCCCGCGCAGATCGCCGTGCCCCATGCCCAGCTCGCCCAGATCAGTCCTTTGTCGGCTCCAGCATCGGCGCCTGCATCGCCGGCGGCATCTATACCAACACCTTCAAGGGCGCCCTGCGCGCCCACCTCGGCCCGGCCGCCGCCGCCGCCAACGACACCCTCGTCAACACGCTCTTCGACTCCATCACCGGCGCCCTCCCCGCCTGGGGCACCGACGCGCGCACCGCCATCAACCTGGCCTACAGCGACGTCCTGCGCTACATGACGTACACGGCCCTTGGGTCGTCCGTCCCCGCCCTCTTCCTGACCTGGCTGTTCCCCAACACCCGGCTTCCGTATGTTAACTCTTGCTTCCTTCTTGTTGATCAGTGCTAACATCAACAGCGATCGCAACAATCTTGTCGACGGCTAGGATATGGGTTGGCAGCTGTAAAGTAAAGGACCAACTTGTTGCAGTTTAAACTAAAAACTAAGTTGAGAATATACCACATTATAGTCAAAGGTACAGCGCATGTCTTAATCAATAAAGATCCCCCTCCACGATCATGCGATTATTGCCCGAGCGGCCTATCGGGCTCCAAGAACGGCTGTGCCACCGTCGTCGAATCAACCCCAATCACCGGAACTATTCGTCAGCAAAGCAACACACCAACACACCAACACAAGATAAAAAAAATGACTTGTCAACCTACTGTCATCGCCGGCATCTGGACCTCGATACGGGAGCTCGTTCTTCCCAATCGGAGGCTGTGCCGTCGTCGTCGCCAAGAGATTGCGCTTGGGTGCCTTCAGTCGGCCCTTGAAGAGCACCCGACCCCCGGCTGGTTCGTCTCCCGGCATAATAGCGGCTTGATAGCGGCTTGATAGCGGCTCCGTTCAGGTACAGCAAGACGTTGCTTCAACAGACAGGCGTGTAAGTTACTTGTAAAACGTGGTTGATAGCCGTATTAGTCAGATTATATGGGACCCACTCCCGGTCCTCGGTGCAAAAGGGCCCTTTGCGCACAACGACACCGGAGTCGGGCTCGAGGTCGGGGACCCTCTGGCTAACATAAGCAGGTGGGCACAAAAAAACCGGTGCAGATGCCCAAATGCGCACCTGTGAGTGGCCGAGACCTCTGGGCCTCTGCAAGCTAATGCGGCGGGTCGGGTAAGCGGGCGCCGAGCTAGTAAGTAGACGACCTGCGGCGTCACGATAAAATCTGCATGCAGAAAGAAGAAGTTGCTGCAAAAGTCGAGGGAAAGAGCGATGGGATATGGAGCTTGTTTGGGAGTCGGGGGAGGGCGAGGTCGAATCAGAACAGGGAGGAAAGAGGGAAAGGAAGCAAAGGTGGGGTCCCATGCAGAACAGCGGAGTATGCCCGAACAAAACAAGGCGTGCAAGCTGCAGGTCAGCAGACAAAAGTGGTCGACTCAAGTGGTCTTGACAGGGCGCATTCGATTGTTTGCGATTTTTGATTGAAAGATGCAGAATGTGATTCGTCGCGCATGGACCGTATCACAAAGTCGGTGTTGCATTGCTTGTCGCCTTTTTTTTTTCTCTCTGTATGCCTTTTTCCCCCATGGACACGGCAGGCACCGCTGGCACCGCTTTCCTTGCTTGACGGAAGACTCCCCCGATCAGGAAGGAAATCTGCAACGACGCGTTGAGGAAGGCACTACCCGCTCTTCCTACGCTACGGGGCACGTAGCTCCATTGCTACCACGTAATAAACAGATACAGCATATCATACAATACATACGATATATCGTACTGCATGCTTCCTGCCAGTACGGCGTACAGCGCACAGCGCACGAGGACTCCGTACAGACAGACAATCTGGATGCTGCACCTCGTTGACAGTGTTGTCCTACGTAAGTGCCTGACCGGGCCCACGTGATACTACCTTGCGTTTTCGTGACTGCCAGGCCAATCAGAGCCCGAACACGCCATTCGAGCGGATCTCGGAAACCCACCCCAGCCAATTGCAGGCCGAACAACAGTGGGTCACGGATCCACTCTAACGCTTATTAGTGAGAGGAGTCACACTTTTCGTACTCTTTTTTTTTCTAGTTTTATTTTTTTTTTTCTTCTCCCGCCGCCGGCCTCTGGCTCTCTGGTTCTTTCCCCGCCCCCTCCGCGTTCGGTCGTTCCTTCTCAATTCCCAATTTCAATGCAAACAAATCGCAAATCACAACTAGGATCGGGAAAGAGCAGCCATCCGCCCCCATTCGTTTCGCATCTGGTCTTCCCTTCCTGCCTTCGCTCCTTCCTCGTTTGACCTTTTACCTTTTTGCCTCTTTCTTTTTCTTCAACTTGTGCGTTCGGTTAAAAAAATACGAATTCAGACAGCGCATACCTACCTCATTCGACTGCCTGTTCCCCCCGATCATCTGCATCTGCCCAGCCGGCCAGTCGTCCCGGAAGCAACGCTGCCAGTGAACCGCCCTCCGTCAGCTGCCGTCTACACCGCGTCCTTTTGCGCGCCCAATCGTCTTACACCCGTTCCCACACCGACTGGAGTCGACCAACGACCCTTGCGCAGTCACCTGCTTCCGCTCGTTTCCCATCCGCCTTTCCTGCCCTCGTCGTCGTCGTCCTTTTTCGTTCCCTCCGTCTTTCTCGTCGTCGTCCTCATCCTCCTCCTTTTCCTCCCTTCTCTTCCTCTCTATACACACGCAGGGCTATCGCAATAGCCCTTCTCCCTGTGGCGCATGGATGGATCGCCACTCCTCGCAGCCGGCGGCGCTGCGTCCATGAGCCCAACAAGCCCCGCGAGCGCCCGTAGCGTTATTGGTGCGAACGGCGCGAACGGCACGAATGGCGCAAAGAGAAAGCGAAGTGTCGGTCACCCGGCCGGTGCCGGCTTCGATAGCAGCCCCGGCAGCGTTCTCAACGATGACGACGCAAACGACCAGTCGGAAAAGAAGCGGCAGCCCGGTGTCAAGCGGGCCTGCAACGAGTGCCGCCAGCAAAAAGTGAGTCATGTCCTCTTCTTCTATTTTCTATTTCTCCCCCCCCCTCCCTCGGCACAAAGACTGTTCACAGTTGCTGACCCATCCCTCGTTCCAGCTTCGATGCGACGTCATTCAAGATCCCTTCCGCAGCTGTACACGATGCAACCGGCTCAAGCTGAGCTGCAAAATCGAGTCCAATTTCAAGCGCATCGGCAAGCGCTCCAAACACGCCGAGATGGAAAAGGAGATTGACCGGTTGCGCCGCAGTGTGCAGCAGGCGCGCGCGCAGGGCTACATTGTCAGCGAGGACAACGAGGACGACAGCGTGACTCACTCGCAGCTGCAGTCGCCCGTGGTGAACAACCACATCTACTCGCACACGCGCAACCCGTCGCTCATGGGCTCGGACGAGGCCGTATCGTCACTGCTGCACCTCAAGCGCGGCGGCTCCTATAATATGCCGCGCATTGTGCGCGAGCTCGAAGAAGTGCGCCTCACCGCCGAGGGCGAGGCCCAGCTGTTCCAGGAGTTCTGGCTCTTCTACCACCCCTTCCTCCCCTTTCTCAACGTCAACCAGACGCCCGAGCAGTACTACCAGCAGCACCCGCTGCTGTACTGGTCCATTGTGGCCGTGGCCGCGCGCCGCTACACGGCGGACCCAACCCTCCTCACTGCCATCTCGTCGCCGCTCAACTCGCTGCTGTGGAAGACGATCGGCGACGTGCCGGGCTCGCACTTTGTCGTCAAGGCCATGTGTCTGTTATGCACATGGCCGCTGCCGACCAGCACGACCACGTCGGATCCCACGCACATCCTGTGTGGTGTCATGATGAAGACGGCCACGGGCATCGGCCTGCACCGACCCAACCACATCAACGATTTTACGCGCGTGGCCGTCGAACTCAACAAGGACCAGCTGCACGACCGCGTGGTGACGTGGGCCGTGTGCAACATTGTCGCGCAGAACGTCGCGACCGGCTACGGCCAGCCGGCGTCGTCGCTGTACGACTGGACGCTGGCGACGCGGTCCGGCGAGTCGGGCCCGTTCCAGCTGTCGCCCGAGCTCGAGGCGCGGCTGCAGATCGAGCGGTTCTGCGACAAGGTTTCTAAGGAAATGTACAGCAACGCCAGCGACTCGCGCGGCGTGGCGGGCGACGAGCACCGCTCGATTCTGATGCGCGTGTTCCGCCGCGAGTTTGGCGAGCTGCATGCCGACATCTCGTCGCGCGGGCTGTCGCCCATTGTTGCGTTCCACCTCAAGGCGGCGGGCCTGCACCTGCGGCTGGCCGGCTTTTTCGACTCGAGCGCGACCGTGGGCTACCTGGACGACCTTATGGGGCTGTGGCGGTCGACGGTGAATTTTCTCAACGAGATCCTGTCTAACGGTACGGTGTCGTCGCCGTCGTCGCCGCAGGAGCACATTAGCATTGACACGCTCAAGTACGCAACCAACTACTTGCAGCAGATGCTGGTGGCGGCGGGTTTCGCGCTGCTGAAGCTCATGCGGTCGTTCTTCTCACAAGCTATCAACTTTGACCAGGGTCGCCAGCTCTTCCACCGCACCATCAGCGCGATCCGGTCGACGAGCGTGGTGCACAACGACCTGCAGTGGCGGCTGGCGGAGCTGATGGTGCAGATGTGGAACGGCGCGCGGCTGGAGACGCAGCCGAGCCGGTCGACGGTGGACGACGACTCGGTGCTGCGGATCGACGACAGCCTGCAGCTCAAGGTGCGGTGCCGGCACAGCATGAGTCTGGTGTTTGACTCGATCTGGCACTGGCGCGAGGAGTACCAGGCACGCGGCCGCGGCAGCCTGGACGCGCTCAAGCACCCGACGCACCCGGACTCGGCCAACGAGTCGACGGCGTCGTCGACGCACATGGACAACGGCCTCGGCCCGCTGCCTACGGCGCACGGCTTGCCGAACCTGCTGGGCGGATCGAACGGCACGCTGACGCCGGCAACGACGGGCCTGGGTCAGTCTAACGGCCTGATCGGCTCCAACCTGGCGTATGACGCACACCCGTCCAACTATGACTTTTTCGATCCGCAACACTGGATGCTGGACAACCTGCTGGACTTTAACTACACCTATGTGCCGCCGATGGAGGGTGCTTAGTTTTGGCCTTTGATGCCTGATTCGATCTCCGACTGACTCCTATAACGCAAAAGCACACGACCACGGCGCACTCATCTCTCTCCCGACGGCACCCATAGTGATTGCACGTCAACGTTTACATGTTTATTTTTTTTCTGTCATCCTTTTGTCTCTATTTGAACTTGGCATGGGCAAAGCGGCAGGCGGGTATATTGGGTTTCTTTTTTGTCTATTTTGTTTTTCCTGTCTATTTTGTTTCTACTATCTGCATTTTCTTGGATTTTCTTGTCTTGTTTTTCAATATTGTTCTGGCCTCTCTCATCTTTTTCATTTCCCTCCGACTTCGTGATACCACGGAGTTGCCGTTTTTATTTTTATTTCTTATTGTTATTGTCATTGTCTTTTTTTATGTGTTACTTTTACTTGTTATTGTCCCTTCACCGGTGCGTTTCATATATTCTTCCGACTTTCTTCCCCTGTCGCAGTGTACCGTTCGCCTACTATCTGTTGTGCAGCACATATTGGTCGTGCCGTCTGCAAGCTGGCCTGCCTTCTCCTGGGCGTAATTTTGGGGCTGCCAGCACACGAGATTGGCGGACAGAGTCCGGTATTTTTGTTTTGGCAGCGAAATCAAAAGTTATAATCGTATCTCACAAAAATATGCCGTGGCTTATGTAAGCAAACCTGGCTGAGCGGCAAGGCCAGACGGATGGATGATGAAGCATTGTGTCGTAATGTCGTGGTGTCGTGTCATTGAGTTGTCACAAACAGGGGAGTGGCCCGGATGCGCTGTTGTTGATGGATGGCAAAGCGGTGGCTCAGATGCGTTGTAAAATCGCAAGCGAAGTTGCAGAGCCACGGAATGGTTCGATGGCAAAACACCGGCAGAGTCACATCCAGGCAGGCTTGGAACCTTTGTGGAACAGTGCCAGGCGCGTAGGAATATGAACGGATATCAACGCAGCCAACGATATCAATGTGATTGTATGCAGGACTTTTTGTTGTCTTCGCGCTGCTTGCTATATCGAGCAGGTGAGGGCGAGGAATCAGTATGCCTTCCGACCGTCGAGGTTTCTGAGCCTATCATGAAATTTGACCAAGCCTCCTTTTTGTTTTTGTTTTTTTGCTCGCGGCCCAAAGTCACCTCATCCACGGCACGGCCTTGCATTATACGACGGTCGTACATAGGGCCGCCGTCTTACACCGGTCGTCCACGACAGGCCTCATCTCGATCCCCCCCCCCCTGGTTGTTTATCTCTGCCCTCGATGCTTATTGGAGAAAAAGGTAAAAGGAAAACCGGCAGGCAACGGACGGGTTGTGGTGTCCTTCGCCCCCTTCCTCTCCCTCCCGTCCTCCCTTTCCTAGCTCCCCTCCTCTTCGCAGGCTTGCCACTTGCCACTTTTCTATTAATACCCAATTTTATAGTCTTATACGCGGCACGCTCCTCAGTCCTACCCTCCTCAGAGAAGCGAACGAAACAAAAAAAAAAGCTTGGACCAGCCCAGGACGTATCATGTGCGGTGCGTGCACAGTCAGGCATGCGGTCCTTAGTCCATGCAGGCAAGCTTCCTGTGTGAATCGATGAGGCCGAAGAATTACGGGCCACCACCGGTCAACGTGGTCGGCGAGGTTTTGACTAGGTCGGCGACCTTGGAATTTACATCGGGCGGCCGCCCAAAGGCGATCAAGCTACTTTACGGCCAAGCGAGCGAAACCCTGAAATTATTTTGAAGGGGAAAACAGGTAGAAAAAAAATAAAGCTTCGTGAGTGGGACGCTCCGACATTTGCTTATGGCCGGCCGCTGTTCGATTCGCGGAATTTTTTTCTGTCTGGTCTGCATCTGCATGCTTGGACCGTGGTGATGGGTCTGTTTTCTGCAGCGGCTGTATTATAGTAGAGGGCTATGCGTGGGGCGCGGGCTGTCGTGTCCTGTCTACGGAGTACTCCATAGACCGACATCGAGCTGCATTCACACGTATCGACACGTTGTCCTCCGAGGCTAAGCAAATGGCTCAGCTATGGGCAGCATGCTTGCGGTGGCAGAAGGCTTACTCGTAATTGCACCCCGTTGGAAAAAAAGCTGTTATTAAAAAACAACAGATATAAGCAACTGCAGAGCGGGAAGACGGAAGGGAGGGAGGGGGGGGGTGCGTAAGGCAATGCAAGGGGTGAGTCCGTTCTATGTTCTACTCCGTCGTCTTCCACCAGTGGCTTATTTGCTAGGCGCAAGGAAACGGCAAAAAATAAAAATAAAAAAAAGCCAACGCAACGCGGACTCGAGGAAGCGGGTCGATCTTCTCGCCGACTCACAAACTAAATTAGGGAGGGGGATTGGTTGAGAATCTAGAGCATACGGAGTACTTGATGTCATTGTCCGTTTTACTATATACATACACCCTGCGGGGTGGAAAAAAAAGGTTGGGGCCGTAACGGTTTTTTTTTTTGCTCTCGTCTGTTGGCCATTGATATCAAAGTCGATGTGCGCGGAGTTTAGCGATGGGTACGGTAGACAGGCACGGTAATAATAATGCATCGAGATAATGCTTTTTTTTTACGAGTAGCAGGGCCAAGTCCGGACCCGGACACAGCTCGAACTCCGTGTCACAGAGAGACGAGACGCAATTAAGGGCTTGGTCACTAGTGTCAGCAGTGGCTGGACGAGGAGAAAATGGGAAAATGGGCTGGGGGGGGGGGGGCAATCATCCAGAACAGACCGCGACGTGGCCAAAGCCCTGTAATCCCATAATGGCAGTTTTTCCTATGTGATACCGTTTTTTATTAGTGCACGCGATGGGCAAGAAGAATCCAGTGCAGCCACCAAGAAGCGCGGACCATGCGCCATGCAGCCGGTCAAAAGATAGGCCGTCCTGACTGCATTTGGGAGCAATTTACTGAATTGATTGGGCCAAGTTTGATATAATTCTAACCCTGCAGGCAGCATCAGGAGGGCAACTGACGGCAGGTGCTTGCAAGCGGGCTGATGGCTGCAGGGCACATTGGCGCTTAATAGTTGCAACGGTGAACTGAATTAGGAGGTAAACACCAGACGAAAGACGTACGCAGAGTACGATACTCGTACTCGTAGAGTTGAGGAACACGATCATCAACTGAATTCAATGTAACCCTGTTATTGTTTATTTTATCAAGCCCTTACAAATCTATCGAAATCAATCGTCGTCCCTCCGGGATATTCACCGACCATGGCGGTGGCGATTATGGTTTTTTTACATTGCCAAGGATAGGGGAAAACGGAAACGGCGAGCAAGGGAAGCGGCAGGAAACCGCCAACAGCACACGGGAGGAGGAGGGAAGGGAAGGGAGCAGCGGGCAGCCACGGGAGAGTTGGACTGCGCCGTAAGGGAGGAGGTGGGGGGGGGGGGGGCGGGGGGGTTCGACGGCTGCTGTTGAGAGACGCACGCCCAAGAGATCTAAACGAAACCGACGGCGATTGGTGGCTACGGTGGCATGTGCGTTCTAATCTTGGTTCACGCCTTCATACGAGTACGAGGACAAGGGCCGCAAACGGATGGTCCATGGAGCACCAAGCAGCTCACTCGAACACACAGACGGGACGAGCACGAGCTAGGGCCGCACAATGGCGAGGCGCAGCTCGTCCTGTCTCTGTCACATTGCTCAATGTCAGACTACGAGTACAAGTACTCGTACTTGTCTATGCCATCAGATGCCGCGCTGCAGGATGAGAGGAGGAAGGGGGAAAGAGGGGGTGCGGAGAGAAAAAAAAAAAAAAAAAGGCCTGCAGATTTCGAGCTAGCAAGGCAGACATGGAGTTGACCACGTATCAAAGCAGAAGAGGAGGAGAGGAGGAGTGGTCGCCGAGGAACAAGGACCAGGGGTGTGAGAGGCCAGTCAGTGTCAGTGCAGATGGCATGACCAGCAGAGATAAGCCAAAATAAGTGCTCTTGACTTTGCATCCTACGGGAGCGGAATAAAGGAACTCCAAAACTGCATGTTCTTGCAGAGGAGGGGAGAGAGGGGGGGGGGGGTTGTACTCGTACGTCGTACTCGAGGAGCTCGTATTGTAGCATTGCATCCGCCTCACGCTTCTTCTTCTTGCTTCTCTTTTCCTTCTCTTTCTTTGTCTCATTTTCTTCTGTTGCATGCTCTTTGTCTATCTTTTCCCCTCCCCTTTCTCTGTCTTCTTTTTTTCTTCTTTTTTTCTTCTTTTTTTCCTCCTCTTCAGCCAGCCTCCTGCCGCGCTACTTCATCACAATCCACACCCCCTTGACGTGCCACCCCCGTCCTGCCGTCTAGATGCGACTTGAGACGGCGACCAAAATAGAGACGACACACACACACACAAAAAAGAGAGAATGTGTTCTGTGTGGGTGGTCCTGTCCGTCGCGGCGCGGGACTGAAACCGACTGCTGCGCAAAGAGGGAGGGCCGCCGGCTAGCCTTATTGGCCCACAATACCCCACCCGGCTGTCCTCTGACACACTTTCGATAATAAAGAGCATGTGGGCCGACCCGACAGGCTGGGACGGGTGGGTCATGTTGTGGGTCATAGATTAGACGGGGAACGAAAGCCCGCACTGATTGCCCGACAATAAGCGGGTCTCCTAAAGAACTGACAGATACGTACGGAGTACTCGTAGTCCGTACGGAGACGGGAGTAGCAAAAAGACCATGTTCGGATCAGCAGCTGTGAAGGGGAAAGATACAGCCGAGCGAGAACAGGCTGGTGGCTATCACCGTTTTCCCCAGTCTCCCGCGCCCTTTTGACAGCTGCTTCTTTTTTACACATTTTTATGCCGAGGCTTTTTTTTTTTTTTTTCCTTTTCTCCTCTCTCTTTTTTCCTCTTGAGATAGATAGTCTTTAATGTTTTTTTTTTCTCCTTGGTTCTCGGAGTAACTCTGTCTTTATCTCCATTTCTCCTCCTTCCTATCCCCGCCGTCCATCCATCTCGCAGTCGAGTGCTCGCCGACCATTACGTGTCGAACCCCTGTCCCTGCGAGCTCATCACCTCATTTCTCTCTCTTACGAGTAACCTCATTTGTGCTGATACCCTCCCTCTTCCTCGCCGGCCTTCGTTTTCCCTCAATCGGAACACGGCCGTCCCTAGCCGTCACTTCAATCCTGTGACTTTTGACAGGGATATGCCAGTCTCCTTTTTTTCCTTTTCCTTTTCTTTTTTTTCTTTTTCTTTCCCCCCCCCTCTCCTTTCTTTTCCTCCGTATCTTAGTTAAAGCCGTATCGCGAATCGCGAAGCCCCGTGGACAAGCGTAATCGTAATCGTAATCGCCGTCCTATCAAACGCACGCCTCAATAGCGTGGGATTTTGTAATCTACGGAGTAGAGTATTGCCACAACCGCAATCGCATGTATGCTTCCCGGCCATCCCTGTGCCACGTCTCAGAAATCCCACCCAGGTCGCCGACTTTTCCATCCTGTGCCACCGGCAACTATCTGCCTTGGATGGACTTTTTTGTTTATATACTTGGGCAACGTCTCGCCTAATAGCGTCTGTTTTCTTTTGTTTCTTTTTTTTTCTTTGCGCTGGTTTTGTCCATACCCGCACTCGTACCCCGAAACTGAGCTTTTCACTTTTTTATCCTGATTCTCCCCTCTTCTTGTTTTATTCTCATGTGCTGGGCATTTTGTCCTTTTCTTCCTTTTCTTCCTTGTCTTCCTTTTCTTTTCTCTTCTTTTCACATGCTTCCTTGCTTTTCTTCATTGACCCGGTTGGCTCCGTGGACTCCGTCGGTTCTTCCGTTTCTCCTCATCTACGAGTATTTCTGTCTAGCTTCTAGTGCCCACTGTGATCTTCCAGCCTAGCTGCGAGCAAGCTTTGATATGCAACGTAGTTTAGTCGCAAGTCGCTGCCTGATGTGGGAAGCACGCACCCTTCAACGATAAGGCAGGAAGTTATCACCGTGCAGCACTCTCGACGTATCGACGCAAAATAACCCCCTTGAGACTGCTGTACCCGAAGTATTTCCTCCCTTGCCCCATCTACTCGTAGTAGTAGCCTTGCCCCCTTTGTCCCGCTAATCCTAATCGCAATTTCTTCCGGAGACCTTGACCTTGTTGACTGATCCTGCTCAAGGCCTTCACATGCCTCGCATTCGTATTTTCCTTTTTCTTTTCTTTTTCGTGATGACAGTTGTGTCCGTCAACTCCATTGTGTGGATCGGGCTCACTGCCCCATCCCATCAATTTCGCTTATTGCCGTCTACAGCGCATGCCGTCGCTTCGCGTCGATCTCTGAGCTGTCGTTTCCTGTCTTTTTCGTCTTGTGTTTTTTGCTTGGAGTAACCCCGATATTATTGCCCCCCGCCCGTTCCGCCACGGCACCCCCGTCTACCATCTTGTGTTGTGTGTAATCTCTGAGATGCCTTATTTTTGATTTTCTTTTCCCCTTCTTAACAACGTTACTTTTTTCTCTTGTCGCTTATCTGTTTGACCATACACCTTATTGTCCAATATGTTGCATTCTATAGTGTCATTTATGGGCTGCTGTACGCGTATCTCACTGTTTCCATCCCTGGGCGTCTGATCTCCCTCTTCCTTCAAATATCCTGTAAATCGCCGTTCTGCTACATTCCAGGATACAAACAGGCGTGATCTGCCGTCTCACGGTCTTTCCATTCGTACTCGTACCTTGAGCCAGTGTGCATTGCCACGAGACATGCGTGTTATTCTTTCTTTTTTTTCCCTTTGCTGTTAGACTATGAGTTTCCGTAGTGTATTTGTCCATGCTGTGGCTTATTTTTTCGGCATCTGTCCTGTCCTGCTAATACTGCCTGAATGCAACTGCCTATCTGCAACTTTGCCTCCTTTTTAGCACGCCTTGTCTGTCACGGCTCAGTCTCCGGTGCTAGTTCCGACATTGCATCCCTGTACCTGGTCTTGTCTGACACTCGTAAAACGACAAAGAATGCCGCCAAAGATATCTCTCTTTATTACTCTTTATCACGACTCTTGTTTCCCTCTTCTTTCTTTTTCCTTTCTTTTATTTATTTATTTATTCATTTATTCATTCATTCATTCATTCATTTTTCATTTCTTTCTTTCGTTCCTTTTTAATTCCTTCTTTCTTTTGTTTCTTTCTTCATCTCTTTCCATTAGTTGCTTCTTATTCACAGTGGTGTATTCTTATTCACCAATGGTCATTTAAACCGACAAAGAAGACATGTGGTTTTAATATGTCACCTATTATTCATTGCGTTTTATCTCGTAATTCCACCCACACATGAGAGAGACTAGCCCTGCCTTGTGATCCATGTTAGCTTCCTTCTATCCAAATAATAGCGCACCTTTGCTTTGCTTTATGCCCGGCGATATCAGAGCAGCTTCCCGTGTCTGGCTAGCTGCGAAATCGCTAGTTGAAGAATTGTATTCGCTGTTCTACGAGTACGACGAGCAAAACGTGCTGATTAGGGCGCAAAAAAACGCTCCAAAAAAGCAAATGGCGGACATTTTCCAAGACGGGATAGGGCCCTTTTTTCTATATGGATGGTTCGTAGCGGCTCTACGCCGCAAGTGTCAAAAAGCTGAACCACGCAGTATTTGACTAGGACTTTTTCCATCTTCTGTCTTCAGCACAGTTACTCCGTCACCCCCTTGGAATGTGAAGGATCATCCTTGGTTCGTTGGCCTGCAGCTGGGAATATCAATAATCTGTCACCATGCTTAGGCCCGGAGTTACACGGGCGTTTTTTATTTTTCCTGTCCAAGACGCGAGATACGAGTGCTCCGTGTAAATCCTTTTTCCTTCATGTCATCGCGTCTTTTACGAGTACTTGTACTCCGTACTCCGTAGAAATCATCTTCTCCACCACATGACTTCATGTCTCTTATAACCAGTACAACAGGTGGATCTCTCATGTTCTCAGGAGGAGAGAAAAAAAAACAGGTTCTTGTGTATCGTCCTTGTAGTGCAATGGGCGGACCGGTGGCATGAGTGTTGAGCGTGTCGAGCGTCATCGGGCGTCAGGCGTCAAGTCAACCGTTACCTTACAAGGGGGAGGGGCCCCATGTTCGTGAATCCCTGTCCCCTGCTCACGAACCCCCCTGTTCGTCATTTTCAGTGTGATACTACGTTGTATATCCACTTTTGGTGCTGAGTCTCAACGCTCTTGTCTCACTCCGCCCAGTGTCCGCGCTGCAGTGCCAATCCAGCACCCCGTCTTATCATGCATGCCGCACTTTAGGCGGCTTTAAAAAAAAATTGAGGTACGAGTACTTGTAGACGGCAAATTCCGTTTGCTATTCGCGACTACTCGCACGCGTTGTGTTCCGTGCGCCAACTAGTCCTCCCTGCGCCGGACGTCTTTTGTCAGAACACATGCTTCAGAGTCACCTCCCTTTTTTTTTTTTTTTTCAGGCGGCCCATTTTACGGAGTTTGTCTTTCAGTCATAGCCGAGGGAGTCGCGCAAAGAAAACCCGATCCTATCCAGACGGCAAAAAAAAAATGATCAAAGGACGGATCTTTGGATCTGTTTGGCAAACGGCACATGGTAGATTTACGTGGAAAAAATGTAGAAATGTGCTCGTACTCGTTAAAGGCAGTGCTCATTATCCACTCTTGGGGGGATTTCGACGGCATGATGGGAAAATGGAAAAGATATGGGTGTTATGGGCGGGACATGGAGAACCGCCAAAATACGAGCACAAATTGCTCACGGACAAAAGAGCAGTGGGCGCAGTGGGCGCAGTAAAGTACGGAAGATGGAGTACTCATAGACGGGTCACGCGCCAGTATGGTGCTAGTGCCCAGAGAGATGTGCTCCGAGCACTTCTTTCCTTTCCTTCATTTTTATCTTCTTTTTTTGCTGTCGGGCGTGGGGTGCCTATGCCAGGAAGCGGGGGCCCCTGCCTCTTCTTCAAAAACGAAACTGCTTTACGGCGTACGGAGTACTCCGTAATAATAATACCACTCCGTACTGCGCTGTCGGAATGATAACCCCCCTTCGTGTGGTACCTTCCGCGTATGAGTACAATCGGTTTGTACTTCGAGATCGTCACGTGACTGTTTTTGCTCCACATGCAAATATGCCCCCATGTCACGTCTTTTGCCTGTCCACCGCTAATCATGTTTCCAATGCTCTCCGCTCGTATTGTCACAGCCTTTGTCTCCAAAGCACGGTTCGGCAACTGGACAATGCACTGCTCCTTCTGCCAGAACCGGATGTGCTCTTACGTCGTACCCCGTACGTCGTAATTTATTCTGCGCACTATTACTTTCCGTCACTGGTGCGGTGTGATGGGAAGGATAGGAGACAACGTGACAGCTACGGAGTAGAAGGAACGATGGAGTCGCAGCTTGTCTTGGCTCACCGTGCTCACCTTTGCTGACCTTCCAGGCACACACAGTATGAATACGCGTTCACCTTGGATGTCTCAAATTTCGAGCAGCCACGACAACGGTGTGGAAGTCGTCCCCCACCACCTTCTCTCTCTCTCCCCTTTTTGGCAGTACTCGTACCTTCCTTTGTCTGCTGCCGGGCGTGCGCCTCGTCACCCACCGGGCTCCCTCTGTTTTTGTCCTGTTCTTGTCCTTTTCGCTCGTAACTGGTCCGAAAGAAATATTTCTACTTCAACTGGAGCTTTTTTCTTTTTTTTCTATTTTCTTTTCTTTTTTGCTTGTGGGTTTCTACCACTACGTCGTACAAGTATTTCTTTCTTTTTTCTCGTTCCTTGTCCTTCTTCCCGTTTTTGTCTTTAGTCTCCCCGCAGTCTGTGTGGTCTTGAACCATGCATCCGTGTCCCCACTTTGATTTCTCGCTACTTTGGCCAAAAGGGCGAGAACGACTAACATGCAAAACGGAGTACTTGTACGAGTACGCGTACGGGGTTTTTGCTGCGTTCCTGGACCTGTTTGGTGACGAAAAAAAAAAAAAACTGGCCAGATCCCATGCTAGTACTTCGTAGAACTCGACGGAGCTGCAGCGACAGTGGGATTAGACTGCTACGCCTCAGACCCTGTGACTCAAACGTCGTATCATGACGGAATGCCCCCCAAAAGGACTCCGTACAAAATCCTCCAGCACAGTGCGAGTACTTTTTGTCCACGACATGTGGCAGCATCATGCTTCCGTGATGCGACAGCTGGCTAAGTAGCTATTGGACTAGGCTGGCATGGCTAGTTGTTCAAAAGAGGGGAAAGTCGAGGCGATCTGTCTATTCCGTGCGAGTACTCCGTAGCAGCGTGGGCATGACATATCATATTTGACATTCGGAGTAGACAGGAGTCGAAGGATCTGAGAATGTTGGGCGGAAATGAGACCAAAACAAAAAAAAAATCAGCAAAAAAGAAACCGTGCACGCTGCTCGATGGCCACTTTGTCTACTCTACTGTTTGGACGATCTGTTTTGGCAGGATAGTTTACGATAGGCGAGAGCGAGCGCGATCACAGGCAAGGAGCAGCTACGAGAACAGCTGTCCGTAGCTCCACTACCCCTGTTGCCGATCCAGCAGCTAGCCTTGCACCGTGTCCTTATGTCAGTGTGCCTTTTTTTTAGCTTTTGTTTTTTTACCTTTGAGGCAGTTGCAGCAACTGCCTCAGCCAGAAAAGTACTGGTATGATTCATGCCTAAGGGTACTATATGTACTTTGAAGCTTTCAGGCTGCCATTTCAGCCTCGAAGGCAGCATGCTGTGTTATCATTGATTTTTATGATTCTGTTTCTTCATACGGGCAGCATATGGGCCCTCCTGCCATAGAGGTGGTATCCAAGGGAAAAAATGATACTACGCACCACCAGCTTTATCGAGGAACGGCGCAATTGCCGTAGTTTTTTATTTTATTTTTATTCCTCTGTCTGTTCTGTATTTCTTACACCATTTTCCTCGCTTCCTCGTATCCTGCTCTAGATCTTTTCTAGATGTTCTTTCTTTCTCTCTCCCCCCCTCTCTTGTATCCATTAAGATTCCCTCCAAACAACCAAATGTCTTACTTCGACGCCCAGCCTGATACAGGTCCGAGTAACCGCCAGTTTGCGTCTATCCACAAACAGGACCTTTCACCGGGATTCAACATCATGGAACCACATAATTATG
The DNA here is from genome assembly GCA_019925475.1 of Ophiostoma ips. Lineage (NCBI taxonomy): Eukaryota > Fungi > Ascomycota > Sordariomycetes > Ophiostomatales > Ophiostomataceae > Ophiostoma > Ophiostoma ips. The sequence continues at coordinate 160,979 of JADHKN010000020.1, forward strand.
ATCCCCCTCTCCGCCGTACAGCACACAGGCTAGGCCGGGCTATCTGAGGCATATTCATTCGCCCTTTCTTCTCGCCCAGAGGATGAAAGAAAAGCGATTACGTATGACGGCATTTGCTCTCAGGCTTCGTCCTTTTCTCAACTGTCAGCCACTCCGCCTTTACCTAGCAGCCCTAGCCCCACGTTAGCCTTCGGAGTACGGGTTCTCTGGTACTTGTCCAATTTTTTACTCGTTTTTTGTCGTAAATTTTATTTATCTATTTATTTATTTATTTTTCTTCCCATTAGACGGTATGTGTACACGTATATGCAGGCTTCAGGTATCCCTGTCGACAGAACATTGCTCTCTGTTTTGCTCTTCCTTTTATAAGGTTCTACTGCCCTACGTGCGCCTATGCCTATGTACCGTATGTACCCGCAGTCCTGTTAAAAATAATAACAATGAAACGATTAAATACATCAATACGGTAAATAGAATACAACCCGATGTACGCACACTACATCGAGACAGCATAGGCAGTCTACAGCATAGGAAGAAGCACCGCCGTGATGGCTGCTCTCTATCCTCTGCTCTGGCCATCAGCGTGTCAACTGTGCACGGCAAAAAAAATAGTGGCAAAGCAGACAAAAATAGCGATCAAGAAGAACGAGGTGCAGAGTACGTGACGTAGAGGCACGAACGGACTTGGACTGGGAGATGAGACACCATAATAGTGACTGTCTTTTGGCCCCCAAAACTCGGTAAGGGAAACGACTATTTCACAAGCCGTGGTCCCCTCGTTTTTCTTTCCTTTCTCTCCCCTCTTCTCTGTCTTCTCTTTCTTCCCTTTATTTTCTTACTTTCCACTCTCTTTTCATCACCTTCCGGATCGACTTGTTTTTGATATTTTTCGCTGCCAAGCACTACGATCGGATTAACCTGTACTTTTTTCATTGTACTGGTTGCCGATCTGTAAAAGTATTTCCCCCTCCCCCAATTGCTTAGCGACAGGCACCACTTCCCACAAAATCGGATTTCGTCTGTCTCTATTCTTGACGCCTGGCTTCATCAACGTCACTGCCTCTTTTGTAAGTACTATTTGACTTAAACTCCGTGGCTGCCTCTTTGAGCCGGAGGAAACCAGCATCACCTACCATTGCTGCTGCTGGACTTCCCCATTATAAAACCCATCGTCCCTTCTCATTCTGTCCTCTTTCTCTCTTCAACCACGCTTCCTTCTTCTGCTCCTTCCTTATTCCTTACCACCTTTGTTTCCCTAGTCATTCGTTTCTCTGGAACTTCGTTTCCCCTTCCACTCGTTTTTTAGATCTTTCATCGTGTTTTCTTCCACCACCACAACATCAGCACCAACAGCATTATCGCAAAAAAAAAAAAAAAAACCATCATCACAAAACAGACACGCTTACCACCGCTGTAGGAGTGCTCTGCCACCCAGTCTCTGCCACCTTGCAAGCATTCTGCCTACAACTTGTCATTGGACACTCACTTTGTCGACCCGTGGTTGTCGTTTTTTTGGCCTATTATTCTCTATTCGCCTTTCTTTCCCGCCCTACCCCCTTCCCTTGTTCAACCGCTCCAAGTATTGGTTTATACCTTATACTTGACGTACAAGGTAAATCATTCATCGCCTATTTGCTTAGCACCCCCCCCCTCCCCCTTGGACGCTCTTCTCCCCGGCGCCGTCTCCGTCCACTTTCGCGGCTATGAGTACATCTCGTTTCTGCCTTGCCTGTCTTGCTTTCTCGCCCAACCCTCCCAGGTGGACTGTCCTGCATAAGGCAGTTCCATATCACATGGTATAAAGAGCAGGAAGATTCCTCCCTCTACATCCATGTTTCTCCATCTCCTCCATCTCTTCCATCTCCTCCATCTCCTCCATCTTCCTCATCTACTCTATCATCAGTCTTCATCCTTACGACGTACCCTCGCCTGATACCGTCGCATCGTGCTCTCCCATCCTTGTTGCTAACGGCCAAAGAATCCACCGTTATTGTTATAAACAACCCTTTCCTTTGTCCCGGCAAGCCCCAATATCGGCCGCACAACGTTGACCAACATAACACCAAAAGCCAACACGCCCGTTCTACCCCAATCATAACCCAAACGGCTGCCATCAGTGCTGCTATCAAACACCAGAAAGCTTGTAAGTCAGGACATTATCAAATATCAGACGGGCTCCTGTACTAAACATCCCCGTCTTGCCAGCCACAATGTTTAGCAGTTCACAAAACACATCTACTTCGCGCCAGCTTACTGAGGCCATGAGTCCCTACCAGTACTACGGGACTATACCAGCTGGCTACATGGCCCAGCAGCACCAGCATCAGCAGCGGCAGCATCAGCAGCACCAGCACCAGCAGCAGCAGCAGCAGAAGCCATACGAGTCATCCCCGGAGCAGTCTGTTGCTTTGTGCACCACCCCATATGAGACCTCGCAGTCCCTGCAGTACACACACGCTATGACACAGCACCAGGCACCCATGCAACAGACAGTCTTGTCACCGCCGATGGCGCATCAGTGTTCGGAGTACACCTTTCAGCCTATGCAAGGCAACATGACTGGCGCCTCGGGGCGGCCTTCTCACTCCCCCAGCCATGAAGCTGGCCCTGGACAGCCCACGAACTCGAACCAGGAGCGCATCCCCCGTTCGCAAAGCAACCTTGGCAGTGCTGTGAATGCCTTGATCCCGAGCAACGATGGCAAAGACGACGCCAATGACCAACTCCCAAAACAAGCAACCAAGGAGATCGTCGAAGCCAGAGACTACCTCCTTGGCAGGGTCCCTCGTGAGACCATCGACCTGTGTATGACACACGGCGAGGATCTGACTTTCAATGCGGAAGCGTCCGAAGATGATCTCGAATTATATGCCCTTCGCTATCACAAAACGTCTTCTATGTACGGCAAGGGCATGTGGGACCAAATCACTGCGAGATATCGCCAGGACACAACGACCCCCCCCAACACGCCAAGTCTGCAGATGAGATTTCTTCGGGCGCACCGCAAGCACTTTATGTTTTCCTATCCAACCGCCCTTGCGCTGTTGGAAGTTTACATTGAAGACGCGCAAGAACGCTACAATCGCCTGAGTAAAAAGTTGGAAGAGGACAAGAAAATCTTCAACATCAAGAGCGCAGATATCGAAAACTTCCTCGTGCGTCTCGGCTTTGAGGAATTACAACTGGACATGAAGACCCTGATGCGTCGCCACAAGGTTCAAATCCCGAAGGCGAAGTCAAGGGTCTCGAAGGCCAAAGCTACCCCGGTGGCGAAGAACAACAGCGCCAAGACCTACTACAGCTATGCGGACCTGCAGCGCCATATGCGTCCCGGTCCCAGCTCTAGCACTGACACCTCCCCTGGCGTTCAGAGCTCCGATAGTTTCTCAACAGGGGTTGAAGGCATGCCCAATACCACGAGAACCCTGACGCCGGCCGACGAGGATGAATTGGTACGGCAGCTTGAGATGAAGTACGGCGATGGCGCCTACGCCATGGAATATAGCAGCAGCCAAAGCACGGCCGGCGGTGCCCCACAAGAGTTCCAGCACGCTTTCGTGCCCGCCATTGCCAATCCCAGCACTTCTGCTGTCGAGGCCTTGCACTTGCCCCTCCCCACCGTGCAGACGATGCCCCATTATGCTGCTAACAGACATCACACGTGAAGTCGGAGGGCTGGGATTGAGCTGACTTGTGTTGTCGTTTCTCCTTTTTTTATTTTTTTTCTTTCTCGCAGAGTCGCCAATGCACGTTAGCGTGGGCGTTTTGTTGTACGTTGTTTGTTTTATTTTTATTTTTTTTCTTTGTGTGTTTGGTGTTCGGTGTTTAGGGTGCAGTGTTCTTTTGTTATTGTTATGTCGTCAGGGCTGGGTTTTGGTCGGGTTGGTCACCAAATGCTTTTTTGTTCTCCTCTTCCTATTCACTTTTCCCCTTTGTTATTGTTAATTCACGTCCAGGGTCATTCACTTATAGTACAGAGTGCTGTTTGCGGTCACACTTTACCGTGATCAGGGTGTTGCCAGTTGGTTCAGGGGCACTGCGATACTCTTTGTACGGTTGTATTTAGTTAAAAGCAAAATACAATAGCTTTTTTTTTTTTTTTTTTACATTATGATCACCAAAGAACAAGAGCGTCGAAGCAGAGAGACAGCCACTTAAGGATCATACTCGTACATTATACCGGAAACAACTCCGACTTGGCAAAATAGCTACGATAATGTACGAACGTGAGTATATTTTAGTCATCTTCATCTCATCACCTGAATCACGTGGCCAATCACGCTAGATGGGTCGTCTGTCAGCTGCTTTTTTATCGCTTATCAGACGGTTGTCAAGCTCGCCTGCGAAACAGGAGACGTAGCGTTTAGGCTTTGGTGTGTGTCCCCGCTAAATAAACCGGCCCCGGCCGTTGTTGCAGCTTGCAGACTGGCATCTCTAGCTTCTCGATAAATATCAGTGTTTGGTCGTCTCGTCAGAGAACGTCTGTTTTTGTTTCGAGCTTTGTGATTGGGTTTCTTTTTTCTTTCTTTTTTCTTTCTTTTTTCTTTTTTTCTTATTTTCTTCGTTCGTTTCCACCCTTCCCCCCCGACTCGAGACCCTTGTTTTCTATGCCTCCGTTGGCGGTACCACGCTTCGTCTGTCGCCGGTGAGATGCCTCGTCGACTCGGCGGCAGCAGCGTGGGCGTGGGGTGGCGGCGGGTGCGGCGGCTACTGCTGCTGGTGGTAGTGGTAGCAGTCGCCGCACCCCGGCTGCCGGCGGCGCAGGCCATGACGATGACCGCCGGCCGCGTGGCGGAGCTGCGGCGCGCGACGGTCGACATGTTCTACCACGGCTTCGACAACTACATGGCGGTGGCCTTTCCCGAGGACGAGCTGCGCCCCGTGTCGTGCGTGCCGCTGACGCGCGACAACGCCAACCCGCGCAACATTGAGCTCAACGACGTGCTGGGCAACTACTCGCTGACGCTCATCGACAGCCTGTCGACGCTGGCCGTGCTGGCGTCGGCGCCGCCCGAGGACGGCGACACGGGCGCCAAGGCGCTGCGCGACTTCCAGGACGGCGTGGCCGCGCTCGTGGCGCTGTACGGCGACGGGCGGCGGCCCGGCGGCCCCGGCGGCCCCGGCGGCGACGGCGGCGGTGGTGGTGGTGCGGCGTCGGGCCATCAGGGCCAGGGCCAGGGCCAGCGCGGCCGCGGCTTCGACGTCGACAGTAAAGTGCAGGTGTTTGAGACGGTGATCCGCGGCGTCGGTGGGCTGCTGAGCGCGCACCTGTTTGCCGTCGGCGAGCTGCCCATTACGGGGTACGAGCCGCCGCCGCAGTCGGAGACGGAGACGGAGGCGGAGGCGGAGACGTCCATCCCGTGGCCCAACGGCCTCGTGTACGACGGGCAGCTGCTGCGCCTCGCGCTGGATCTGGCGACGCGCCTGCTGCCGGCCTTTTACACACCCACGGGCATGCCGTACCCGCGCGTCAACCTGCGCCACGGCATTCCCTTTTACGTCAACTCGCCTCTGCACGCCACCCATGACGAGGGAAAGGGCAAAGCCAAGGGCAAGGGCAAGGCCAAGATGGCCCAGGGCCCGCCGGAGATCACGGAGACGTGCAGCGCGGGCGCCGGCAGCCTGGTGCTGGAGTTCACCGTGCTGAGCCGGCTGACGGGCGACCAGCGGTTCGAGCAGCTGGCCAAGCGCGCGTTCTGGGCGGTGTGGTACCGGCGCAGCGACATTGGCCTGATCGGGGCCGGGGTGGACGCCGAGCAGGGCCGGTGGATCGGCGCGTACTCGGTCATTGGCGCCGGCGCCGACAGCTTCTTTGAGTATGCGCTCAAGACGCACATCTTGCTGTCGGGGCAGGAGACGCCGGCGCCCCTAATCAACAACGGGACGACGGACACACCGCAGGACGACGACCTGGCGTGGCACGACCCCAACACGCTGTTTCCGGCACTCAGCGACGCCGAGAACGCGCCCGAGTCGTTCCTGGACGCGTGGCACCTGGCGCACGCGGCCATCAAGCGGCACCTGTACAGCGACCGCGAGCACCCGCACTACGTCAACGTCAACCTGTGGACGGGGTCGCTGGCGGCGCAGTGGATCGACAGCCTGGGCGCGTACTACTCGGGCCTGCTAACGCTGGCGGGCGAGGTGGACGAGGCCATTGCGACGAACCTGCTGTACACGGCGGTGTGGGCCAAGTACGCGGCGCTGCCCGAGCGCTGGTCGGTGTCCGGGCGGGCCGTCGAGGGCGGGCTGGGGTGGTGGCCGCTGCGGCCCGAGTTTATCGAGTCGGTGTACCACATCTACCGGGCCACCAAGGACCCGTGGTACCTGTACGTGGGCGACATGGTGCAGCGCGACATTACGCGGCGCTGCCGCACGCGCTGCGGCTGGGCCGGGCTGCAGAACGTCGTCACCGGCGAGCAGTCGGACCGCATGGAGAGCTTCTTTCTGGGCGAGACGGCCAAGTACATGTACCTGCTCTACGACGACCGCCACCCGCTCAACTCGCTGGATGCGGCCTATGTGTTTACGACGGAGGGCCACCCGCTGGTCCTGCCGCGGCGGCGGCGGCGCACCAGCGATGGCAAGGACAAAAAGAAAAAGGCCGCAGCTAAAAAAGAGCGGCCCAAGAATGACAATAACAACGAGAAGGACAACGACAAGGACCACCCCCGACCGCCGTCTGGCATACCGGGGGGCCAGCTGCAAAAGGGCATGGCCACGGGCGACATTGGCGTCTACGGCGACGAGGGCTTTGCCACCACCTGCCCACGCGCGCCGCCGAAAGACCCGTGGACGGGGTCGGCCATCACCGGCCGCGCCGACCTGTTCCACGCGGCCAAGATGGTGCGGCTGGAGGGCGACGACGCCCAGGAATACTTTGTCTGGACCCTGCCGCCGTCGATGCTGCCGCGCAACGGCACGTCGGCCCAGGTGCACGAACCCCTGGAGCTGTCGCTCGAGTTTTCCACCGACGCCAGCCCGCTTTCCGCCGTGACGGCCACGTTCGCCGGGCTGTCGCGCATTGCGCCGGACAAGATCCGCATCAACAGCATCTCGGGCCTCAAGCTGACGTTCCGGCTGGGCGAGTTGGACGGCGAGCGCGTGTGGCAGGTGACGCGCGTCAACGGCGTGCCGCTGGGCCGCGACGAGAGCGTCGTCGTCGACCGCGCCCTGATCCAGCACATCTCGGACCCGCGCTTTGCCATGGTGCGCGACTCGACCGTGGTCAAGCTGCACCACCTGCACCACGCCGCTTGGCTGGACGACGACAATGACGACGACGACAATGACAACGGCAACGACGGAAACGACGGCGAACAGCGGGAACGCGAGGCTGTCCTGCTGACCAAGAACGGCCGGCCGTACGGAGACGCAGCGGCAGAGGCGGCCGTGGCGTCGGCGGCGGCAGCGGCAGACGGCGCGCGATCGAGCTCGTCGTCGGCCAAGGGCCCGCACAACGCCATCCCGCCCGAGCGGCTGCGCGAAGCCATGGAGCAGAAGAAGAGGCTGCAGCAGCTGCAGACGCCGTCCGCGGCGCCGGGCCTCACCACGCTCGTCAAGTCCATGTGGCAGCAGATTGTGTCGTCGCTCGACGGGCCGGCGCACGAGACGCCCTCCACGGGCAACAAGAACAACAACAAGAAGAAGTCGAGGACACAGGCCAAGCCGGCGGCTGTCATGAACGTCGTGCTGAACGCGACGGGCGTGACGCCGACGGGTCCCGGAGCGGCGTCGCTGCCGGCCGTCGATGTTCCGGCCGGCATTGAGTTCCCGGCCACGGGCCATGTCCCCAGCAGCATGCTGCCGTGGCATAGCGCGTACGCGGGGGGGCGGGCATGCAACGTGGATGAGGACGGCCGGCCGGCGGGGCCGCTGCCGGAGACGGCGGTGCGCGACCACCACGTGCTGGTGCTGCGGCGCGGCGGGTGCTCGTTCTCGGAGAAGATGGCCAACATCCCGTCGTTTGTGCGCAGCCCGCGCAGCCTGCAGCTCGTCGTCATTGTGTCGGACGACGACGATGTCCGCGTAAACAGCAACAGCAACGGCAAGGCCGAGGGCATGACGTTCCACGACGACGTGCAGGACTTTGTGCGGCCGCTTCTGGAGGAGCCCCAGCGGACGCCGGGCGGCCTGGTGCGGTGGCAGCCGCTGCCCATGGTCATGGTCGGCGGCGGCGACAGCGCGTACACGCTGCTCTCGGAGGCGCGCCAGCTGGGGCTGACGCGGCGGTACGTTGTCGAGAGCCAGGGCCTGCGCGTGCGCAATCTGATAGTCGACGACGGGGATGACCTGTGATGTCTGGTTATGTTTTTTTTTTCGTATGTTTTTTTTGTTGTTCTGTATATATTGATTAGCACAGCAAGCGTCCTGTTTTTGTTGTTCAGCTTTTGCCACATGCATCTTTCACGTCTGTTGGGTAGCCCCCCGTCACGTAGTCATGAAATCAAAATCATGTCAAAATTCGCAATGCCTTTGGATATTGTCTGCGTCGGAACAAAAATTGAAGAAGAAAAATAAAAATAAGAGGTAGGGAGAGAGAGACGCGGCACGCAGGGAAGAGGCCCGCGCCTCACGCGCAGATCAGCCGTCCCGAGCAAGCGATCCAGGCTATTTAACCGAAGATCAGCTTGAAGATGTCGTTGTAGACAAAGTAGCCGGCGGCGTCCTTGGCCAGGTGGAAGGTCTGGGAGAAGTTCATGGGGCGCTGCTCCTCGTCGACGAGCAGCTGGCCGGTCACGAGGACGATGACGCCATCGTTGACGGTGGGCTGGGCATCCTTGGTGGAGACCTGGTGCTTGACCTGCTGGAAGGGAAGGCCCTGGTGGTTGTTAGGAGGGGGGGGGAGGTGGTGAAAGGGATATGTACAACAGTGAGGCAGGACGTACAGCGAGCTTCTCGACAATGGAGGCGGCGCCAATGACAGCCGAGGACTCAAAGGTCAGCATGGACTGGTCGCGCTGTAGTTGTGGTTGTCAGCATCGTCATGTCATCGTCATCGTCATCGTCAGCATCAGCGTCATCGGGCATCGAGGTGAGAGCGTACGTAGAGGGGCACGAGCTGTTTCCGGTCGGCATCAAAGGTGTTGTAGTAGAAGTCGACGAACTGGTCTGCAGGCGGTACTGTTAGTCCTGCCTCTGTCTTTGGTCTTCTGTCTTGCCATGTTCCTGGCATAGAATGATGTCGACGGTGAAGGACAGGGCTCATCGGTGGCGCTTGGCGATGCGCGGGGAAAAACACAAGACCGAATACGTACCGGCAACGGTCTGGAAGTCTGCAGGAGATGGGTTAGCACTGCATGATCTGTGTGTACTATGCTGAGCATTGCAGCGGAACACGCCGGGCATCAACGTGGCGCCCATGACTGCATCGCGGCCATCGCAACCATCGCGGCCATCACGGACATGGCGGGGAAGGCCAGGTGCCTTTTGTCGCATAGCTCCGGCGGTTCCAGGCTGCATCCGCCCAAAGTCGTCATAAATAACATACCAGCCATCTTGACGGATTTGTTGCGGTGGGTGGTGGAAGAACTGGCGGGGGGTGGTAGTGGTTGAAGTGATGTTGATCGAGCTTGGAAAGGAAAGGGGAAAGGGGAGACCGTTGTTTTGGAGGGGGTTGTTGGTAAATATACGGGCGAAAACGTCAAGGGCCCTAATAGTGTATTTTTTTCTGGTACGGAGTAGGCAGGCGGGGTTGCTGGCCTCCTTCACCCCAAGGGCCTGCCTGACCTGAACGCAACGCTTGCGCCTGCCGTCATGTTGCGCAAACCGGGCTGCGCCTGCCCAATACAGGCAATCGCAAGGTGGGGTAGCATCGATTGGTCAGCTCTTTGCACAGGACCTGCCCTGGGGGGGGGGCCACGGGCGGTGTGTGGGTTTCTGCCGTGTCTCAGCGCTGCCCCTATAAAAATGAGAACCACTGAAAAAATATTCCCAGGGGCATCGAAATTTCCTCACATATTTCTTCTTATCACAAGTGTCCAGCACAGCTGGCAACGCGGCTCGGTGCCCGTGAATTGCACCGGCCGTCGTCCAAAGCGTGAGTTCTTCTCTTTCTTTACTTCAATACCCTCCGCGCCCAGGCGCCAGCAGATGATGACCACATCTTTGAACGGCCAACTGAACAAAAAATAATGTTGAATTCAAAGCACAAATCACTTTTCTGATGCTCTCCTTTTTCACTCGCTCTCATCTATCCTTGACTCCTCTGCTTGGCCAATGCTAACAGACAACCAGTACCCCCTACTCCTCCACCCGGTCAAACGGAATCACGCCCTCAATCGTGTCGTCGTCGGCATTCCAAAACTCCACCTGCAGCCGGTTCGCCTGGCCGTCGGCGCCCACCTCGAACCACGCGCGCGCATAGCTCTTGAAGTTGCCGCTCTTCTCGTACACCATGTCCGTGTACACCAGCCAGTGCTCGCCCGACACGTGCACAAACTCGCACAGCGTCGGCCACGTATGCAGCAGCCGCTCGGCCGTGAATGTGACATTGTAGTTTTTGTTCTTCTGTGTACTCTTTGCCGCCTCCGCCACCCGGACCGTCATGTTCTGATACGTCGGGTGGTGGAACGTGCCCGTGTACGCCGCGAGCGGCAGCGCCGGCGGCAGCGGCGGCTGTGCGCGGCCGGGGTAGAGGCGTTCGAGGGCGCCGTCGACGCGGGCCCGGCGTGCCGCGTACGCGTTGCGGAACTGCGCATCCCAGTCGTGGCGCTTGTCGGCGGGGATGCCGAAGCGCTCGTCCACGAGGTGCCACAGCAGGATGAGCTCGGCGCGGTTGGACGTGACCGCTGTGTTGCCGAAGACGACGACGCCGAACCGGTCGTCGGGGAAGAAATAGACCTGCGCGCCAAAGGCGCTGTGCAGTTTAGCATTGCGTGAGTACGGAGTAAAAGATAAAAAGGGAACCTACTTGCTGCCGCCAGAGTGCCCCCAGAAACGGTGGCCCTTGTACGAGCTCGTCGTCCAGGCACTGGCGTAGGCCACGGGCGCGTCAAACGGCGCCGGCGAGGCCGATGTCTTGGTCGTGAACATCTTGGGCGCCAGGATCGCGTCGAGGCCGCCCGGCGAGAAGGGGATGCCGCCGCAGACGTCGTCGACGCTTGTTGCGTTGCGCGAAGAAGAAGAAAACGCCGGCCCGTCGATCCAGCACCGCAGCCACTTGGCATAGTCGCGCACCGACGAGATGATGCCGCCGGCGCCGCTGACCTCGTCGAGCGGCATGTGCGGGACGGCAATATACGCGCCATCATCGTAGTAGTAGCCTTGGGCCAGCGCCACCGGCGTCGACGGGTCCGCCGCCGCCGCCCGCGCGTCGTCGAGGCTGAAAAACGTCGACGTCATGCCCAGCGGCGCCCAGAGCCACTGCCGCAGCGTGTCGCCGAGCCAGCGGCCGTGCGTCAGCGTCTCGACGGCGTGCGACAGCACCAAAAACATCAGGTTGCTGTAGCGCCACTCGGTGCGCGGCGACGAGTGCAGCGGCGCCGGCAGGTGGCGCAGGCTGCGCGTGACGTCGCGCACCGTGGCGTTGCGGCCGCGGCTCTCGGCGTCCAGGCCGTAGCGCCGCGACCGCGCCAGGTCGTGGCCCGCGAGCCCCGTGCGGTGCGACAGCGCGTCCTCCAGCGTCACGTGCGCCGTCGCCCAGTTGGAGCCCGTCGTCAGCACAAAGTCGTCGGGCAGCACGTCGGCAATGGGCGTCGTCCAGTCCAGGCGTCGGCTGCCATCGGCCGTTGAGTAGTTGCCGCTGTCGATAATGAGCGACAGCGCAGCGGCCAGGAACGCCTTGGTCGTGCTGGCCGTGTAGAATAGCGTGTCGGGCGTCATCGGCGTGGCTGCCGGCTGCACCGACGCCAGCCCAAAGCCCTCGGCCCACGTGGCGTCGCCGTCGACCACGGCCACGGACACGCCCGGCACATGCCACGCCGTCAGCGTGTCGGTCACGAGGCGGCGGAACGCCGTGTCAAACGGCGACGCACTGCCGCCACCGCCGCCACCGCCACCACCGCCGTCACTGCCTTCCTTATCAAGAAACGACAGCGGCTGCTGCTGCTGCTGCTGCTGCTGCCCCTCGTCGGCGCGGGGTGGCCGGCCGTACTGATATGCCCGCTGCGCCCAAGCAGCCGGGGCCAAGGCCAGGCCGGCAACAACGGCTGCCGTCGTGTATCTGACTGGCCAGTACATTCTTGTTACCTTTACTTTTTGTGTCGTATTATGTGTGTAAGATGCAGCTCACACCAAGTGAAGTCGGTTGCACCAGTAATAAAGCTGTTTGTCTCGGTCACGGACTAGAGCGTATCAGGAAGGAGACTCACGATGCTGGATCGGGGTCCACAATACACTATCTCGTTGGGAGCTCCCCGTCCGGAGGCATTGCCGGACCACTTTGGTCCGGGCGTGTCCAGACTCTTGCAGGTTTTGTGTAATGAAAGAAAATTGGAAAAAGTAAATTCGAATCTCGAGTTTGTATGGCAAACAGACAAACAAAAACCACGAACAGCAGTCACTCTGGTCGTCACCAAACAATATTATAATCCCTCGCATCTGCACGCCGAATCGACTATATAGATACTGTCTCGCGGCCCGGCTACATCTCTCCGTCAAGTGTACCGCATCCCGGCCATGTCCACCGACACTGCATGCGTCCATGACAGCCAGTGCGAGCTCCTATAGGCCAGTATTCCACTGTTCTGGTAGTCTCCAATGAGGGCTCTTGTGCCTCCCAGTCCTCCTCTTCGTCGTCCTCCTCCTCCAGGTCGTCTCTCTCAGCGGGCTCCTCACAGGCATCGATTTTGGAAGACAAAAATATCGGCATAGTATTGCCCTTTTTCGAAAGTTGATGTCATGTTCTTCCTAGCGCGCCATTCTCGGGCGTCTTGGTCCATCTCTTCACGCGAATGGTTGCTGTACCGGCAGCCCTCTGTCTTGCAGATGTAGCACCGGATTGAGGAGCGGTGAGGTGTGATGAGGTGTCTCTCTACGCCAAGTGCTAGTCCGGCAACGTGGTTGATGACTGCTTCGCTGTCATAGAGGCTCCTACGGCAGTAGATAGCTGCTTCGATCACCATCGGCGCCGTCACCGCCGATGCCTCGAACTCGCGAAGAAGCTTGTCCTCCAGTGCCTCCTGACGCTGCTGGGGACTCCGATGATCGAGGCAGTCGACGCCCAGCGTGACACGCTCACCAAAGGCACGCACAATGGCAGAGAGTGGCTGTCCTACCATCTCCCGAGCCACTGTGATCAGATCGAGGGAATACCAGCGGTCTTCACGCGCACTCACAATGGCGCTGGTCTCGAACTTGTCTGCCATGAGCGAAATGACACGTCTCCAGTCCGTGTTTTGCACGGTGAGAATGTCGCAGTAGTTGTAAGGCTTTCCTTTGGCCATCATGGCGGGCAAAAGGCCGATGATTTGCTTGTCGAGTATGCCCTTGCGCCGGCAGAGGCGGAGGAATTGGCGGGTGCGGTAGCGCAGGCTCAGGGAGTCCTCTGCGCCTTTGTACTTGTCCATGACATTGCAGTACGCCCATTCGACGTCGCTAGCGGCATGGAGATGATCGGAGGTGATAGGGCCATCATCAAAGGCAAAGTCATCGAATGCGTCGTACATGGGTTTGTCGGGGGCAGTGCCTCCATGAGCACTCTCCTGGGCAGGCGTGCCTCCGTAGGTGTTATTGGCTGCTTCCGCATACCATGGTGCCTGGTAGTCGGTACTTCTTTGCTCACTCATCTTGGGTGCAGCGAGAGGTCTTGTCGATTCACCGAGGGGGGGGGGGTTCGTAGTAGTGGTGTTGGGACTTGAAAGTTGTAAAAGTTGGAAGAAAAAATGGTGTGCCCTTTCTCTTCAGCTGGCTTAAATATGACACTGTGGGACGAAGAGCACTGCAAGAGGACCAAAAATGTATGAAACGAGTATAAAACGAGTGAATGATATGGGAAAAAAGAGAGAGAGAAAGAGAGGACAGAGAAGCAAGGCCCTGTGTAGTGAATGCAGAGTGACGAGGTGCCGAAAATGCCCCAAGACACTCAACAAAGAGCTGAACGCATGCCCGAGGACGGGCATGTACGGTAATAGTGGTGTGTCCTCAGCTGTAGGTGAGCCAACAGTGCCCATATGAACAGCAAACTGATGATGACCAAGTCGTCTCGTCTGCGGTGCCCAACAGACAGACGTAGGGGTAAGGTCATGGTGAGCATGGCGTCTGAGTATTGTGTTAGCTTGGTGTGACGGTGGCATCATCAAGAGGTTAAAACGGCAAGCCAAGTGGCAGAATAGAACCTACTTTTGTTTGTCTTTGTTTGTCTGTTTGAGGCTCGTGTTGACTCCCAATAATTGGAATATGCGGGCATTGATTAAAAATAAAATAAAAGACGAGTAAGGGGAAAAAAAAAGAATGGAAGAGCATCAAATAAAAAAAAAAGAAGATCATCTAACCAAGCCAGAATCAAATCAAACATCACACTCGAATGACAGGATTCATACCGCAGACAGCACACGGCACATTGTCGCTGGAACGATGAGGAATGCGGCAGTGGCAGAGCCACATGGGCTCGCCGCGCATCGTGACCATATCGCCTGGTGCCAGGAGATGAGTCTCAATCGCACACTCGATGCAGTAGCGCCGCAGACTCTCAATCTTGCCCACCGGGGCACCCGGTGCGCGCGGCCGCCATCCGTGCGACCGCTGCACCATCATCGTCGCCGACACGGGGATCTGCAGTGGCAGCAGCGGCCCTGGCGCAGTGCTGCCCCCCACGGCACTGCCCATGGCCATCATGCCCATGTTTATAGTCGCTGGCATGCCCACTTCCATGCTTGGAAGGGCACTGCTTCGGGCAAAATAATAGAGCCCCCTTGTCCCAACGGGCGACGGCGGGGCCACAACGGCAAACTGCTGGCCTGGCGAGGGCGGCGGCACCCGTTCAAAGATGCGGCGCCCTCGGTACCAGTCGCGCTGGACCACGCGCGCATGGGTCGCCAAGTCGTCCGCCTTTTGAGCCTTTGGAAACTCGTCAATGTCCCTGATGCGGAAACACAGGTAGCAAGCATATTCGTTTTGCCCCCGTAGCTGGCTCTCGAGCCGGGCCACAAATGCATGCCGCACAGTCCAAGGCAAAAACTCCTCGAGTCGCATGCTTCGGAACTGGGAGCTGAGACGCGCGAGGCCCAGGATCTCGGTATAGTCGAGATAGTGGTGCATCTCCGACCAGAATCGCGCTGGCAGGCGAAGCAGCCAGTGGAAGTGTGGAGGGACGTCGGCTTCGGGAGGCTGCTCGCCGGCAGCCGCAGCCATGGCCGACTGGACGGCCTGTCTGAGATCCATCCTGATGCCGTGTGTAGGCCAAGGAATCCAGTTCAGATTACTGCCAATGAAAGTTAGTATTTGTAATAATGTGGCGTTGATGCTGATGAATATAACACTCACGGATGATATGTGAAAAATCTGAATCGGGGGCCAAGCAACTGGATATATCAGCCTATTGCCTGCCGACACTCAGTTGTGGGTGGCTGTTCAACTGAGAAAATCTCTAGTGCTGTAGGCAGTACCAACGCTGTGGGGGATGGCCAGATAGATGGAGGGGAAAGACTGTATCTCGCAGGAAAACATGGAAATGGAAAGACGTGCCGTCTCTTCATAATATAAAGACGGGACATGGTAGGGGAGCAAGTATATAGGGACGGGAAGGGAAGATGGAGGCGACTTTCTCGCACATTCCCGCCAAGTAACAAAAGAGGGCAGACCTGTCTGGCGAGGAGGCACCGAGTCACCTCAGACCTGATTGCCATCCGTGCCGATCTTGATCCTGAGGGAACAAAGCATGCAAGGCAAGAAGACCAGAGAAATCGACAATCGGGGGGCCAAGAGAGAAAAAAAAGGGGAACGCAGAGAATGCAAGGCCAACCGCGAGGGCACAGACTGATGTTAGCAACAGCCATGCTCTTGTCGTCGTTCAATCGGGCATAGTAGTATGGGGCAGATGATGGCTGCATACTAGCACAAATCCAGTCTAATATCAGGAAGAGCGGCCTGAGATATGAACCCCTCAACTAACACGGGCATGAAACTAGCACATTGTGATGTGAAGCTAAGGCATTCTTGCACCTCTTTCAATGTGCACGGTCGATTCCTTCTAGAAGGCGTTTCCATGCAGGGGGGTAGGTTGCGTGCACGTCCGTGAGAACAAAGAAAACCAAGAAAGCCAGTGTGTTGGTGCAAGAAGCGGTTAGGAAGGAAGGGCTAGAGAAGAAAAAGAGAAGAAAAGAAGCAAGTGAAGAAGAAAGCAGGAACCGGATAACAAAGATAAGCGAAAAGGGAAGAAGCAAGCAGAAGGGAAGCAGTGAAAAAGAAGGGGAAAGTGCAAAATCCTGAACACAATGAGGATGGGATGACTGAATGTTACGCCAAAACAACTGATAACCTCTGGCCGTGCATATGGATAATAGATGACACAAGAGGTTGCTCTCGATCACCCCGATGGAGGTGTAAAGAATGGCCTGGCCTAGCCATGATCTTTCAGGATGCGGGGGTGAGCAGTCAGTGTCTCCGCGGAAAGGTTGGGGCAGACTTCAGACACTTCCAATGCCAGATGCCAGCATTAATCCAGACGAGGGCTTTTGCAGTCCTGGCTCCGATTACACGCGGCAGAGGGAGCGCTTCGTGTGTGGATAGACATGGCGCGATGCAACCAACCTGCCCCGTGTGGTTCCAGGCACCTTATGACCGACCAGGCTTGACGCAATATGCAACAGACAGAATATTGCCGGTTATGACTGGCGACCGAAAAGTACTTCGTAGGCTCCTTGACCCGATCGGAGTTGAAATTGGCGTGATGTGAACAGACTTGACGAGGGGTAAAAACCGTCTGATGGGTAAATAACGCTGATAACTGTATTTGCAACATCCGGCCAACGACCGATGGACGACAATCCACGGCCAAGCAAAAGTTATGTGACAACCATCAGACGAGGCGTTCGTCTCTCAAAATTCTGGTGCGTGCGCTGCAGTAGGCTCGTCGTAGTTCGGGACCGAAAAGCGTTGGCCTCAGCCTGAAGCGCGATGTGACAGCAAGGGGAAAAAAGCAAGTGTGGTGGAAGAATAGTGCCGAGATACTCTTGACTGTTGGCAGGCTTCGGCGAGAATGTTGGACCGACTAGACCTGACAAGCAAACAGGAAACGTCTGTTAAGCGCCGACGTCCGGTACACGGGCCCAGCCGTCTGGAGCCGACTGCTAGGATTTTCCCGTTCTCCTCGTCTTTGCACGGTGCTGTTTGAATTTTATGTACAGTCACAGGCCGCAAATGCGACTGTGCCATGCCGTGTTTATCAGCCGATGGCAGAAGCACATGCAGCAGCACCTCCTGTTGCAAAGAAATGCCAAAGTGTGCGGAATGAGTCGATGCGATGTAGCGAGTCTCAAAGCGCACGTTGCCTTTGACAGGGTCGTATTGACTAGGGCAGACGAGGCTCGGATGGACTTCCGCGTCAACGGCTAATCATGTGCCTCTGGAGAGAAATGCTCAACCTACCAGCACCAGAGGCTGGCCCAATAGGTGGACCGGATGCGTCTGCACTCCGTACTCCGTACTCCTACAGCCTTTGCAAAGGACTTGTAAGAGAGCCGACTCCTCCGTACGGAGTACTGCGTACTCCTCGTGCTCCGTACGCCGTATGTGTGCAGCCGATAGGAGGAGCGGCACTAGCCAACTCTGGCGAGATTCGAGTGGGGGCGGCAGTTGGCAGCTTCGATGGTTGCGCGTAAATAAAACTGACAGGTGCTGATCCCAGCATGCAAATCAGTGGGCCAATGGCGGAGGATCCGAGGTGCATGGGGGGGCTGTTGCTTCTCGGCGCTTGCAAGCCTTGAGGTGTGATGATGCAGTGTAGTGCTCCACACTGCCATCTCAATATTTCCTTCATCTTGTGCTTGGGCTGATATCAACACGGCTCGCGTAGCCTCCTTTCTCGTATCACCTTTGTTATTTTATTTGCAGTGACATGTAAGGATCCATGCGCACAGTGCAAACTCGAGCTTCGTCGTAAGAGCAGGGATTAGGACGTGCTCCGTAGGTCCAGACGACCGTTAAGATTGCTGGTATGCATGGCGTTGTGACCGTTGCTGCAGGTTGCAGGTCGCGTGCTGTGTTGAGAGCTCTGAAATGCATGCAGGATGTCTCGTTCCTGCGGAGATGGAAAGAGAGGACCAGAACTGTAAGCGCGGTTATCAACGAGACGCCGTTGCCGGATGATATCCCCTCGAAATTAACTCCGCTGTTGCCATAACACACCTCGGGATCATGAAGAAAAAAAGAAAGTGGACAATATCTGTTGCTTGGCCAAGGGTTGCCAGGGGGTGCATCACTGCTGGTGATGTGATGCATACATGGCGATGCAAGAAGTGGGAGCAAGGAAAGGAGCTCTCAAAACAGGCCACATTTGGATAACGCGGCTACTTTGTTTCCAAGGAAAGAATATGACGATAGGATGAAACGCGCTTTCCTTGGCAGGTAGTTTGACAACATGACTACCCTTTGCTCTTTCCCTGACAACTTTTGAATCGAGCATGTTTATTTTGCTTGCGCATCGTTCTTTCCCAACTGCTATCCCTTCTTGCTACCATCTGGTTGCAAAAGAGTGCTTTCCCAAAATGATAAAGATGTCGCTCTTTCCTGTAATGTGCCCAGCCGTCGAGGAAAGTACGTCTAAAGGTGCCTGAATAGGAAAGAAAGTGCATGTGCATCAGACTGGACTTGCCGTTTTAGAAATTTGCGTGCGTTTCCAACGACTACGAGTAGTCCTTTGTCGTAGCGATGTCCTCGTCAACACAGACGGTCTCTGCTGTTCTATGCATATTGTTGTCGATGAAGTGCGAGTGACCGTCCATCATCATTTTGTCTTCCGCCTACACTTCCAACATCGCGTTCCATACCGCCAACATGTCGCCAATTTCCAACAAGCAGCATGCACTGGACTGGTAAGAATCTCTCCGGCACGGTGGCCAATTTTATTTCAGCTACTGACTTTGATATAGCAAAAAAAAGCAAGACCGCCGTGATGAGCTGATTCGCACACTTCCCGGCGAATACCAAGGCCCCATCACGACGGCCGACCGCGCCATCTACGACGCCCCCATTGAGCATCTGGTGAAGCAGGTGCAGGAGAACCCGGTCAAGGCCATCAATATCCTGCATGCATATGGAAAAGCGGCCGTGCGCGCGCACAAGAAGACCAACTGCCTCACCGAGATTATGATCGCCGACACCAATACGTGGGTGCACAAGAGTGTCGACCACAGCTCCCGAGAGTGCTGCATCAACCTCCAGGGGCCGCTCGCAGGCATTCCCGTCAGCCTCAAGGACAGCATTGTGGTCGGCGGCTACGATGCCAGCGTGGGCTACAGCAGTTTCACCAACCAAGTGCAGGAGGTCGACGGGCCCCTGGTTGTGCTTCTCAAGGATGCCGGTGCCGTGCCGTTTGTCAAGACAAACCTGCCCATCACACTGCTGAGCTTCGAATCGACCAACGACGTGTGGGGCCGCTGCACCAACCCGCACAACCAGCTGTATTCGCCCGGCGGCTCCTCGGGTGGCGAGTCGGCACTTCTGGCCGCTGGTGGGAGCCGCATCGGTGTTGGCAGCGACGTCGCTGGCAGCGTGCGGCTGCCTGCACACTGGTCCGGCTGCTACAGCCTCCGTTGCTCGACGGGCCGGTGGCCGAAGCTGGGTGTCCGCACCAGCATGCCGGGCCAGGAGGGTGTGCCGAGCGTGTACAGCCCGATGGCACGGACGCTGGGGGATCTGTCCTACTTTACCGAGTCGCTGATCAAGATGAAGCCGTGGGAGTACGACTACTCGGTGCACCGTCTTCCGTGGGACGATGATGTGCAGAGGGCACTTTCTTCTTCCCAGCAGCCACTGCGGGTCGGTGTCATGATGACCGACGGCGTTGTCGACCCCAGTCCTGCCTGCCGCCGTGCCGTGGAGATGGTGACCGAGGCGCTGACCAGGGCGGGCCACACCGTGACGACGGTCGGTCCTCGTGAGGCGAACCCCCCACCCAGCCCATACGAAGGTCTCCGCCTGGCCTCCTTGCTTCTCAATGCCGACGGCTGTGCCACCTTTGATGTGCCGCGCCGCCGTGGTGAGTGGCTGGACAGTGGTGCCAAGCAGATGCTCCTTCTAGCGGCGCTGCCGTGGCTGCTGCGGTACGTGTACTACTTGTGGGTGCGGTACGTGCGCCGGGACACGGTGTGGGCGGGCCTGGTACGCAACTGGGGCCCGAAGAGTGCGCTTGAGACCTGGAAGCTTGTCGAGCAGCGCGAGGCGTACCGGGCGCAGTGGTTCAGCTGGTGGGACACGGGCAAGTACGATGTCCTGCTGACGCCGCCCCATGCAACGCCGGCGCTGCCCCACGACGCCATGCGCGATGCAGTGAGCAGCTGCGGCTACACATTTCTTTTCAATCTGGTGAGTCGATGCGGCATACTACTATTCATGTGGCCTGTCACTAACGATACTTTTCTTAACAGCTTGACTACACGGCTGGCGTCCTGCCTGTCACACATGTGGACAAGGAGCTGGACGCGCTCCCAGCCCTCTTTTCTCTGAAGAAGCTCAACCACGTGGCACGGGGTGCCATGAAGCACTACGACTCGGCAAAGATGCACGGGTTGCCTGTGGGTGTGCAGGTGGTTGGACGGCGGCTGGAGGAGGAGAAGGTGCTGGCGGTGATGAAGCTGATCGAGGATGCCCTGGGGGACGACAAGTATGAGCTCTTGCAGGTGGACTAGGGACACCCTGAAGAGGAGGAGCAGAACTGGATTTGAGGGTTTCGCGACTTGGTCTGTCTTGATATCAGTTATGGGAATTGTATTATGTTAATGAGTCACCGAGAAGAGGTTTTTGTAAGTTTGAAGAGTTTGAAGAAATTAAAATAATATTGTTTAACTTTGCATGTCTACAAGTAGCACACGTTATTGTGTACATTGTTGGTCGTGCTCACTAACACGGGCTCCGAGATCGGACCTGGGGCTGGCAGCTTCGTCGCAACGAGGGGCCCTTGTGAGGGATTGAAAACAGCTGGAATGGATGTATAAGTAGCTGCACGTCGCTCGCCGCAATATTGATTGTGAGGCTATTCTCAATGCTTTACAGTTTTTCCCAAGTCGTTATCAAACAGGCTGCTCAAGATGGCTGAAGAAAAAGACAACTGGTCGACCGAGGCACGTCGTCTGTTGCTCTACGAGTATAAGAGTGTAAAATATACTGGCACCCGCTAACGATCAGGCCTATCAAAGTGCCGCGTCGTTTGTGCCCAAGCTGGCCGGCAAGGTCATCGGCTGGCTCGACGTGCAGCCCGACGACGCCGTGCTGGACATTGGCTGCGGCGATGGCATCATCGACTTGCAGCTGGCCGAGGTCCTGACCAAAGGCAGTGGGCGTCTGCACGGCATCGACAGCTCGGCCGCCATGATTGCGGCAGCTGACAAGGCTGCTCGTGAAGCGAGCGTCACCAACGCGACGTTTGAGGGTAGGTTATGTTTTTTTTTTTCTTTTTTTTTTTTTGCTGCTTCTTTTTTGTTTTTTTTTGCTGCTTGTTTGTTTGTCTGTTTGTCCCACTCGGCAGCCCCCCGCTAACCGTCAGTCTTTGACTGCAATGACCTCGCCGACAAGACCGAGCTCGCGGGCCGCTTCACCAAGGCCTTTTCCAACGCCGCCATGCACTGGATCCTGGGCCACCGCGACGCGGCGCGCCACGCCCACTTCTTCCGCGGCGTGCACGCGGCCCTGCAGCCGGGCGGCCTGTTTGCCTTTGAGATGGGCGGCCTCGGCAACATCACGGAGCTGCTGACGGCCGTCGTGTTTGGCGTCAGCCAGCGCATCGGCATGGCGGCCACGCAGGCGGCGAACCCGTGGTTTTTCCCGGACGAGGCGTGGGCTCGCAGAGTTCTGGATGCCGAATCAGGCTGGACGATTGAGCGCGTCGAGCGCACGTGGCGCGAGACGCCGGCCGATGTCGGCGGCGTGGACGGCTGGATCCGGCTCATGGCGCGGCCGCTGCTCGATGCCATTCCGGACGAGGCAGAGCGCGAGGCGTGCACGCGCGAGATTGTGCGCGTGCTGGAGTACACGACAAAGACGCCGGACGGATCGCACTGCCTGCAGTATGTGCGTCTGCGCGTGCTGGCGCGGAGGCTGTAGGCGGCGGCGGCGGCGGGGCGGCGGTGGAGCGGCCGAGAGGAAGATGTGAAGCCAGTTGCCTCCACCCCGGGCATCCATGGCATCATCCCACGGCATCAACTCATCCCACCAGCCACGACATCGACGTTGACGGAACCTGACAGAAGTGAAGAAACCTGACGACTCCATGGCATCTGCTGTCAATCTGCTGTCCATCTGTCCATCTGCCATCTTCTCTCCTGGCGACAACGCAGCAGCGCATCTGCAATGACGTTTCCGGCTTAGGCTCTGTTTGTCATAGCCTGTGTGTGCTGCAGCTCTAGTGCGTTTCGGTCGACGCCTGCGTCTGGCACCATTGCAGTGGCATCTCTCATTGTCTCTTGATGCTGCTACTCTTTTTTTTGTTGATAATAAAATGGGCTATGTCAAATCGAGTTGACTGGCAGGTAGCTCCTGCCGAGTCCGTAACACGTCATGCAGTCTGCACCTTCTCTTCTTTGCCATAGGCTTTGATATGCTGACTAATTGTATTTTTGTGTGCGCGATCCAAGTTTTTCTCCTCATTATCTTATTCCCTCAAATCATATTATTTTTATTCTTATTATTACCAGATAGAGCACCTTTCGATGAGCAATACGATGCAAACAACGATGCAATACAGATCGGTTTCCACGACGTATGCTGCGCTGTAAGTGCTTCACCGTAATTCGTATGGACCCCAGTCCAGTGTAAGCTATTTCCAACCAATAATATCAGCGTATTTTCTTACTAATGCAGCCATCACAAGCCAAAGTGGGGACAAAACGGCGCCCAACAGGGGGGCGGAAACCTTTCGGTTTCCCCCGGTGTGCAGAGTGGTTTTGCTAGTACGAGTAGCTGCAGCTATGGTCGGCTTGGAGGACCTCCAGATTTTCATGTCCTTCCTGTCCAGGTCGTGCCTTCCTCGTAGTTTTCTCGCCGCCTTTCCTTGCACCTTTCCTCTCCACAAAAAGCCTGCAGAGTCTGTTATATTATGACTATATTTTATATCAGTATTTATTGATCTTATTAGTATATGCGTCTTCCTTATTAGGCGGCATTCCGAGGACCTGCATCCGACGTTCTCTCGCGATTTTCTCGATTTTCTGCTATCTCGACCCTCGACCCTTGTTAGCGTCGTCGGCACCAGCCTCTTTTCTTCTCTCTTCCCTCTTCTCTCCTTCTTTTCCTTCCTCCCCCCTCTTCCTTTCTTGTGGTCTCTTCATCTCCTACTCTCCATAACATTCTTATTTCTCTTCTCCCCCTCCTCCTCTCCTCCTCTTTCTTCTCGTCTCCTCCTCCCCTTAACTCCCGCCCTTCCCGCTCTCTTTACTTCATTCCACCCCCCCAAACGTCATCATGTCAGGCGACGATAAGCAGGCGGCCTGGATGGACATTGTAAGTGAACTGAGTGAACAAAACCACCCCCCAGCCCCCCCCCCCTCCCTCTTCCCCTCCCCCTCCCACGATCGACCATCGACTAACAACCGCCAGCTCCAAAACGTCACATCCGAGGTCCGCCGCTACTCGGGCGACGCCGCCGTCTACGTCGACAAGAACTTTGACCGCGCCACCGAGGTCGTCCGCGAGCAGCTCAGCTCGGCGTCATGGCTGCCCGACCAGCTCAAGGCCTACATCCCCCAAGCCCGCGAGCCGCCGACGGAGCTCGAGCTGGCCACGGTGGCCGAGATGGCGTGGTACGACCGCGTGCAGGACTGGCTGTCCCGCAACCGCGTGGTGCTGACCATTGCCGCGCTGTGTGTGGGCACCGTCTCGTACCGCTACGTGCGCCGCGCCATGTCCGCGCGCAAGGTGCGCCGGGCGCTGCGGGCCAAGAACGGCGGGCGCTGCGAGGTGATTATCATCGCGGCGTCGCCGTCGCTGCCCGTGGCCCAGTCGCTGGCCCTGGACCTTGAGCGCCGCGGCTACGTCATCTACTTTGTGTGCGGGTCGACCGAGGACGAGCAGGCCGTGCGCGGCATGTCGCGGCCCGACATCAAGCCGCTGTCGATTGACATTACCGATGTGAGTTTTTTTATTTTTTTTTTCCTTTTTTTATTCTCTTTAAGATCACACACTAACTTCCTCAGACCGCCAACGCAACCGCCGCGCTCGAACGCTTCGCCCAATACCTCCACGCCCCCCACGCCGCCGTGCCCGGCGCCCGCCGCAGCCACCTCCAGCTCTCCGGCATCATCCTCATCCCCTCGCTCAACTACCAGACCTCGCCCATCGCCACCATCCCGCCCGCCAACTTTGCCGACCTCTTCAACACCCACCTCCTCCACCCCATCCTGTCCATCCAGCTCTTCCTGCCCCTGCTGACCGCCCGCACGGCTCTCCAGCCCGGCGAGAAGCCCGTGTCGCTGCTGTCGGCCGCCACCAGTGCGGCCGCCTCCATCTCCCTGCCCAACATCAAGCTCGGCAAGTCGGCAGCCGCCTCTGCTGCCCCCGCCACCCCCGCTGCCACCCCCTCTGCTGCTGCCGCTGCTACCTCTGCTACGCCCACTGATCCCGCCGACGCCGACGCCCCTGCTTCTGCTGCTACTGCCGATGCTGCCGCTGCTGCCTCTGCTGCTGCTGCTGCTGCTGCCGACGCGCTGCCGCCAACGCACGAGCACCATCACACTGGCAAGACGCCCGTGCCCACGCCGCCCAAGGTGCTCGTGTTTACGCCGTCCATTATCTCGTCGGTGAACCCGCCCTTCCATGCGCCCGAGTCCACCGTCTGCTCGGCCCTGACCGCCTTCACCGAGGTGCTGGCTGCCGAGCTGCGGCCTCTGGGCATCCCCGTCACACACATCCAGCTCGGCACCTTTGACTTTAGCAGCTTTGCGCCGGCCCGGAGCGTCACGGCCCACCGCTCCCTGTCCGGCCGCATGCCAGTGCCGGCAGCCGAGACGCTGTCGTGGTCGGAGCCGGCGCGGCACGTCTACGGCCGCAACTTCACGGCCCAGTGCACATCGGCGCTCGGCAGCGGCCGGGCCATCCGCGGCGTGCGCGGCACGTCCATGCGCGACCTGCATCATGCCGTGTTCGACGTGCTGGACGGGTCCAACACGAGCGCCGTCGTGCGCGTCGGCCTGGGCGCCAACCTGTACGGCTTTGTGGGCACGTTTGCGCCGCGCGGCCTGGTGGCGTGGATGATGGGTGTGCGCAAGGTCAACGACCTGGGCGACGTGTACCAGGCGCCGGCGACACCGGCGGCCGCGTCGTCTGTGGTGTCGTCTGCGGTGTCGACCACGGGCGAGGCCCCGGGCCGGCGCTCGAAGCGGTCGCAGAACAGCGACGGCTTTGTGGCCGTGGGCGAGGAGGTCCTCGACGCGCACATCTGGCGGTGATCGGGCTCTGCGAGCCTATAGGCGAAGAATTACGACGCTACGACGCCATCTACGACCGAGAAACGCGGATTTCTCTATGCAAAAAATGTCTCTTTTCTTTGAAACATATCTGTCTTTTACTACGTTTGGCACACGATACGACGACATGCCCACTTTCATCTCTCCACTTGATGACCTTTTATTTGTTCTTTGTTCTTTTGTTTATTCTGATTTTTGTTTCTGGCGTCTCGTCTCCTGCTGCAGAGGATGTACATAGTAGCAGGCAAGCAGTCGTTGTCGACAATGCTCTCCCTTGGTATCAATAGATTTCTTTGGTCGTTTTTATTATCATTAAAATGCAATTGCCATCCATGACCCAGCGCTGTGAATATATAAATAAAAATAAAAATACACCAAACCTAGTAATCCCCCCGTCCTCGGCCGCGGAACCCGCCACCGCGGCCGGCACCTCTGCCGCGCCACCGCCCGCCGCGCCCGCCGCCCTTGTTGAACCCGCCCCGGAAGTCTCCTCGTGAGGACCGGTCGTCGTCGCCGCCGCCGCCGCCGCCGTGTCGTGGATGCCCGCCGTGCTGAAAGTGCGACTGGTGCTGGCCATACCCGTCCCCGTCCCCGTCGCCGCCGCCGCCACCGACACCACCACCCATGGAGTAGTCATCGCCGCCCGCCGGCGATCCCGCGTTGTTGTTGTTGTTGTTGTTGTTGCTGCTGCCGCCCTCTACCGGATCAACCCCTGCCTCGTTCGCAGCCGCCGCCGCCGCCGCCGCCGCCTGCTGCTCGGCCGCCACCTGCGGCGCCACAATCGCCACGGGCGACCACTTGGGGTGCCCGCCCTCCTTGCAGACGCGCGCGCCCTCGGGGCAGAAGCCGGCCAGGTAGTAGGGGCAGATGGCTTTGCGGCGCACGTGCTTCTTGGGACACGCGGGGCCGAGCGCGCAGAAGCCGCGGTTGTCGTAATCGGGGCACGGCGGCAGCTTGCTGCGCGGGTCAATGTGCAGGTACAGACACTCGTCGCCGTTGCTGCAGTAGCCGTTGCGCAGGAAAAAATTGCACTCGGGCATCTTGCGCAGGTTGTACTCGTGCAGGAACTCGCAGCCCTCGCCCTTTTTGCAGAGACCCCGCAGCCAGTGCTTGCAGACGAGGCTGATGAAGCCTTGGTGGTTGTCTCGGGAAGAGCCCCCTCCTGAAGCCAAAGCAGAAGCCGCCGCCGCGGCGGATGAGTGCCGGTCGGGGCAGCGCGCGCCGAGCGGGCAGTGGCCGGCGCTGTTGTAGGCCTTGCAGAGGGGGCGGTCGGCGGCGAGGCCGTGGCGGTAGGTGGTCTGCAAGAAGGGCGTGAAGGAAAAGGTGTAGTGCGGGTAGCTGGGGAGGGTGGTGGCGGTGGTGGTGGTGCTGCCGCTGGTGGTGCTGCCGCTGCTGCGCGTGAGCATGGCGGCGGCGAGGCGGCTCGCGGGCGTCGCGGCCGACGCGGCGTCAGCGTCGGGCCGCTGCACAGCCGTAGCCATTGTTTGTGTGTGTCGTGGGTGGTATGTAGAGGGTTCGAGGGATTTTCGTAAAAAACCAAATGCTATCGATTATTGGTAGGCAGATGATTGTTTCTGGACGTGAAGCTTTGATAGCTCCAGCTTTGCCCCAAAACGGCGATCGCGTGTCGGGCTTAGTAAGCCATGCTATTGCGCGTTTCACTACTCCGTTCTCCGTACGCACCGTATTACGAGTACTCTCTCGACGTCAATGCTATCACGTCTTATTTCATCACTTTGGACCCTTCTATATTATCTATTCGAATATGCCTCGTCAACTTGCAAGAAATAAATACGATCCAGAAGAACAGCCCGGTATCAGTCATATGGCAGTGGAAGAAGCAAGAAGACAGACAAAAGACAAAGACAGACGAGACACGAAACACAGCAGACAGCCATCAACAGATAGACCCCCCCCCTACCAGTTCTTGACCTGCATCTGCCGCGCCGTGTCCTCGTCATAGCCCGAACATGCGCCGCACGTGCACCGGAACCCGTACCGCTGGAACAGCATGCTCGGCGACTTGCCGTACGTAATGGTCAGCTCCGTGCCCGCCGCAATCTTCTTGATCGCCGTCAGGATCAGCACGCCGCGGCGCGCGTCGTAGCAGTAGCCAATGTTGTTGCGCGGCGGGCACGCGTGGTTGAAGCGCGACGCCAGCGCGAACACGGCGTCCATGGGGCCCGTCATGAACGTGTTGGCCGTCCAGATGCGCTCGACCGTCGACGCGTTGGGGTCCGGGTGGTGGCCGGCCAGCGCGTCAAACTGCGCGCGCTTCTCGGGCGGCAGCTGGTCCACGGCGGCCGGCATGTGGAACAGCGTCGACCGCAGCAGCGGCGCCTCGACGAGGATGTGCTCGCCGCGCAGCAGGCCGCGCTGGGCAAACGCGCCGAGGCCGCCGAGGGCCGACGGGCGGATCTCGAAGCAGCCGTTGACGATGGTGGTGGTGGTGGTGGTGGTGGTGGCGGCGGCAGCATTGCCGTCTACCGCGGTCGTCGTCGACACGGTCACGACCTTGGGCGGCAGCATGGCCGCAATGTCGAGGTAGCAGAAGCCGACGGCCGTCTTGGCGACGAGCGACCGCAGGCGCGCCGATTGTCTGTTGGTCAGCATGCGTAGAAGCAATTTTTATGAAAAGTGAGAAGAAGAAGAAGACACTCACAGAGTCTCCAGACGGTAGACGCGCTTGCCGTCCTTGAAGCCGCACACATGGAAGCCCTCGCCGGCATCGAGGTCGCCCGTCGGGCGCGTGACGGGCATGAATCGATACAGGGGTGCTGCTGGCTGGCCGGTGGCTGCTGTCAGCGGCATCTTTTTATTCTGCTGCTGCTCCTGCTGCTGCTGCTGCAGTATAAAAGCGCGCTTCGTTCGCTGCCGCTGCTCCTCGGCCGTGCCCAAGTATGCCAGCACGCCGTTGCGCCGCTGGCTGTCGCGGTGTGCCATCTTTTCGGCGCTTGTCTCCTCTGCACGCATCTCTTCAGCCGCCATGTTGCCGCTGCCGTCGCCGTCGTCGTCGCCGCCGCCGCCACCGCCGCCCAAATCACTCTCGCTCGATACGCAGTCGTCGCCCTCGTAGCCCGTGTCGCTGTCGATGCTGTATGATGCGTCGTGCGAGCTGGGGTCGTCGTCGTCGTCGTCGTCGTCGTCGAGGTCCAGGTCGGTCGCAGTGTCGGCGTCATTGTCGCTGCTGCTGCTGCTGCTGCTGCTTGCGGAGTCGCCCAGGCCAGAGTCGGTGTTGCATGTGAGACGCGACTGCGGTTGTATTAGTTTCCTACTCCTTTTTAATTTTTTTTTGAGTTGCAAAAAAGGGCAGAGCGGGCTGAAAGAGGTTGGAAAGGGAAGGAGCATCTGCATGCAGATCGCACCTTCTTGTTCTTGCTCTTGCCAAAACGGGTCTTGCCGATGGCGGCCCGGCCAGCCTTGCCAGTCGCCACGTCTGCAGTAGATGCTTTTTGATCGTGGACAGCGTTCCCAGTCGGCTGCTCAGCATCGCTGTCGTCGAGCATGCCGAGCAGTCGTAAGCGGTCAAGAAGAGGCATTCTGGGCTGGTGGTCGCTCACTGGCAACCCAACAATAAGCCAAACGATAGCAACGATGGACAAAAACGATACTAATGAAAGGGCAATCGAAGAAGACGATCTGGATGTGCTGCTGGAATATGAAGGAGTGAAGATACAACCAGGAAGCAATGGAGGAAGCAATGGAGGAAGAAAGGCAAGAAGAAGTGCAAGAAGACAGGCAAAAATTGAGCTGTTTTTTTTTTTTTTTCTTTTTTTCTGGCTAATTCAACGCAAGTGAATAATCACTCTGATGGCATGACGAGAGGGCTGGAATGAGTTAACGGTGACCCAGCCAAACGTCACATTTGATACATACTTCACTGGAGAGTCTACTCAAGATGATGTGATGTGGATGTGGGACAGTTTGACGACGTCGTGATTCGAGAGTCCCTTGTCTGGAGAATATTCTGTCGTTCACAAGTAACAGTGACTTCAGAGCATCCAAGGACATATTTCTCACGTACTGGAGTAAATAGCCTTTAGACACGCACTCGTCTTATTGCTATCGACATCTAGATTATATCAAGAGCCTGTCCGGCTAGCAGCACCTCAACTTCTCGACGCTTGCGCATAATACAAGCTCCTGTATGTCTGGACTGGTTTGTCTATTATTACTGCAAGCTTTTCATCCCGACTTTGCCTGATGGGCCCCATTCGGTGCTGAGTGAATATTATCACTCGTCGGTAAGGGCAAGATGAAAGATATCACCTCTTGAGCTATCAGTAGTTTAGACATGAGGGTGAGTGGACTGTAGTCTTGATAGAGCTCAAGCTGTGAGTTGAGTGTGTTGTTCTACTCCAAGACGACCAATTCTGTAAAATCTTGCCCTGTCTATTGATGTCGTAGCGAATAACAATAAGACTGGAATACAAATAGCTCTTCAAACCAAGACACAAAGATATATCAAATGTCATCAAGACCCAACATGAAACGCTATGCAAGATAAATGCAAAATGAAAAGACATGCAACGCCGTACAGACATTACGCTACATAAGACTCAGAAAAAATATACAATAAATACAGCGAAAAGAAAATGGCAAGGGCTGTCTAGTCGTCGTCCAGCTCTTCTATGCGGTCCTTGCCGTCAACCTCGTCAAACTTGCCGCTTCGTACTGCTTGCGCAACCGGGTTCTCGACATTGACAACACCGGTTTTCCGAAGTCTGCCACGTTAGCATTGTGTAATGTCGTATCCGGGGACGTTCGATGGGCATACCTTTCAAATAGAACAAACAGGCGCTCGGCCTCGCGTTCCTTCTCCTCTTGTGTCATCTCCGGCAGGTTCGGCACCGTCTCCTCGTCGATAAACTGGCCCGTCACCGCGTTGATGTCGCGGCCGCTGTTCTCGGTGCCGGCCGGCCGGAAGGTCTCCGTGGCGCCCTCGGGCACGGGCACGTTGTTCTGGAACAAGAAGCCCGAGGCAAAGCCATAGCCCACGTTTTGCACAAACTTGGTGGCGTCCTTATCGGACAGCTCAAACAGCAGGTGCGAGACGGCGTTGCGGAAGTCGGGCGCCAGGGCGTTGGTCGTGTGCCGCAGGATCAGCGACGCCAGGCTCTCGGTCTGTCCCAGCACCTTCTTGCGGTCGGCCTCGGTCGGCAGCAGCTTGGCATGCATGACGGGCCGCACCGTCTTCGCGGGCGCCAGCTCGTAGATCCGGCGCAGGGCCGTGGCCAGGGGCAGCACGCTGGCATCCAGCTCCGAGTCGCTGTACTTGCGCAGGGCCAGGTCGAACAGCTGGATCAGCCGCTCCGTAAAGGCGGCAGGCTGGTTCTTGCTGGGGAACAGCGCCGCCTTGCCCTTGTCACTTGCCAGGTTCAGTGTCAGCAGCGCGTTGACAAGGGGCCCTATCGGTGGGTCGAGCGGCTTGCTCTGTGGGATGTCGTGCTTGCAGATCATGGTCACAATCGGGGCAATGGCCGGCGTAAAGGCATCGACGCGGTCCTTGCAGAAATGGGTCACGTTGAACAGCAGCTTGGCCGTCTCGGTCAGCGCCATGTCCGCCATGGGGTCGTCTGCCACCTTGGGCTTCAGCTTGCCGATGCCGATGCTCGACGTAATGGAGCTCGTGCTGCTGCGACTGCTGTTGTTGTTGTTGCTGTTGCCATTGCCGTTGCTAGACGATTTTGTTACTGCCAGCTTGGCATGGCGCACGAGGTTGTGTATGATGTTGTCGGCCAGATGATGCTGATCTATCAGGGTCTCGAGCTTGACGTTGGTGCCGTACGTTGTCAGAAAGATGATGCGCGAGACGAGGAACTCGTCGTCCAGGTTGTTGGACACAAGCTTGTTGCACGCCTTTTGCTCATAGCCCAGGTCCAGGAACATCTGCCGGGTCTCTGGCTTGAGGAGCAGCGAGTTGGCCAGACACCGCAGGGCGTTCCGCGACGTGGTGGGGGATGAGCTGTTGAAGGCGTGTTTGGTGAGCGTTTCGATGCCCTGTATGACGGAGGTTAGCGTCTTGGACTGGTCAACCGGGACTGGCGAAAAGAAAGCACTGAGACACCAAGTAGCAGCATGACTGTTGACTTGCCTGTTTTGTAAAGATGGGATCTGCATTCTGCGGATCTCGCCCGTAGACTTTTAGTTCTTCAAGGGCTGTATCTCTTTCTGTATCGTGTTAGTCGGATGCTCTAGATATCTGTGTATTCCATGCGCTTGGTTTATTGGTTGGTTGTTGTTCGATTGCTGATTGGTGATGGTCGTCGGGCGTCGGTCGTTGGTCGTTGCTTCGGAGGCGCGGAAGTCGTCATATGACGTAAACGGGCGCTCTGCGCTGTCTCTGCCGGGTGCCGCGGGGCACACAGGGGACGGCGCATTGACGGGTGCACTCGTAACAGAACAGGGCAATGGCAAATAAACAAGGAAAAGCAACTGGGGTAGGGTTTCCACTGACGCTGTGATTTCATGTTTGATTTCAGGAGGTCTTGTGTCAGGAGGTTGACCAGGTCAGTGACCGCCTTCAGTTTGGCTGCAGGCAAGAAAGAATGTTAGTGGCCGGACCAGACCAGTGCCGGGGACAGCATTGGTACGAGTAGTCGTAGATGCAACAGGTGCAGCACATACCGGCGCCGGTCAGGCCGCCCTGGGGGATTTGTTGTGCCATTTTGGATTTGGGAAGATGTGGTCGAGATTGGTGCGTGACGATTAACGTGGATGTGGTAGCGCCCATGGGGAGTCGGTGCCGGAGCAGGGCGTTGGGAGGCTGTTGTCGGGCAGGCTGGACAGCGTTTGCTGGCAGCTTCGGCGTTGTGTCTTGTTCTGGCGGTGACGGTACTCCGTGTAGGTTTGCGGCAATGTGTCACGGTCGGTGCGAGCAGAGACAATGGGGTGGTGAGAGGGTAGCGGGGTGGTGGTAGGATGGTGGCGGTAGGGTGATGGCAGGGCGCTGGCAGGGCGGTAGTTGGTGGAATACTCCGTAGGCGGCCAAGGGCAGGGCGCGTGCGCGACGCAGTGAGAAGTGGAAGTGGGAGGTGAGGCAGAAACGGCGTGGCGATGCCGCAAAATGCTGGATGTGGAAGGAGAAGGTGGGCGAAGAGGTGGCAGACAAAAGAAAGAAAGAGAAGGGCCTAGGACAGCCTGAAAAGGGAAAGAGCGACCCCGGTCGAGGAATAAGAGTGGTGGTGATCTGCAGTACCGGGAAAGAGCGAAAAGGGAAAGGAAAGCGCAAAACTGGAGCATGCCACAGTGGGCGGAAGAGGAAGGACCCTACTAGGGAAAGAGGTGACAGCGCCCTATCATGACAAATACGACAAATACGCTTTTACTCGCAACGACTGACAACGCCGTGCTGCTTGCTTACTTACGGCGCCGGCTGTTGTCCCATTGGGCATCGTAAGATTCCATGACGAGACCTGCCAATCTGAACAGCGCGAAAACAAGGCACCGGGGCCACGGCTAGAGAGGGTTAGGCGCGGTCGCAGCGAGCCGATCATGTGCAGGTTGAGGCATGCAACGGAGCGTCATCCCACTGCAGCAGGCGTGCATGCCCGGACGGCAAATGGCCGCGGGAGCTAATTGGGTGCCAAAGTTTGGTTAGCCGGTGTATTGCCAGTGCCATTGCCCGTGCCATTGGCAGCAGCGGGTGCCAGTCAGGCGGCCGTTGCGCAAAAAAAAAAAAAATAATAATAATAAGAAATAAGAAACAGACTTGCAGCAGCAGCCCCATTGCCAAGTAGCAAAACGGCCGGCAGACTGGCGGTCTGTCGCTCTCGTTTAGCGCATGCATTGGCAGACGAATGCTATGCAGTATGCAGATGTGCAGATGTGCAGATGCGATAATAGATGTGAATGCATGTGTGATGTTGACTGTGCAATGCTGACTCAGCCGTCGATGCAGCCTCGTCCGGGGTATGGTTGCACTTTCTTCTTTCAGTGCTGTTTACTCGTATGTCCCGTGTATTCCGTATTTCTTGTTGTCGCGTGTGTATCTGCGTGTGTCTCTACGTTGTCTCTACGTTGTCTCGTGATGTTTAAAGCCTCTGTTTGCTTTCTTACCGGGCTACCAATCCTTGTGCGCAAAGTTACACGATTGCACCGCGATGCCATCGATGAACGTGACCCCGCCGTCGTGACAACGAGTGCATACACAGTACTCGCACGGCCCGCGTGCCGCCCCACATCGCGTAAATGGGCAACGCTCGACGCGACGGGGCGCGTCCGTCGTGCTCGATGGCCAAATGCAGGCAAGCCGCAAATTTCGGGGAAGCAGCAACCAGCAACGACCGGGTGGCTCCTCCCTTTTTCGACAGCCACGCTTGCTCCTGCCACAACCGCATTCCTCATCTGCCTCCGTCTCGAGCCGCCGCTTCTCGACTTTCGGCCTCTTCACTTTTGAACGTCACTTTTCGTTTCTGCCGGCTTTGCATTGTCCTTTCAGCCACTCCTTGCGCGTGTTCCTGTCCATCGGACCCGTCCGCGATTGCTGCATTTCCGTTGCGTCTTCCGTCTTTCGTCTTTCTTGCGACTGTGTTTTCCTCCGTCCGCCTTCCGGCCATCTAATTCTCGGTCCTCTTTGGCGTTTTTCTTTTCTTCTTTTCTTCATTTTTCTTCTTTTTCGCTATCTCGACTATCATCACCCGCCATCCCTCTCTCTCACCGCTGCCTTGCCATGCTCTGCTGAGCATCCTCTCATCCCCGAGTCCGCTGCCTCTGCAGTGGTGTCTCTTCCATCCATTCTTCCACCATCCCTCCACTCACACCCTCCGGCATGGAAGACGCCGCCCCCTCCCGGCTTCTGGAGACTCTCCCCGCCCGACCACCCACGCCGCCACGCGAGACTCACAATGACGTGGACCCTGCTCGGGCACAGTCCCTGCTTGCTGCCAGCCGGTGCGAGTCGCTCGATCCGCGGTCGAGTCTGCAGACACCGCCCGGTGCCCAGTCGCTGCTGGCCGGCGCCGCGATCGGCAGCTCCGGCGGCTCGCGGCTGAAACGGGTCGAGTTCTCTGCCCAGGCCGACTACAAAGAAGCTCCCGTCTACCCCGACATCAACAGCAACGGCAACGGCAACGGCGGCGGCAGCGGCGCACAGGGCCACCAGACACCGCCCGTGGCCGCCCTGCCGCCGTCATCCAGCGTCTCACGGCCAACCAAGTCCATCCTCAAGGTCACGTCCTACGAGTCCTCGCTGCCGCCCACGCCCAACAACATGGCCGACATGCTGGCGTCTACCGTGCAGCAGCTCGCCGGCGCCGACCGCGACTCCAAGCTCGACGCCTACCTGATGCTGGCACGCGCGCTCAAGACGTCCGACAACTTGCCCGACCGCATCGCGCTGCAGAGCAAGATGACCCTCTTTACGCAGTTTATCCAGCGCGACGTGGTGGCGCCCAAGACGACAACGGCGGCGGCGGCGGCGACGACGACGACGACGACGACGACGACGCCCGACAGCCCGTCCGACACCACGCCAGACGCCACGCTCGACTCCACGCTCGTCATTGCCGCGCTCGACCTGCTCAACACCTTTCTGCGCTTCCCGGCCATTGCGTCCACGCTCTCCAACGACTTTGGCATCTTCATCATCGACCACTGCATCCGCTCGTTTGAGCAGTCCAGCGTGCCGCGCGACGTCATGCGGTCGCTCATGCGCGTCGTCGGCCTGCAGAGCTTCTCCGGCAAGGTCATGACGTCGGACCGCGTGGGCCGCCTCGTGGCCGGCCTGCACAACATGCACGAGCAGTACGAGAGCAAAAACACCATCATCATGCGCTCCATCATCTACCGCCACCTGGTCAAGAACAACCGGCCGCTCATGGCCGTGCACCTGGACTGGCTGCCCGACCTGCTCGCCGACATGATCAGCACAGGGCCGCACATCCGCGAGGCCGCCATCAGCCTGGGCCTTGAGGCCGCCTTTGCCCTCGGCCGCGAGCGCCCCGTGGCCCAGCGCGTCATGGAGCTGCTGCAGGCCACCGTCGACGACGAGCGCTACCTCGACTACTTTGCCAACCGCCTGCGCGCCATGACCCGGAACCGGGCCGAGTCGGCGTCGGTGCCGCAGGTGTGGAGCGTCGTCACGCTCTTCATGCGCGCGCTGGAGAAGTGGGACTTTTTCACGGCCTGGCTGCGCATCATCCAGGCCTGCTTCAACAGCGCCGACTTCCGCACGCGCGAGGAGGCCAACTACGCCTGGAGCCGCTTTGCCTACGCCCTCGCGCGCGACAACCGGCCGCTGAGCCGCAAGGCCCTCATCATCCAGACCCAGGCCATCACGAGCCAGCTGCGCCGCAAGGTGTCGGGCAAGCAGGCCGGCGACCTGCGCAAGGTCGTGCTGGGCTGTGCCTGCAACCTCTTCTACTACACCATGCGCGACCCGCGCGAGCTGGACACTGTCTGGGACCAGACCGTCAAGCCCATCGTTGGGTTGCTGCTCGAGCAGGCGGCGGCCGACGACGCCACGCGCGAGCGCCGCAAGGAGAACCTCGCCGCCGCCTGTGCCATGCTCACGGGCCTCGTCGACTGCGCGGCGCCGCGGCCCTGGAAGGAGGACCACATTGCCCGGAGCCCGCTGGTTGCCGCCGAGGACCTGCCGGCCATTGACGCCAAATGGATCCGCCGCAACGCCGACCGCGTCTTTGACCTGGTCGGCCCCATCCTCGAGCAGACCTTTCTCGACCTGTCGACGCCGCGCAGTGCCACGCAGCTGCTGTGGCGCTCCGTCGTGGGCGCCGTCTCGGCCGCCGCCGCCAAGGAGGTCAAGGTGGCGCCCGAGACGGCTGCCTTTGTCGGCCAGGCCTTTTCGCTGCTCCTCAAGCTCTGGACAGCCGGTGTGCCTCCTCCCAGCCCGGATGCTAATTCTAGCCAGAACATCACCAATATCGCCAACAATGGCACACCGACCCAGTTCCTGGGCGCAACGCGCGAGTACCTGCTCACCATGGTCGACTCGCTCGGCTCTCTGCCTTTTACCGAGAAGCAGCTCTCGAAAGACGACAAGAACGCCTTTGTGCCCGTTGCCACGCCTTCACAGCGGGCCAGCAAGGGACACTCTGTCTCCCGCACCGCCCTCCGGCATCTCTTCTCCATCCTCTCGTCACTACCCCCCGGCGTCGGCGACAACGACGACTTTGCCGACTTTGTCGAGTCCGTCTTTGCGCCCTTCTTCTCCACCAAGTCGGCCCGAGGCAGCCGCACCCTGGCCCTCGAGCTGCTCCAGATGCTGCCCATGGACGCCCTGTGCCCCTACGGCCCATGGCAGGTTGTTGCCTCGCGCATCGCGTCCAGCATGGCGCCTCCGAGT
Organism: Ophiostoma ips; assembly: GCA_019925475.1. Taxonomy (NCBI): domain Eukaryota; kingdom Fungi; phylum Ascomycota; class Sordariomycetes; order Ophiostomatales; family Ophiostomataceae; genus Ophiostoma; species Ophiostoma ips. The sequence goes on from JADHKN010000020.1 coordinate 197,837, forward strand.
AACGGTGGTGGTGCCGGCAGCGGCAGCGGCAGCGGAGGCGGCAGCAGCAGCAGCAGCAGCATCAACAGCAACAACGGCTCCAAGGGCATGAGTGCCTTGAGCACCAGCCGCCCCTACTACCATTTATCGCTCTCACCGGGCGCCGCGGGCAGTGACGGCACCCCGGCCGGCCAAGAGTACCGCGAGGTTGTGCGCGTGCTGGAGCGCGGCCTGCGTTCGACGCCGCAGCTGCCGTGGGCGCGCTGGCAGGCTCTGTTCTGCACGCTGTGCGACTGCGTCCGCGGCGATGCCGGCGATGCCGGTCTGGCCATGTGTGTGCTGGACCCGCTGGCCAAGGCCCTTCTGGATGTGCGCAGTCATCCGACAGCGGCACCCCTCTCCCCCACGGCCTCCCGTGCCGTCAGCGAGCTGGTCTCTCTGGCCATCCACCCGCGCGACCGCCAGGCCGTCGACGCCGCCAAGCGCCGCCTCTGGGGTCCGGCCATTGCGGCGTCCGGCCCGTCGGTCCCCTGTGACCCCTTTGACAACCTGTACAGGCTGGTCAACACGACCCTCCAGCAGCAGTACGCCGAATACGATGCCCAACAGCCCGAACGCGGGGAGGTCGGCCTCACCACGCTGGCAGAGGCGGTGAGGTTCCTCCAGCGGTCAAACGAGCCGCTCTTCATCAAGGCCCTTGCGGCGATGCAGGACGGCCTCGCCTGCTGGCTGCGGGACGAGGACATGAAGCTGGCCCGCACGTCCCAGACCACCACCGAGGCCTGGACGGCCATCAGCGCCCTGCTGACGCGCACGGCCGGCGATGCGGCCACGCTGCCCCTCGTCGCCCTGGAGCCGCTCCTCTGCGCCGTGTTTTCCAGCAAGAACCGCCACATTGTGAACAGCGCCGTGAGCATGTGGAGCGGCATCTACGGCGACCAGTCGGGTGAGCTGGACTACCCGGAGAAGCTCAAGAACGCTCTGACGAAGCTGCAGGCCTATATCGACGTGCCGATCCCGGGCCTCGACGCCACCCACGTCGAGGCCAACGGCGCGCAGGAGCAGCTCATGTTTATCGACACCCAGGCCGACCTCGCGGTGACGCTGTCGTCGGCCGAGGCGAACGACAGCGACCTTGTCGCCACGCCTCTCGCTGCGTCGTCGCCTTCGTATGTCAACCGGGCGGTGTCTCCCGATGGCTCCAAAAAGAAGCTTTTCCAGAAATCCAAGCTCAAATCGACGCCTCCACGCCCAAAGCACGACGACTCGCAGATTGAGTTTACCGCCATCGACCCGACGGACGCGCTGCCCGCCAGCGGTGCCATGTCCGATGGCGCGGCCGACGGCGATACCAGCATGCTCGACGATGACTTGGACATTGTCGAGGAATCCCAGGTCCTGACGGAGCGGCAGCGCGAGGTGCGCGACCGCCAGCGCGAAACAAACGCTCTGTACTCGGACGTCATGACGTCGAGCCCGAGCGGCGAAGCAGCACCGCGGCGGTTTGCCTCACGGACAGTTGCAGCGGCGGCGGCGGCTGCTGCTGCTGCTGCTGCGGCAGCGGCTGTTGCTGCGACGGCCGGGAACGTCTCAACCACCGACCCCCTTCCCAAGCTCTCGGTGCAGCCTCCGTCGTCGGACCTGCCCGGGGACGGCCACGAGGAAGAGAAGCAGCTTATGTCACCGGTGCCCGCTGATGATGTCGCTCTACCCGAGCAGAAGAAGCGTGCCACGACGCCCGAGAAGGGACGCCACGGAAAGCGGGAGCGGATCGCCAGCAACGGCGGCGGCGACTACAACACAGAAGACGACGACTTTATCGCATCCACGCCCACGCCTCGCCGTGGCCAGGCGCTTGCTCTGTCCGTGGCAAACGACAACGACATTGACCCTCCCTCGTCGCCGCCGGAGCCGCGCCGCTACCCCCTGCTGCCCGAGATCGCCACGCGGTCCCGCAGCGGCAGTATCCTGGATGACTGGCAGTTCTCGTCGTCACCCATCTCCGGGTCGCCCATTGCAGCTCGCCACACCGAAGTGGAGCCCGAGCTGAGCCTGGAGAGCAGTGCGCTTGTGGCGCGCCTGCGAAGCCATGTGCAGGATGCTGCCGCCGCTGCTGTGGCTGTGGCTGCAGGAGAAAAGGAGGAGGCTTCGGACGTGGTCATGGAGGACGTGCCTGCTGTGCCTGTGTCGGTGTCGTCGGAATCTGACAACATCAACATGCGCGTCGAGATCTCGCCTCTTCCTGCGCATGGCAGGCTGGCCCAGACCCGAGCCCGGACCCGGACGCGGTCGAGGCCAACACTGCCCATGCCGTCTACACCGCGTCAGACGCGCCGCCGCAGTGCGCTCTCACAAGAGGCATCACAGAACAGCAACAACGACAACAACAACGACAGCAGCCAGCCGGGGTCGAGCCCTGTGCTGCCGGCGATGCCCCAGAGCCTGCCGCGCACCCTGCGTAAGAGCACGCGGCGCAGCGCTGCCGCCGCAGCAGCAGCAGCCGCCGCCTCCTCCAAGGCGGTGGCGCAGTCGAGCCCGATCCGTGCTTCGGGCAGCAGTGTCGCTGGCAGTGCCGCCAACAGCAGTTTCAGCACTAGCGGCAGCACCTCGTCCAGCCGCGGCATGCCGCGCTACAAGCTGATGGCGATGCCACCGCCGTCGATGCGCGACGTGTCCTTCCGTATGAGCGACGGCGAAGAGCGCAGCATGCTGCGGATCGCGCTCGAGCTGGACCGCATGCACAAGACGCAGTCGCCGACAAAGGCTAAGGTGGAGGCATCCTCCCCCACCCCGGCACCTGTGGTGGTGGTGTCGCCACCACGGACGCGGCGCGGCACAGCCCGGCTGCCGATCCACAGCCAGAGCCAGAGCCAGGACGCACCTGGCAGTACGGCCGCCGCCGCCGCCGAGCACAGCTGCATCAAAGTGTGGACGCCGCCCAACAACGGCACGTCCAAGTCCAAGCGCGGCAAGGGCGCCGTGGCGCGGCGGCAGCCGCACCACACGCGCTCGGTTCTTGTTGCGCCGGTGGCGCCAAACGACAACGACAACGACATGCCCCAAGGAGACGACGCGCAGCAGGTCAGCTCGCCGCTGAGTTCGCCGCTGAGCTCGCCGCTGAGCTCGCCGGACCTGGGCCGTGCGCCGGGCAGCGCGCCGGGCAGCGCGCCGGGCAGCGCGCCGGGCAGTGCGCTGGGCAGCGCACCAGACGATGCGGAGCAGGCGACGCGGCCAGGCAAGCGGAAGCGGGCGGCGTCCGTCGATGGCGATGAAAACGACAACGACAACGACAACGACAACGACCAGCTGAGCGCGTCGGACGAGTTTTCGACGCCCCTGAGCAGTCCGCTGGCCCGCACGTACGCGCGGCCGCGGCGGCACAGCCCGCGGGTGCCGCCTGCAGACGAGGCCGCCACGGTGGCCGCTGACGTCGACATGGGCAACGACACGACGGTGGATATCACGGCCAGCATAGGCAATGACACTACGGTTGACATTACCGACATTGACAACAACACCACCGTCGACATTACCGACTTGAACAACGACACAGTCGACATTACCGACTTGAACAACGACACAGTCGACATTACCGACTTGAACAACGACACAGTCGACATATCCGACTTGGACAACGACACCACCGTCGACTTGGACGCGGCCGGTGCCGCCGAGGATCTGCCGCCGTCGAGCCCGGCCCCGTCGCTGCCCGAGGACCAGGAGGTGCACTCGCAGCTGGCGCTGGAGCAGGAGGTGCACAGCCACCGCACGACGCGCGCGAGTCGGTCTAAAAGCAAGGCGTCGGCGGCACCGGCGGCACCGGCGGCCATCCCCGCCGCCAGTGAAACAGACCAGCGGCCGGCCAAGCGCCCGCGGCTCGCCAGCATCATGTCGATGCTGCGCGGCAGCCTGTCGCTGCTGCAGTCGGCGACGCTGTCGCGCGACGACGTCAGCCAGATCGAGGACGTGTGCATGGACGTGAAGCGGGCGCTGTACGACGCCGAGCGGCGCGGGCGGGATGAGTGACGGACGGTTCATTTTGTCTTTTTGTTATTTTGTCTTTTTGCATATTCCTATCTATCATACGGCGGGACGACCTGTCCCGAGGCGGCGTACTTGGCATCTAGCGGTTGCTTTTATCATGTCCGGTTTTCTTTTTTTGTCAGGGTGGTCTTGATTCATATACTAGCAGGGTGGTTTTTGATTCGCATACTAGAATACAAGTACTGGACGGTAGTTTTTTAACATTATATTTTGAGCATAAGTACGACAAGGCATCGTGACGTCGACTTCCTATTTTGGAATACTGACTATATTAAGTCAAAAGAACGTCAACAAATCAGATGAATATTACGCCGTTACACCCCAAGGCTTAACTGAAAATAAAGCTGAAATTATAGGCCGTTAAAATTTCGAGACAGAGCCTCCGGTACAAAATAAATAATATAATATAGAGAAAAATAATAATAAAAAAGAAGACTCGCTAAGCCGCATAGATCAAGACGGGAAGGAAAAACTGGCTCTGCAGACAATGCAACAAAAAAAAGGAAAGAAGAGGAAACGAGAACGGAAAGCAGTTGACGTCATTCTGCTCGCGTCCTTGCTTTCATGTCGGATATCGTCTGCTTAGAAGTGCTCCTTCCAGAACCGGAAGTCGACGTCGCCGCCTGCCGCCTTGCCGCAAGCAATCTTGATGTCGCGTGCTATGAAAATTAGTCATCACTCTTAATAAGCAAATAATCAAAATAAGAAAAAGAAAAACACACCTGCTGCCGATGGGCCACAGAAGTAGACACCGACTGTGGTCTTGACACTGCCCTCCAGGCCGTTGAGGTATGTGCGGTCCATGATGCCCTCGCGCATCGTCGTGAACAGCTTCAAAAAGTTGGGGCGGCCAAAGTTGGTGCGCGACTTGAGCTCGGTCAGCGGGTCCAGGTCGGCGCCGACCGAGTTGAGCACAATGTTCTGCGTCGTGTCCATGTCGAGCTTCTGCGTCAGGTACGTGTGGATCTTGAGGAATTCGATGCCGTTGCTGCCGGGGATGCGCGCCGCCTCGCTCGACTGCTGCTCCAGCGACGACAGCAGGGTCTGGAACCACTCAAACGACGTCGTGTCCTTGCACACCCAGATGAACTCGACACGCCGCAGCCGCGTCGGCGGGTTCGGGCCGTTGCGCAGGTGCCAAATGTTCTTGAGAATCGACGCCCACGGCGTCACGCCGATGCCCGTGCCGATCAGCACGGCAATCTCGTTGTCAAACACGTCCTCGGCCGGCGCGCCGTAGGGGCCGTCGATGCGCAGCGCCGGCATCTCCTGCCCGTTCTGCACCGCCACCTCGTACATGCCCATCGGGTCCACGCTCTCGTACAGCTTGGCCTGCGCCGCACCCGCACCCACCGCGTCGCCGAGCGCGCGCGTAAAGTCGCCGACCTGGCGCACATGCACCGACACATAGGGGTCGTACGGGCACGACGTGATCGTAAACGGGTGCCACTGGTACTTGGAGATGGACGGCACCTGCAGGAACAGCCACTGGCCGGCCTTGTAGCGGAACGACGGCTTCGAGAACTGGATCTCCACGGCGTCGTAGGGGTGGCGCACCACACGCGTGATGCGCGTCTCGCGGCGCGCCCGCACCTCGCGGTACAGACGCTCAATCAGGTAGAAGCCGCCCGTGAACAGCTCCCAGCGCCAGCCCTCGTAGCCCAGGCAGTGGTCCCAGAACTTCTCGCCGGCAAAGGGAGAGATGGCATCCGCCGTGTCGCGCACGAAGCAGCCCACCGTGTGCGTGTACAGGCCCAGCAGGAACGGGATGAACAGATGGTGCGTGTACCAGAACGTCTCAAACGATTGCTGCCGGATGCGGAAGTGCGCCGTCGTGTACATCATCAGCATGCAGAACAGCATGATGTGGCCGGTGATGCCGCCGGGCTCGGTGTAGTGGATCTGGATGGCCGTCACAGGGCGAATCTGTGTCTTCTCGACGTTATAAAAGCTGGCATGTTAGCAGGCATTTCCCGGCATTCTATTCTGTCTTTCGTAGAACATACTTGACGTAGTGACCGGCGGTGTGGATGGCGGCAAAGAGGAGCATGGAGTAGGCGACCTGGCGATGGAACCACAGGTTCTCGTCGAGGGGCAGGAACCGAAGCTTGGGGCGGACAATGCGCACCAGCGTGCGGCAGACGGGCAGCAGAATCAGCATGCCGTCGACGGACAGGACCAAACCAGCACCACGGGAGATCCAGACGGAATACTTGAGCGAGTTGAGGCCTGCGAGACGGCTATCGTTTTCTTGCTTGTGCCTAGGGGTGTTAGTCGTCCCTCTGCACGCTGATTCCAGTCCCCGGCGCTACTCACCAACCAAAGGCAAACAGGAACCAGTGAAAGCCCCAGAAAAGCACATGGAAGAGCAGTTTTTGCGGCGCAAGTTGCGCCTTGAGCACTTGTGCGCTCATGACGGGTAGTTGGCGAGAGACGAGCAAGCACCGAGGCAGCCCGACGAGTCTCTTTTGTGTGGTGTTTTATAAAAATGTCGACCGGCGACAGTATCGGCCTGCGCGTTGGCGTGGCGCCCGACTGTTGTGTAGCCGCTGTTGTCGATTCCGCGAGGCAATGGGTATCGTAACAAAGAGGCGAGTCGAAGACGGATTAAACGATTAGTAGCAAAACGAAGGAACTATACAAAAAAAAATGGTGCACACAACGTCTGAGCCAGCAGGATGAGAAGAAAAAAATAAACGAAAGAAAGAGTGTGACGGTGGAAGAGACAAATCTTCTACCGAGCCAAGCAAGAAGAAAGCAACAAGAAGAAGAAAAAAAAGAACCAAAAAAAGAGAGGGAGAAGGAGAAGAAGAAGAAAAAGGAGAGGGGACAAGCCGTGAGTTGTACGAGGGTGGGAGGAGGTCAGTCGGTCATAAACGACGGGACGAGTGTGCCGGGGCAAAGAAGGCCCTTTGACGTTGCAAAACGGGTGGAGTCGAAAGACAGGGGTAGGCTCGTGGTGTTGGAGACTTTGTTTTCCATACGTCGTAGAAAAAGGTACAGACGAGTACGGAGTCCTCCGTACGTGAGGATGCTGGGCGCGAAAGGGCGAGATGGGAATGTTGGCCGCAGGAGATGGGATTTGCAAGGTCCGGGTCTGGGATTTCTGCAAATTCGATCTTTTGTCGCCGGCTAAGCCAAGACCACGTAACTTACGAGGAGCGTCCTCGCAGTCTCTTCTGGGTGTGCGTCTTGAAACGGTCGACTTGTTTCCAGTGCTGCCTGCACAAACACGGTGGATGGGGCGAGGATGTGGAGGTGGGTGTGGAAGAGTGCTCCGTACTCCGTATGCCAGTGTGCACAGGCGGCTGCTGATCTCTGCACCGTTGTGAGGCCTGAAGACGACAATAGGCAGGCTAGCAAACGACCCAAGCGGCACAGGGAGAGGAGAAGGGAGCCTGGAGCGAGCAAACAACACTGGCAACCTGAGCGATCTTGGGCCGACGTGGGTAGATCAGACGTGACAGGATGTTTCGCAGCCAAACGGGCCGGTATCAAGTTGGCCTCCAGCAGAGAACGGAATAAAAGGCGAGGCCCTATATCTCGGCTGTGGACAGCAGGTGAAAAGTAAAAATCCCAACTCCCAAAGAGTAGGAAAAAAGGGACCGGGGGGGGGCGACGTCCTAGTTGAGACGTGTAATGTCAGAGATGCTTTGGCGAGGGGGCGGAGCGGATGCTTTGCGCACGCAGTGGATATCGCTGGGTGTTTCGACTAGGGGGTGCAGAGGGGGGGTCGTGGTGAGGCTCGTGCAGAGACGCAAGCGTGAGGCCCCAAAAAAGGAGGAAAAGTAGGGAGAGGTCAAATCGAGAGACGATGCAAGAATGCAAGAGCAGAGAGATGGGTAAGAGAAGAGGGGAGGGGAAAAGTGAGAGGAGGGAGATCGGACGGGGAAAGAGCAAATGCAAGGCCCGGGAAAGTGCGATCCGTCGCCACGAGTCGGCAGGGAAGGCGGCCGTGATCATTGGCAAGAGCGACTGGACAATGGGCGGCAGACACCCAGGGACGGGGGCTCTAACGGACGCTAGCAGATTAGTGGGCCACTAAGAAGAGAGGAAACGGCGCTGGTATTGGCTGGGTGGCCTTGGGTGACGAGACGGCCAAGCGAGCACACGTTTGACGGGCGCTTAGAAGGCCCCTGGTGGACCCTGCAGTACCTTAAAACTGCTGTGCAAGTGCATGCGGTGAAGGTACCGTTTTCTTGTAAGCTGGGGCGCTAAACCTAAAGTAGGGCGGGCTGGACGTAGCCGGCCAATCAGGGTCTTTTGGTGTTACTTACGAGTACGTACTCCGTACTGTATGAAATATTACTCGTACGAGTACACCACTCAAGAGAAACGTGGGAATAGTAGGATATTCGGTTTTTTCTCTCTTCTACCTCATTTTCTTGTTTTCTTCATATTTTCTCGCTTGGTTTTTCTCCTTGTTACCAGTCACCTGTCTAATATGATACCCATCGCGACAGTCAACGTCGGATGGGTCCAAACCAAAGCGAAATGACGGCCAGGGATGGCCCTCTTGGATGTGGAAGCTGGGTTCGGTGTGGAATCATATATTGTGGGATACCTTACGATACCTGCCTCATCGAACCACCGTCATACACTCGCTAAACACTCTTCGCCCGTAGAAGAACCAACAACCCCGGAACGGTCAGCGTCCGACCTTGTGTGCGTGCGAGATGGGACCGTGGCATCCAGGGGGGCGGCAGCAGTGCAGCAGGCTAGATTAAGCATAATAAGGTTTAGAGGGTGGAGGGACCAAAGGAAAGGAGACAATCAAAGTGAATGGGGGGGCTTTTTCATCAAAAACGTCTGGTCTTGGCCCCGGCTTGGCAAAAGAGGATAAAAGCTTAAAGTCAAATGTGTTTATTGTGTTCTGATAATTTAGAGTAAGACGGCATCTGTGCGGATGGTTCGTGGCATGGCGTGCATTTTGAGTTGCGGGATCAGACATGCATTGTGCCTGGGAAGCGGTGGAAATACGAGTACGCAGAGCGAGTACAGTAGCATCAGAGATGCCTGTCGTGGTAATGGCTGCATGGGCGGTGTAGATGAGAAGAGCAGACAGGACACTCCGTTTGTCAGAGTAGAACCTGTACGAGTACTCGTACTTGTAGCAACGGCGTCACGATCGACACGGCAGACGACAGTTCCTTGGCATCGTGAGCCTCGTAAGGGAGCAAGGCTCTGTCACAAGCCTGCTGAGACTTTTCTTGATAGTTGATGAGGCCGGACTTTGAACAACTTGTCTCGTCATCCAGATCAACGCAGGGACATTCTCATTGAAACACAGATAAATCGGCAGAAGCAAAGAGAGAAAAGGGGAGAAGAGACTGAATTGCCTGTAATCTCATAAAGATGCTGACTAAGCAGTGCCTTTTTGTAATGAAGTGACGCGACCAGGCCGACTTACAGCATGGCGTCGATTTACTCGTACATCGCGGCTTTTTAAAGCGAACTAGAGGCATCTTTCCTGGCACCGATGCGTGCGCGTCCTCGTAATGAGTTCGCCCTCTTTGGCGCCTCATTGCCACATCGCCACACCGCCACCGGCATCTCAGGGCGCAAGTCGTGAGCGATTACGCGGCGTTCTTCAAATGAATTTATGGACTAAACTGGCATACGAGTACACACGCTCATTTATCGCCGTCCGACAGAAATGATGCGATTGTTCAACAAGCAAGGGCAATGGTAAGTACAGGGCCTGTCTGTCTCAGTCAAGAATCCTTGAACTTTGGCGTCTCTACACATACCAGATGCACTGCAAAATCGCATACGGAGTAGGCGCAACAGGTTCTTTTCTACGTGTATTGCTACGGTGAGATCCGCCGTTGCCGTGATTACATAACCCACAACGCTTACATAACTGCGCTAGAGCCTGACAGTGGCTGTGCTACAGTGGCCACCCCGCACCTTCCCGGCGCGCAAGCCCTCGGGGGCTGGGTGCCTTCCTGTTCGGGCCCTTTCGTTCCTGTCTACAGTGCAGCGCAGGTGGTGGCAGGCAGGCAGGCAGGCAGCCGGATAAACCCCTTCCCCCTTTCGTCACGCCCCGACCCACGGCGACGCAAGCTGTCTGTCTCTCCTTCTCTCTGCCGACATCGTGCGAATTACTGACGTCGCTTGAACATCTCCCGGCTTGACACCTCCCACGGCCCGACCTCTCCTCCCCCCCCCCCCCCCAAAACCCGTTGCGACCCCTTTGAAACGACGCCCATTGACGACACTCATCAGCACCTCCCCTATTCCTCCAATCGCCAACTCCTATTCCCCACTCGTCATACCGTGCTAACCACCGTCCTCCTCCTCCTCCTCCTCCTCTCCTCCTCCTGATCAAACTACTCCGTACTCCGTACTCGAATCCCCTCCAACTGCCGACGATCGCCCGAGACTGGTGATCGATTTTCCCCTGGAACCCATCCAAGCGCATCCGAGCACCATTGGCTGATTGCGACGCTTGAATCGGATCGCGTCCTGTCGGGATCCTGACAGATTAGAGCTATCTCCTATAGAGCAGTCCAGCCATGGTAGGTCTCTCTTTGCGATCGCATCGGCTATAGGCTTGATGTGCTAATCAACTAACTTTGCTCCCTTCCCCCCAGGGTATAACACGAAGACCGAAGCAGGGCGGCAAAGCCCCCGAGCGGGCCGCCGGCGGCGGCGGCGGCGCAAACGCGCGACCCAAAAAGGCCACCTTTGACACGACAAAAAAGAAGCAGATTGGCGTGTCGGACCTGACGCTGCTGAGCAAGGTGTCCAACGAGGCGATCAACGAGAACCTGAAGAAGCGCTTCGAGGGCGGCGAGATCTACACGTACATTGGCCATGTGCTGGTGTCGGTCAACCCGTTCCGCGACCTGGGCATCTACACGGACAGCGTGCTGGACAGCTACCGGGGGAAGAACCGGCTGGAGATGCCGCCGCACGTGTTTGCGATTGCCGAGTCGGCGTACTACAACATGAAGGCGTACAAGGAGAACCAGTGCGTCATCATCTCGGGCGAGTCGGGCGCGGGCAAGACGGAGGCGGCCAAGCGCATCATGCAGTACATTGCCAACGTGTCGGGCGGCGAGGGCGGCGACATCCAGCAGATCAAGGACATGGTGCTGGCGACGAACCCGCTGCTGGAGTCGTTTGGCAACGCCAAGACGCTGCGCAACAACAACTCGTCGCGCTTCGGCAAGTACCTGCAGATCCATTTCAACAGCGCGGGCGAGCCGATCGGCGCCGACATTACCAACTACCTGCTGGAGAAGACGCGCATCGTCAGCCAGATCACCAACGAGCGCAACTTCCACATCTTCTACCAGTTTGCCAAGGGCGCATCGGACGAGTACCGGCAGAACTTTGGCATCCAGGGCCCCGAGGCGTACATCTACACGAGCCGGTCCAAGTGCTACAACGTGGACGGCATCGACGACGTGGCCGAGTTCCGCGACACGCTGGAAGCCATGAAGGTGATTGGGCTGACCAAGGCGGAGCAGGACAACATCTTCCGCATGCTGTCGGCGATCTTGTGGACGGGCAACATGGTGTTCCACGAGGACGACAGCGGGTACGCGGCGGTGTCGGACCAGTCGGTGGTGGACTTCCTGGCGTACCTGCTGGAGGTGGATCCGCAGAGCCTGGTGTCGGCGATCACGATCCGGGTGCTGACGCCGCGCAGCGGCGAGGTGATTGAGTCGCCGGCCAACGTGGCGCAGGCGACGTCGACGCGCGACGCGCTGGCCAAGGCGATCTACTACAACCTGTTTGACTGGATCGTGGAGCGCATCAACCAGTCGCTCAAGGCGCGGCAGACGACGGACAACTCGATTGGGATCCTGGACATTTACGGGTTCGAGATCTTTGAGAAGAACAGCTTCGAGCAGCTGTGCATCAACTACGTCAACGAGAAGCTGCAGCAGATCTTCATCCAGCTGACGCTCAAGACAGAGCAGGAGGAGTATGCGCGCGAGAAGATCCAGTGGACGCCGATCAAGTACTTTGACAACAAGGTGGTGTGCGACCTGATTGAGCAAGTGCGGCCCGTGGGCATCTTCTCGGCGCTCAAGGACGCGACCAAGACGGCGCACGCGGACCCGGCGGCGTGCGACCGCACGTTTATGCAGAGCCTGAGCGGCATGTCCAACGCCAACCTGACGCCGCGGCAGGGCAACTTTATCATCAAGCACTACGCGGGCGAGGTGTCGTACACGGTGGACGGCATCACGGACAAGAACAAGGACCAGCTGCTCAAGGGTCTGCTCAACCTGTTCTCGGGCAGCCAGAACCAGTTTGTGCACGCGCTCTTCCCCAACCAGGTGGACCAGGACAACCGCAAGCAGCCGCCGACGGCGGGCGACCGCATCCGCACGTCGGCCAACGCGCTGGTGGACACGCTGATGCGGTGCCAGCCGTCGTACATCCGCACGATCAAGCCCAACGAGAACAAGTCGCCGCACGAGTACAACGAGCCCAATGTGCTGCACCAGGTCAAGTACCTGGGTCTGCAGGAGAACGTGCGCATCCGGCGCGCCGGGTTTGCGTACCGGCAGTCGTTTGACAAGTTTGTGGAGCGGTTTTTCTTGCTGTCGCCGGCGACGTCGTACGCGGGCGAGTACACGTGGCAAGGGTCGCCGGAGGCGGCGGTCAAGCAGATCCTGCTGGACACGAGCATCCCGCAGGAGGAGTGGCAGATGGGCGTGACCAAGGCGTTTATCAAGTCGCCCGAGACACTGTTTGCGCTGGAGCACATGCGCGACCGGTACTGGCACAACATGGCGACGCGCATCCAGCGCATGTGGCGCGGGTACCTGGCGTACCGGGCGGAGTCGGCGACGCGCATCCAGCGGTTCTGGCGCAAGAAGCGCGTGGGCGCCGAGTACCTGGTGCTGCGCGACCAGGGCCACCGGCTGCTGGCGGGGCGCAAGGAGCGGCGGCGGTACAGCCTGCTGGGGTCGCGGCGGTTCCTGGGCGACTACATGGGCATCAACGCGTCGACGGGGTCGGGCAGCATGATCCGCAGCCAGACCAACATTGGCGCGGGCGAGAAGGCGGTGTTTTCGTGCCGCGGCGAGATCCTGGAGGCCAAGTTTGGGCGGTCGAGCAAGCCGAGCCCGCGCATTCTGATTGTGACCAACAGCAAGTTTTACATTGTGGCGCAGACGCTGGTGCAGGGCCAGGTGCAGATCGCCGTGGAGCGCGCGGTGCCGCTGGGGGCCATCAAGTCGATTGGCGCGTCGTCGGCGCGCGACGACTGGTTCTCGCTCAACATTGGCGCGCCGCAGGAGGCCGACCCGCTGCTCAACTGCGTCTTCAAGACGGAGCTGTTTGTGCAGATGCAGCGCGTCATGCCGGCCGGCTTCAACCTCAAGATTGCCGAGGCCATTGAGTACCAGAAGAAGCCGGGCAAGGTGCAGGTCGTCAAGGTGCTCAAGGACTCGCAGGTGCCCATCGACTACTACAAGAGCGGCGGCATCCACACGCAGCGCGGCGAGCCGGCCAACAGCACGTCGCGGCCCACGCCGCCGGCCAAGCCCGTGCCGCCGCGGCCCATTACGCGCGGCAAGCTGATCCGCCCGGGCGGGCCCAACGGCCGGCCGGCGCGCAACACGACGGCGTCGGCGTCGGCGGCCCGGAAGCCGCAGCCAGGCCCTTCCGTGGCGGCGGCAGCATCGGCGTCGTCGGTGTCGTTGTCGAGACCGACCCCGGCAGCAGCAGCGGCAGCATCGACTGCATCGGCCACGACTGCATCGGCTACTACGACAAAGCGCGTTGTGCCGCCGCGGCCAGCCAACTCGTCTGCCTCGGTAGCAGCTGCAGCAGCGTCAGCAGCGTCAGCATCGTCAGCAGCAGCAGCCACCACCACCAAAACACTGCCGTCGCACACGCGCAACACCTCGTCCAGCTCGCGCGGGCCGCCGCCGCCGCCGCCGCCGCCTGCCACGCCGCCCGCCATCATGGCCAAGGTGCTGTACGACTTCCAGGGCCAGCGCGAGAACGAAATGTCCATTACGGCCGGTCAGATCATTGAGATTGTGCAAAAGGAGGACAATGGTGGGTTTTTTTTTTTTTTTTTTTTTCATAACTTTTTAAAGAGATACTAACATCACAGGTTGGTGGTTGGCCAAGATCAACGGCCAGCAGGCCTGGGTGCCCGCCGCGTACGTCGAGGAGCAGGCGCCGCCGCCGCCCGCCGCCCGCGTCCCCCCGCCCGCGCCGCCACGCCGTCCTGCTGTCGGACGCTCGTCGGCCGCTGCCGCCTCGGCCGCCTCGGCCACCGCGCAGCCACGTGACTCGGGCATGAGCCTCAACAACGGCAACAGTCCGTACGCGTCGGACAGCGGCAGCCGCACGTCGACGCCGACGCCGTCCATGGCCAGCGCCAGCGGCCTGAGCCTGGCGGACGCGCTGTTGGCGCGGCAGAGCGCCATGTCGTCGTCGCGGCGCGAGCCGGATGCCTGGTAGATGGGGTGTCGTAGTGGTGTGGTATTTCTCTGCTGAGCAACGTATTTTTTTTTTCTTTTTTACTATTTTCTTTCTCCTCGCGGTGATGATTCTTTGTCGTTTGTTTTGAATAGATAAAACATTTTTCTTTTTCTTCCCTTTTATTTACATTTCATCCGTTCTGAGATTTCTTTATATTTTTTTTATTATCTTATTAATGGCGATAAAAGGCCTCAGTTTGCTCTTAACTCATCCTATCTAGATAGTCTTTCGTTCTATGTTTTATTTTACATTACTTGTTTCTCATGGGGATAGAAGACCTAGGTAAGCACTCAACTCATCCTATAGCTACATACGACGTAGGCATCCGTTCTATGATTTTTATTCTACTTTTATTTTTATTTTTATGTATTTATTTTTATTCATTTTATTTTGCTTTATTTTTCTTCATTTCTCTTTATGTCTCTTATTTTTCTTATTTTACTTATTTTTCTTTATTTTTCTTATTTTACTTCTGTTTAATACCCATAAAAGCACTCAAATTGCTTATCCTATCTAGTACATCACATCACTGCTGCTTCTTCCCTTGCGCACCCCGGCGCTGCAGCAACACCGAAATCGGCACATCGTCGTCGTCGTCCAACTCCGCCTCCTCGTCCACGCCGTAGTCGCGCAGACGGTTGCCGTCCGCATTCATCCAGCCCAGCTCGCCGTCCATGCCCTGCTCAAACTCGTCCTCGTCCTCATCTGGTTTCCGTTGGAGGTTGCGCCGCCGCAGGTCCGCCTGCTGCCGCGCCTGGAACGCCGCCTTCTCCTCTTCCGCCGTGCCCGTGCCGTCGCGGCCCGACGTGAACGCCGACACCGAGTCCGCCTCGATGCCACCACCACTGGCCGCCGCGTGCCGCAGCTGCTCCGGGTCCGGCGGCGGCCACATGCCCTCGCGGTCGTTGAAGCCGTTCTCGGGCCAGTCCCAGCCGGCGCCGCGGCCGCTGGGGTCGACGACCGGGTGGCCCGCAAGCGGGAAGAGCCACAGCAGCACGTTGGCCGTGCCCATGGCCTGGGCCATGTTGCTAAAGATGCCGAGGTCGTAGGGGAACTCGACGCGCATGCGCTTGGCCTTGGCCTTGCGCACCGTCTTTTCGAGCTTGCGGTAGTACTCGTCGTCGTTGTCGTCGATGCCCGAGGAGGAGGAGGAGGCGTTGTCCTCATTATTTTCGAGGTCGTCCATCGCATCCAGATCATCTGCATCCACATCCACCACGCCGTCCTCCACGTCGTCGCCCCACCACGTGCCGTCGGCCGACGTCGAGCTGTACCGCTCAATGACGGCGTCGTGGCGCTCCATCTCCCAGCCCTCGATCATCGTCGTGTTGAAGAGCCACGACTGCACCGCCGTGAACAGCATGATCGACAGCGCCAGCAGCGTCGCGCTGCACACGAGCCCCAGCACCGTCAGGTGGATCAGCTGCGGCAGCGTCGGGCCCAGGTACGCCGGAAGGTGCCGCTGGTCGTACAGCGCGTAGAACCGCCGCGCCAGCAGCGCCGCCAGCGCCCACAGCGACAGGTTCGTGAACACGACAAACCGCAGGAAATGGGGGAACGTCTGCATCGACACGCAGTTGCCCGTCCACGGGCAGTGGTGGTCCATCTTGGGGATGCAGCGGCCGCAGTGGCGGCAGTGGTGCGCGCGCGCCGGCTTGGGCGCCTTGCACTTTTTGCACCAGCGCTGGCCGGGCGGGCCGGCGGCAGTTGTGTCGTTGGTGGCCTGGGCCGTGGGCGAGTGAGAAGAAGAGCCGGTTGATGCTGATGACGACGACGACGTAGGCCGTGTAGTGGTGGTCGTCACACCAAGATGCGAAAAGTCATACCGGCCCGGGTTGACGGTGCAGGCACGGAAGTAGGTCCACCACAGGCAGGCCAAGAGCCCATTGAACACAACCGACTCCGTCTGCGACATCGGGCCGGGGTCCAGGTAGGACACCGAGTTGAAGAGGTATTGCGAGCTGTAGCCCAGAAAGACGATGATCGTCACGGCGGCCGGGATGGCGAGGAGGTGCATCCCGACGCGGGACGGGCCGGTTTTGATGGAAGGCATACTGAGGGTGTCAGCATGTCCGTTGGCGGGCTGCAAGACCGGAGCTTGTTCGGCTGTCGTTCCAGCTCAGAGGTGGATGGTGGGTGGTGGATGAAAGCTGGTACTCGTTCCTCGTAGTCTGTCGATTGACTGGTGGGGAGCTCGTGGGACGAGGTGGTCCAAGAAAGGGTAGGTGCTGTGCCGACGAGGAAGCTGCAACTGGACTAGAGCTACTCGTAGTCCTGGTGAGCAGTGTACACACCGGAAGCAGAAGGACGATCGGTAGTTCCTGCCAAGGAGAGGGACAACAACCATGAAACGCCAAAGGGACTGTTGATGTGCAGAGGGAAGGAGCTACGAGCAAGCTTCGACAGCTGGCAGGTGCCGTCCCACTTTAAAACCGGTGTTAACACATGCCATCTCATGAGCGTCTAGACCGGTCTGCCTTGATTAGTAAGCACCACGAACGGAGCATCCTTCCTCATGGGCAACGAAATGCTCAGGCACGTTCAAAATCATATCATAAATTAAGTTAATTAAAAAAAAATAAGAAAAATGCTACACCATCTCCCACGCGTCCTGCTTCTCCCATCGCGCAAACCTGGTCTGGATCTGCATGCTCTCCAGCACGCGCTGCTTGATCGCCGGGTCGGCAATGTCGGTGCCGACAAAGGCGCCGTGGGTGCTGGTAAAGTCGTGGTGCTTCAGGATCGCCCACATGGCAAACACCTCGTCGCCCGACAGCGGGATCATGTTGGGGATGCTCCACATGAACGCAAACGAGTTCATGCCGGCTGGGCGCTTGCTGGGCCGGCCGAGCGCGTCCGTGGCCCAGCTGCCCAGGCCCGCCGGCGTCGTCACCAGCGTGTCGGCAATCAGCAGGTGGCCCTCGAACAGCAGCACCTGGCTGCCGGGGAAGTGGCCGCCGAGCCGGATGGCCTTGGCCCCTGTGGTCTGCAGCTCAGCGTTGGGTCCTGGTAGTAAAATCTCCTGGACGTCGCCGTCGCTCCAAAAGACCTGCCGCGGCGACTGCTGCACGGTCCACGCCTTGTCCTCGGCGCGCAGGTACACGGGGCAGTCGAACGCGGCCGCCCACTCGACGTGCGACGAGTAGTAGTGCGGGTGCGAGATGACAATGGCCCGGAGCCCGCCGAGGGCGCGGATGTGGTCGATGGTGGCCGCGTCGATGAGCGTCAGGCAGTCCCACAGGATGTTGCCCGCGGGCGTGCGCACGAGCACGGCGCGCTGGCCAATGGCCAGCTTGGGCTCCGACGCAATGCTGATGAGCCGCGGGTTGCCGCCGGTCGACGGGTGGAAGACGTTGCGGTGGCGCCGGCGCACGTCGGCCATGGTGGTGAAGGACTGGCCGCCGGGGGGCGTGAACTGGCGCGGGTCGTCGCAGATGCGGCACGACGGCAGAGCCGCGCGGTCCGCCGTGGGGAACTGGGTGCCACAGGCCGTGCAGACGAGCAGGGCGTCGGTGGCGTGTGAATCGTAGGCCATGATGATGGTGGTGGTGATGGTGATGGTGATGGATGATCGATTTTCAATGATGAGATGAGGTCATGAGAAGTTGAAGCAGACGTCAAGTAAACACAGTCATCGAGTACTCCGTAGAGGCAATGATCGGATAAGTGACGGCCGAGCTAAGATAGGATGTGTGCCTGCGTAAGCTCTGCTTCCTTTATGTCTCCTTTCTGCTTTTTACTCGATGATACTCAACATCGTGAACACGTGCTGCCAAGGTGTAGATAGCCTTGCCGGAAGTGGCCGACGTCGGCGCAGCCTGGTCGCTCCTTCCGTCCTACGTCACTTACACGGCGCTGGATGCTGCTGTTGCTGCTGCTGCTGCTGCTGCTGTTGCCCCTGCCGCTCTCAGCGCGCCACCGCACCCCACCACGCGCCATCCCTTCCGCTCCCAGAAAGAGCGACCCGCGCCCAACGTTTTCTATGGGGCCCGCACCTTCCCTGCAATTCAATTCACCCCGCGCCAAACAGCACAGCAACGACAGCAGCAATCACGGATTCGAGAAGGGGGAAAAAGCTTTTAAAGTCAACAAGTGTTTATATACTTGCCTTTTGTACAGCTGTATACCAGCTTCCTACGACTACACTCTGCTCTGCCGACACCTCCTTCTACCCCAACCAATCGTCCCTAATCCTTAGCCCGCCCATCTCACGACCGCAGGCACCATGAGCTTCGCCATCGAGGTGCCTGGCGCGGCCGTTCCTCTCAACGCCAGCGACCTGTGCAAGGCACTGCAAGCCGGCAACTCCAGCGACCACAGCCAGCGGCAGGCCGCGTCACAGCAGCTGGAAGAGTGGCAGACACACCAGAATTACTTTTCATCGTTGCAGGTGGGTAGCCTTCTGGCGTTTCTTTTTGGACAATATGTGGCAAACATGGCCGGCCTGCAGCTGATACCTTCTCTAGTCCGTCTTCCTCGATCGATCTCTGCCGTACGAGGTCCGCTTCCTCGCCATCATCCTCCTCAAGAATGGCATCGACAAGTTCTGGCGCACCTCGACGCGCATGCAGGCCCGGCTGCCGGCCGAGGAAAAGGCTCTGATCCGCTCGCGTCTGCTGCAGGGCACCGTGGACGAGGACAACCGCACACTGGCGCTGCACAACGCGCTGGCCACGGCCAAGATTGTGCGCATCGACTACCCGCAGGAGTGGCCCGAGGCCGTGCCCGACATCATTGCGCTGCTGCGCACGGTCAAGGACGTGAGCCCGGCGCGGCTGCGCGGCACGCTGCTGGTGCTGCTGCGCGTCATCAAGGAGCTCGGCAGTGCACGGCTGCGCAAGTCGCAGACCGCGCTGCAGCACGTGGCCGAGGAGCTGAGCTTCTTGCTGTGCGAGATCTACACGGCCAACACGACGGCGTGGATGGCGTTTTTGGACACCAGCGACGCCGCATCCGGTAATGCATCTGCCATGGAGTGCGCCACCGAAAACAGCCTGCTCGCGCTCAAGGTGCTGCGGCACCTCATCATCAGCGGCTTCGAGTACCCGCACCGGTCCAAGCTGGTGCAGGACTTTTGGTCGCTGTCGCAGACCCATTTTGAGCAGTTTCTCGGCTACATCAACAGCCACGGCGGCAACACGGTCGAGATTGGCGGCGGCGGCGGCGGCGGCACGGGCGCCACGGAGATTGTCGGCAAGCACCTGCTCAAGTTTGCCAAGCTGCACCTGGATATGAGCGAAACACACCCGGCCAGCTTTGCCGCGCTGCCCAACTCGGTGGCCCTCGTGCGGGGGTACTGGGGTCTCGTGGCCAACTTTGCCGAGGTCTACACGACGTCGGGCGGTCTGCGGCAAAACTCATCAAATAGCGGTAGTGGCAGTGGCGGTGGTGGTGGTGGGGGAGATGCAAAATCCAGCAAGGTGGAAGGGCCGCTCATTGAGCGTCTGGCGCTCCGGGGTCTTCTTCTGATCAAGAGCTGCATACAGATAATCACGCAGCCCCTGCAGACGTTCAAGTACCGCAGCCCCGAGGCGCAACAGGAAAGGAACGAGGGCATCGAGCGGATCAAGACGAGCCTGTTCACAAACGACTTTGTGCTCCAGATTGTGGACGTGATCATCTCCAAGCTGTTCCGGTTCCGCGAGTCGGACCTGGAGGCGTGGGACGAGGACCCCGAGGACTGGGAGATGCTGCAGAGCGAGTCGGGGGCGGCGTGGGAGTGGCAGGTGCGGCCATGCGCGGAGCGGGTGTTTCTGAGCCTACTGATCCACTACAAACCGCTGCTGGGCGCGCCGCTGCTCAGCTACTTTCAGCAAGCTATGGGCGACAGCGCGGATCTGCTGACCAAGGAGGCGGTGTACACGGCCATGTGCCACGCGGCAGCGGCAATCGATAAGGCGTTTGACTTTGGCGCGTTCGTGGAGGCGACGCTCGTCAAGGACGCGCAGTTTGCGGGGCCGCTGGCCAAGATTCTGCGGCGGCGCGTGGCGATCCTGCTGGGGGCGTGGGCGTTTTACGAGCTGTCGGACGAGCGGCAGACGATGGTGTACTCGATCTACGCGCACCTGCTGAACAAGGACGATGCGGCCAACGACGAGGTGGTGCGGCTGACGGCGGCGCGCAACCTCAAGCTGACGGTGGACGACTTCCAGTTCCGGGCGGCGCGGTTCGAGCCGTATGCGTCGGCGGTGTTTGTGGCGCTGATCGAGCTGCTGCAGGCGGTGGAGAGCGACGAGACGAAGCTGATGGTGCTGGACACGCTGCGGACGTTTATCCAGCGGCTGGAGACGATTGCGGGGCGGTTCAGCGACGCGGTGATGCTGGCGCTGCCGGCGATCTGGGCGTCGGAGCCGGCGGACGTGTACATGATCAAGCAGTCGGTGCTGTCGATCCTGTCGGCGCTGGTGATGGCGCTGGGGGCCGGGTCGCAAAAGTACCACGCGATGACGTACCCGCTGATTGCATTTGCGATGAACCCGCAGTCGGCGGTGCACCAGTTCTTGTTTGAGGACGCGGCAGAGCTGTGGCACAGCGTCTTGTGCCAGTCGACGGCGCCGCTGGCGGACGAGCTGGTGGGCCTGCTGCCGCTGGTGCTGCACATGCTCGGGTATGACTCGGAGACGGTGCAGACGGGCCTGACGATTACGGCGGCGTACATTGTGCTGGCGCCGGAGGCGGTGCTGTCGGAGGCGTACCGGCGGGCGACGCTGGAGGCGCTGACGAGCGTGATGGAGTCGAAGAAGTGGGAGATGGTCAAGGGGGCGTCGGCGAGCCTGCAGGAGGTGATCATGGCGGCGGCGCGGCTGGGCGGCACGGCGGGCCTGGCGCTGGTGGTGCGCGACCTGCTGGACATGGGGTTTGTGGCGCGGGTGCTGGAGCGGCTGCACGGGGTGTGGGAGGCGCACCAGTCGACGGGCCCGAAAGCCAAGCCGGTGCAGCTCAAGGCGACGACGCAGGTGGAGTACGTGCTGATCCTGAGCCGGATCGCGCTGGCGGACCCGGGGACGTTTGCGGACATGCTGGCGTCGGTGTTGGGCGGGGACGCGGCGTTGGCGTCGGCGTGGCCGTGGCTGTCGGCAGAGTTGTTCGGCGCGTTTGACAACATGGGCGACGACGTCGTACGCAAGGTGGCGTGCCTGGGGCTGACGCGGCTGTGCGAGCTGGGCGGCGGCGAGCAGAGCCACAACATGCATGAGCTGGTGCTGGGCAAGCTGCAGGACTACTTTAGCATGTGGACGAGCACGGTGCGTCGGGCGCAGAGCGATGCGACGCTACCGGACGACTTTGTGTGGGACTCGGAGGATGCGGCGCCGCGCGACTTCCAGACGCCGCTGATGATGGCGGAGACGGCGGTGGCGTACAAGGACCCGCTGCACACGGAGGTGACGTACCAGTTCATCATGCTGCGGCTGCAGGACCTGGTGGAGCGCGTGGGCGGCGAGGCGGCGTTTGAGGCGAACTGGGCGGCGAACGTGGACGACCACGTGTTGGCGGGCTTCCGGAACTTGACGGTAACATCGGATGAATCGGATGGTAGGGATGAGTAGGGATGAGTAGCGAGTTTTGTTTTTAAATTCAAATATGATTATGAAGAAAAGTGAATAAGAATTAATAAAAGAAATCAAAAAAATCAAAATCAAAATCAAAAAGAAAAAGAAAAGAAAATCAAAAGGAAAAGGAAAAGGAAAAGGAAAAGGAAACCAAAATCAAAATACCCCTACAGCTTAGCCCCCCCTTGCGGCACCTCGACTACGACCTTCCCCCACGTCTCGCGCCCGCCCAGCGCCTTGAGCGTGGCCGGGATGCGGTCCAGCCCGATGAAGCGCCGCGGGTGCTTGCTGTCGACAAAGACGGTCGGCCGGAAGGCGCCGCGGTCGATGAGGCGGCGCAGCCCCTCCCAGACGAGCGGGATGGCGTCGGCCTCGTGCACGGCGTACGCGCCCCAGTGGATGCCGACGATGCTAATGTTCTTGAGCAGCACCCTGTTGAGCGCCAGCTTCTCGATGCTGCCGGCGGCGAAGCCCACGACCACGATGCGCCCGTTCCACGCCGTGCACTTGGTGCTCTTCTCCGCGAGGCCGACGGGGTCGTAGACAATGTCCACGCCGCGGCCGCCGCGCGTCAGCTTTTTCACGGCCGCGGGCCAGTCGGGTTGCGTCTTGTAGTTGACGCCGTGGTCGGCGCCAAACGCGCGCGCCACCGCCAGCTTCTCGTCGGTTCCCGCCGTCGCAATCACCGTGGCGCCAAAGGCTTTGGCGATCTGCACGGCCGCCAGCCCCACGCCGCCCGCCGCCGCGTGCACCAGCACCGTGTCGCCGCGCTGGATGCCCGCGCGCAGCACCAGCGCCGCGTAGCTCGTCGGCGCCGTCACAAACAGGCCCGCGGCCTCGGCAAACGTCCAGCCGCGCGGCATCGGCTGCAGCTGCGCCTCGGCCGCACACACGCGCGTGGCAAAGGCGCCCTGGGCGGCGCCAAACACGCGGTCGCCGACAGCGAAACGCGGGCGCACGAGCGCGCTCGACGACGCCGACGGCACGGCCAGCACGACACCGGCAAACTCGGCGCCGGCCACCCACGGGAAGGCTTTTTTTATTAGAAAACTTATCTTAGTTGAAGCGGGACTCGGGCGACTCACGAGGCTGGTTCTGGTACTTCCCCTGGATCTGGAGAATGTCGAAAAAGTTGGCGGCGGCGGCGTGGACGGCAATGAGGTACTGGTCGGGGCCGGGCCGGGGGTCCGGGATGGACGACACGACGAGGTCGTCGGGGCCCTTGCGGGTGTTAGTGCAGGACAGACAAAGAAGAGTTACTGCGTGCGACAAGCTCACATTGACGTAGTTGGCAACCTGGATGCCCTTCATGGCGGCTGTGTGCAAACGATGGGAATGCTAACGTGAGAAGATGCGATAGATAGAAAGCATACAAGACCAGGTCGATGCCTGCTTTGCCTGCTTATATCAAGCCCCGATGCGGATGCCGAGGTCCACCGGAGTCTGGGTACCGTTCCCCGCAAACGGGAGAGCTGGAGCTGGGGAAGCTTTGGGGGTGCTTTGGGGTGAGGTAAATAACGGAAATACCGGGGAAAAGACTACTTACACTGTATGCTGTTGATTAGTCAGCAATGCTGCAGATAGATTGCGCCAACTCAACAAGCCAATACTCGTAGCGGGAAGCAATTACCAATATATTATGCGTCTTCTACTGCCAGTTCGACGGAGGATATTATTATCATACATACATTCATTGGTCACCGCGCTGTCAGCAACGGGCCGTCGCATGTACGAGTAATCGCACATCGCACAATTGCATGCATATAAGTCGCATGTCACGTGTACCCCACTCTTCCCACTTGGGCAAGCACCTGCCGTCGCAGCTGCATGTATTCTCCACGAACGCTCCTTCCCCATCAACACACAAACCCGTCGCGATCCAACGCGTCTTTTCGCACTGTCCGTCACGCTTCCTTCCTTCTATCTTGACCAATATTTGCTTTTTTCTTTTCCTTTTTTCTTTCTTTTTTTTTTCTTTTTTTTTTCTTTTCCTTTACTTTTATTTTACCCTTTTTTTCTTTTACTTCTCTTCTCCTTTTCACCTTCTACATCCACTCCCTACACACGTCCAGCGCATCTTCACGTCGCTACACTCATATCGCGTCGCGCCTTGCCGATGGATCCACTGTTTTCCTCGTCGACGAGCCTCTTTTTCGGGCGCTCGACGACTGCGCCAGAAGCGCCAATTGCAGGCGAATCGTGAGTATTTTCTCCCTTTACTTCTTTTTTCTCTCTCGCGTGCATGCGTTCGCATGCGCACCACTTTGTCGCGTGCAGCACTCCACGCGCCTCGTTGCACTTTCCTTTCTCTCCTCCTCGTACTGGGCCAGGTGGGGTCGCGGAGGCTGGTCGCGCTGCGGCCGCATCGGATGGAGACCTCTTCCCCCCCAAAAAAGAAGACGCGCAAACGGCGCATTCATGTGTCTTTTTTTTTGTCTTCTCTGCTGCATCTCACCATTGACTTACAATATTGACGCGCCAGTTCCATCATGCCTCCCGCTTTCTCATTAGACGACGACGCCGACGCGCCGGCGGGTAGTGCGCCGATGACGGATGCTGCTGTTACCTCCATCACTACCACCACTACCACCACCACCACCAACGGACCGGCAGCGCAATTGATTGGTGCCGCCGCCGACGACGACGACGAGCTCGACGACGAGGCCGAGTTTGCGGCGAGCATGGTTGTCAGCGACCTGCTGAGCGACGTTGTCAAGCCCAAGACCAAGTCGCCGACCACCACCAAAGACACGACCGAGTCCAGCGCCGGCAAGCGCACGCCTGCCGCATCTGCCGCCCCGACGCCAACGGCCAAGTCCACGTCGCGCATGGCGACAAGCAGCAGCAGCAAGCGTCGGGCCACTGCCGAGCCGGCGGACCTGGTGATGCCGGCCACGAAGCGTGGTAGCCACGATGCGACCAACAAGGCGGTGTCTTCGGCGCCTCCCTCTCTGATTGGCCAGGACCAGGACGACGAGGCCATCAAGGCGGCGCTGAACAACCCGCTGGAGGAAGAGGAGTCCGACGACGACGACGACGACGACGACGATGGTGACATTCCCGCCGTGACCCCGTCGGCCAACAAGGTCACGCCAGGGCGGAAGAGAGGCCGCAAGTCGATGAGCAAGTCGGCCACCAAGTCGGCCACCAAGCCGACTGCTTCTGCTGCTACTACGCCGGCCAGGCCCACATTGACACCTTCGGGTGCGCGCCGTGGCCGGCCGCCCGGAAAGTCGACGGCCAAGACTGGCGCGGCAACTGAGGCGGCGGCGGCGACTGCCTGTCGCCCCTTGACAGGCCGGCAAGCTGTTCTGCAGGCTCAGAAGGCTGCTGCGCCGCCGCCGCCGCCGACGGCAGCTGCTGCTAAGGTGGCGGCACCCAAGAAGAAGGGCCGTCCAGCCAAGGCTGCCGCGGCTGCCACCGCTGCCACGGCCACTGCGACGACGGGCAAGAAGCGCGGTCGGCCGTCCAAGGCTGACGCGGCAGCTGTCGAAGCACTCAAGAAGAAGGGACGGCCGTCCAAGGCCGACGTGGCCGCCGCTGCCACCACCGCCACTGTGGCTCCCAAGAAGAGAGGTCGTCCGTCCAAGGCGGATGCAGCTGCCACTGCCGCCACGCCTGCAGCCAAGCCGGCGACTACAGAGACTTCTTCCAAGAAGCGGGGACGGCCGTCCAAGGCCGATGCGGCCGAAACTGCTGCGGAGCCGCCCAAGAAGAAGGGCCGCCCATCCAAGGCTGACGCGACCGCTGCCGCTACTGTTACTACAGAGGCACCGAAGAAGAAGGGCCGCCCGTCCAAGGCCGACACCGTGGCCGCCGCCGCACCCAAGAAGGGCCGTCCACCCAAGGCCGCTGCGCCTGCTGCGGCTGCGGCTGCATCTGCGCCTACGCCTACGCCTGCTGCTGCGTCGTCGCCGCCCAAGAAGCGCGGTCGGCCTGCTGGCTCCGCCGCTACGACGGCTTCCGCGGCGTCTCCTCCTGCCAAGAAGCGTGGCCGGCCGGCGGGCTCGGCGGCTGCTACGGCGACGCCCAAGAAGCGAGGCCGGCCCCCGGCATCGGCCACGGCGACACCGGCAACGACGCCTGGCAAGCGCGGCCGGCCGGCCGGCTCGGCAAGTAAGGCCAAGGCGGCGCCCAAGGCGGCGCCTAGCAACAAGAAGAAGGGCGAGTACGTCGTCGAGGCGATCGTGGAGCACCGGTCGAACCTGACAACGGCGGCGGTCGAGTACTGCGTCAAGTGGGAGGGCTACCCGTCGAGCGACAACACGTGGGAGCCGCGGAGGAACCTGGTGGGCTGCGACGCCGTGCTGCACGCGTACGAGCAGGCGGCCAAGATCTGAGGGATCTGGGATCGGGGGCTGGTTTCGGGGTGACGTTTGTTTTGATTTTTTACGGATTTTTCGGTCACGACTCGGTTGGTCAGGTTCGGTTTTCTTTCTTTTTCTTTTTTTTCTCTTTCTCTTTTCTGTTTGTTCTTTTTTTCTGTGATTTGGGTGTTTTCTGTGATTTCTGTGTTCTTGTTTTCTTGTTCTTGTTCATGGTATCATATGAGGTTTCGTGCATAATTGACGCCGTGCGTCGCAGCTATCAGTTATTCAATAGTAGATTACAACAGCGACTACAAGTACAAACAGCAGTATCACGATACGCTATGGATGCGCATACAGTAGAAGAGTAGGACGGCTCCGCTCTGCACCAGTGGCACCTTCCACCCAATTCGCCGGGCTTCTTTCCTCCTCAACGAGCTCTCCCCACCAAATCCATAGCCCACTCTAGCGCCGCCTGACAAAGCAAAGCGTACAGGCAGCATCCCCAGATAGCGCTTCGCTCCGCCTCTCCTGTTTACCCGTCCTCTCTCAGCCGCCTGCCCCCCTCCCTCTCTTTGCACCTCTTTGCTCGCCATCACCACCACACGAGCACCCCGATCGGTCCTCTTTCGCCATCACGGATCGAGCCGTTTTAGTCTTTTCTGACCCGCCCATTCGTCTCGCTTCTGCTATCAACCCCCCCTCCCCCGCCCATCATGGCCGACGAGGACCCCCAGATCACCTTCCGGGTCAAGACATCCGGCGATGGCCTGCACTCCATCACCATGGCCGAGACCGCCACGGTGCTCGAGCTCAAGACCAAGCTGGCCGGCGCCGACTTTGAGAACATCCCCGTCGAGCGCCAGCGCCTCATCTACTCGGGCCGCGTCATGAAGAACGACGACACGCTCGCGTCGTACAAGATCAAGCCCAACAACACGATCCACCTGGTCAAGAGCGCCGCCAGCAACCACACGGCCGGTGCGGCAGGAGCGTCAGCGTCAGCAGCAGCAGGAGGAGGAGCAGGAGCAGCTGCACCCTCCGCCGCCGCCGCCGCCGCCGCCGCCGCCATCCCCACCAACATGGCCGCCGGCACGCCCGCCAACAACCTGCTGGCGGGCCTCACGGGCGCCCGCTTTGCCGGCCACGCGCCGCTGCCCAACACGGACATTTTCGGGCCCGACGGTGGGGTATGTCTCCTCTCCTCTTTGTATGACTTGAACACCCACTAAAGAACAGATGAACCTGCCGTCCGAGGACCACATGGCCGAGATGATGGCCAACCCTGCCGTCGCGGCGTCGGTGCGCGAGGCCCTCAACAACCCGTCGTTTGTCGATTTCCTGCTCGAGAGCAACCCCATGCTGCGCAACACGCCGAACGCGCGCGAGCTGATCCAGTCGCCCATGTTCCGCCAGATGATGACCGACCCCGAGTACATGCGCATGATGACGCGCATGCGCCGCGCCATGGGCGGTGCCGGTGGTGCTGGTCTTGGCGGGGCCGGTGGCGGCGAGGCCTTCCCGGCACCGGGTGCGACGGACACCACGCCCGAAGGTGCTGCCGCGTCGCCGGCGGCCGGTGCTGGTGCTGGTGCGGGTGGTGCGGGAGCTGGAGCGGGCGGTGCAGCGGCCAACCCGTTTGGCGCCTTCAACCCGTTTGCCATGTTCAACCCGGGTGCTGCTGCCGGAGCTGCAGGTGCTGGTGACGCGGCTCGGGGACAGACGGGTGCAGCGGCGGCCGGTGCCGATGCGGCGGCCAACCCGTTTGCGGCCTTGTTTGGCGGCGCCGGTGCCGGTGCCGGCCTGCCCCAGCTGACGCCCGAGATGATGCAGCAGATGCAGGCGCTGTTTGGCGGTGCCGGTGGTGCCGGTGCTGGTGCTGGTGCCGGTCTGGGCGGCTTGGGCGGACTGGGCGGACTGGGCGGCTTCAACCCGTTTGGCGGCGCTGCGCCGGCGCCGGTCGACACGCGGCCGCCCGAGGAGATGTACGCGGAGCAGCTGCGGCAGCTCAACGACATGGGCTTCTACGACTTTGACCAGAACGTGGCGGCGCTGCGCCGGACAGGCGGCAGTGTACAAGGCGCCATCCAGCACCTGCTGGGCGACTAAGAGTCACGTGAGGGGTATGGTTAGTTGGTTGGTATGGCCACCGAGATGGTGCAGTGTTATGAGCATTTCCTGTTCTTTGTCTTTTTTCTGCGTGGGGTATTATTATTTGATGCTTTGCTTTGCTTCCGACTATGCTTACCGTGGTTTTGTCTTTAACTCGATACCGAAGGTTGCCAATGGGATTTCGATTGATTCGTGAAGAGTCACGTGGACGTGATGCGATGCGATGTACTCGTACGGAGTATTAGTAGCTCAGCCTTGCAGTGCGCTCAGCACACGCAGCTGGTGAGGGGTAGGCGTGTGCTGCGGGTCGCGCATCGCAGCGCTAATCGCACTGTATTATGTAACCCTGACATCGCGTCTTGTGCACTTGCCTTGCGCAGGTCGGCATCATTCTCTCTTCTTGAGAGAGAGCTGTTGTTATAAAACTACTAGCCGACAATGCCTATCCACGGCATATTTTATGCGCGCTTCCTGCCGCAAGAGGGTATGTCGTCTGCTCTGTGTTCGTTCGCGTCGTCCTTCTAATACCAAAGCACAACAGGGATCAAGATTGTTGCGCAAAGCCCGCCGGGATGCATTGTGCCCGTGGCCGTGGCTGACGAGAGCGAGGAGGAGGATGAGGAGGATGAGGACGAGGGGGACTTTGACCCTAATAGCAACCGCTGGGACGTCGGCAACACCGGCGGTCGCGGCGATCATATAGAGCCCGCCGGCGGCGCGCCGTTGCACTCGGACGCGGACGCGGACTCGGACTCGGACTCGGATGGCGACGGCCTGGACATCAAGGCGACGCGCCGGATGCGCACGCCAAAAGTGTACAAGACGGTGTCTGGGTCTGGTGGAAACGCCGGCGAATCAGACTCGGGCTCGGACACGGCCCGCTCGTCGGGATCGGCGAAGGCGGCAGCGGCAGCGCGCAAACGGGCCCGGGCGGCCGCGGCGTCGGCATCGGCGTCGGCGCTGCTGGGCACCGCGACCGCGACCGCGGCTGCCAGCACGTCGTCGTCGTCCATGCTGTTCGGCCGGCGCGGCGGGCCGCCGCAGCAGCGGCAGGTGCAGCAGCTGCAGCTGGGCAAGCCGCTGTTCGACTTTGACGTCATGTCCGAGTACGTGATCCCGCGGCCGGCGTTTTTCAACTGCTACCTGGCGTCGCGCGACCCGTCGGGCAAGTATGCGGTGCTGGGCCTGCCCGTGGCGATCCGCGACAGCAAGTACGACCGCAACGAGTTTATCTTCAACTTCGGCATCGTCGTGGACGCGACGACGGACGACCAGGGCCCGTACGAGCGCGTGGTGCGGCGGCTGGCGTCGACGTTTGCGGAGATGGAGAAGCAGAACGAGTTTCTGAGTCAACAGGAGCAGCGGACGCGGGGGGGTGGTGGCGGTGGCATTGGGGGGATAATAGGGGGCGGCATAGGGGCCAGTATGGCAGCCGGCATAGGAGACGGACTGGCCGGGGCGGCCAGCATCGGCAACGCGGGTCAGCCGGCATCGGCATCGGCATCGGCCACCACCACCGGCCACCACCACATCCACAGCCCGTACCACCGCCGGTCGATCCAGAGCCTGCTCGAGATCATCAAGGAAGACCTCAACCTCTACGGCGAGTGCATGATCCCCGTGGACGACGCCAACACGATCAACATGAAGCTGTTCCCGATCCACCCCAACCCGCCGGCGGTCGAGGGCTGGCACGTGCCCGTGCCCAAGATGCGGCTGGCCGACACGGTGGACCCGTCGTGGGACCTGACGCTGCAGCGCGTGATTGCGCACATGGACGGCGTGTCGGACGTGCGCCGCATCGCGTTCGAGGCCGACATCTCCATGGAGCTGTGCCGCTCGGCCCTGCGCCACCTGCTGTACTACGATACCATCCTGCTGCTGGACATTTTCTTCTTTGGCTCGTGCTACGCGCCGCGCCCGGGCATCCACGACTTTATTGCGAATGTGGGCGGCATCGTGGACGAGTGCGCGCGGTATGTGTGCCTGAGCCGGCACGAGGAGGAAGATGATGATGGTGGTGGTGGCAGTGATAATGTCAAGGCGTCGCAGAAAAAAGGCAAGAAGAAGGCGACGGCGGCAGCGGCGCGGCCACGGAGAGCGAACCACGCGTCCGACGACGAAAACAGCACCGAGGACGCGTCCGGCTCCGGCTCCGACGCCGACTCCGATGCCTCCCACGACTCCGACTCGGCCTCCGCCGCCGCCTCCGCCTCCTCCTCCTCCTCTCCCCCCAACCGGCCGACGCGGCTCAGCAACTTTGACCTCATCCGGCTCATGACCAGCTTCTGCGTCGGCCGCACCGTCACCGAGTGGCTCAAGCTGCACGCCGACGCCGGCATCGACGTGCTGCGGTACGTCGACGTGCGGCGGCTCGTGCAGTTTGGCGTCATCAAGGGCTGCCTGTACCGCGTGCACAAGTACGTCGTGTCCAAGCAGTACCTGGCATCGCTGGCCACGGGCGTGACGGCGCCGTATGCCGACCATCATGCCGGCAACAACGACGACGACGATGAGGGCACCGACGGGCTGGCGGCAACGACGGCGACGCCGACGACGCAGAACCGCGACCCGCTGCAGAAATACACCGACGGGCAGCACCACTTTGACCAGATCATGACGGAGCTCAACATGACCGAGGTGGAGCTGGTGCACCGGCTGAAGCGCATGCCTTTGCCGCCGGGCGACCTGAAGATTCTTTACCGGTGATTCTTTTTTTTTTGTCTTCACATTATCCTCCACGATACCATCCACGATACCATGCCGTCTTGTTGAGTGGTCTATATCTAGCATACACGCTCGTCTATTGTACAATGCTTTTTATTTTGTTTTACCCCCAAACCCCCGTTGCCCGAAAGCCCGCTATCGTTCCGTGTCGTCCGCGCCGGCGCCGGCGCCGGTGCCCGCCTTGCCCATCTTCCGCTTGACCTTTTCAATCTGCTTCTTGACCTTGCGCACGTTTCGGCTCTCGGGCTCCGGAAACACGAGCCGGCCGTTTCTGGATGCCCTGTTCCCCCCCGGCACCTCCTCGCCCTGCTGGGCCATGTCCTCCATCAGCTCGTCGCGCACCGACTTGACCCCCTTCAGCTCGCGCAGCTCGCTGCGCATCTGCCGCACCTTGCCCGTGTACGGCTCGCCCGGGTACGTGCGGCCCGACGCCTTCCACTGCTCGTCGCTGACGACCTCGATGATGCGCACGTTGTGCTTGCCCTTGCGCAGCACCAGGTACTTGTCGTTGATGATGAAGTTCTTGGTGTCCTGGGGGAACCACAGGTGCACGGGCGTGTAGTCGACGTTGATCAGGTTCATGCCCTTGTTCTCGTGCGCCTTCTGGCCGGGCGCCGCGCCCACGTACGCGCCCTTTTGCACCGCGATGCGGTTGCCCTCGCTGACGCTGCCCGCCAGGCCCGCCGCGTACAGGATGCGCGCAATCTTGCCCTCGTCGATCAGCGACCGCGGCAGCTGCATGTCGACGCGCGGCGCGTTGTTGAGCGTCGTCGGCGTGCGGCCCGGCGGCGGGCTGTACTGCTTCTTGAACTCGCTGTCGACGCCGTCGTCGGCGTCGGCGTCGGCGCCGGTGTCGTCAAACTGCCTGTACTCGGAATCAATGTCGTCGGACGGCGTAAACCGCGCCACGTTCTTGACGGCCTCGAGCTCGTCCAGGATGTCCTCGCCCGTGGGCGCACCGTTGCGGCGGTACAGCGACCAGTGCTGGCGGCGCGCGGCGTCGGCGTCGGCCATGCCGTGGATCAGCGTGGCGACCTCAAAGGCCAGCACGTGCTGGGCCAGGCGCATGGCCGGGTCGGCGCGGTGGCGCTCCATGATGCGCGCAATGGCGTCGAGCGGCACAAACGTGAACAGCTTGAGCAGGGCCTCGACGTCGTTGTCGGCGCGGCGCATGAAATAGCCGTACAGCTCAAAGGCCGGCGTGTCGAACTTGTCGAGCCAGATGGCGTTGCCGGCGCTCTTGCCAAACTTGTTGCCGGCGCCGTCGGTCAGCAGCGGCACGGTGAAGCCCACGGGGTCGTCGATGTAGCCGCGCTGGGGCAGCTTCTTGGCCGGGTCGGGCTCGCTGTTGCGGATGATCTTGAAGGCGTCGACGCCGGTGACAATGTTGCCGTACTGGTCGGAGCCGCCGATCTGCACCTGGATGCCCTGGGTAAAGTACATGTGCCACCAGTCCCAGGCCTGCAGCAGCGGGTAGGCAAACTCGGCAAACGACGCGCCGTCGCCCTCGGTCATCTTGCGCTTGACCGAGTCGCGCGACAGCATGGGCCCGATGCGCATGCCGGCGCCCAGCCGCTGCAGCACCTCGAGCATGGGCAGCTTGTTCCACCAGTGGCCGTTTTGCAGGATCCCGCGCCGCCACGCCCACGTCTTGCGGTAGCCGTACCGCCGCGCCTGCATGTCGGCGTTGACCCAGAGCTTCTTGAGCTGGTAGTGGATCTTGACCATGTTCATCGTCACGTCCGAGTTCTTGATCTTGTCGCGGCTCGTCAGCCGCCCGCTGGGGTCGCCGATGCGCGCCGTGGCGCCGCCGATCAGCGTCACCGCGCGGAACCCGTTCATGTACATCCAGAACAGCGGCATCAGCGGCAGCAGGTGGCCGAGGTGCAGCGAGTGCGCCGTGGGGTCGATGCCGACGTACGCGCCCGTGCGTTTCTCGAGGAACAGCTTGCGGATGTCGTTTTGGTTTCTATTGGTTAGTTTGCATATAACACTTGATCTCGTTTTTCTTAGACTCACCCTGCAACGTCCTTGACGTAGCCGCGCTGCTTTAAAATGTCCCACATGTTCTGCTCGAGGCCCTCCTTGATGCGCACCCCCTTCTCCTTCCATTCTTGGTTGGCCGCGTCGATCTTGGCCGTGTACTTGGGTCCGTACCGCCCAAAGGCGTGGCCGCTCATGTGCCTCCGCTGTTGTTGTGGTGTTGGGCCTGGCTGCAACGGCGAGGCCGTCTGGCCTGGCTGAATTATGTGACGATGCTGCTGCAGCAGAGGCGCCAGCTGCAGCGTGCATCTTCGGCACATCTGCATGCCCTGCGGCGGCAGCCTTCGTGCCAGTGCTGAAAGGGGCATTTTTTGTGTGAAAATTGGGACGACTTGCAAATGCTGTCTGTGCGAGTAACGTCTGCAAAGCATCACCACTTTTGGGACGTTCGAAGCCTTCACGTTTGCCCATCGACTTTTTAATGTGGGGCAGCGACTAAGAGGTACAAGGTACAAGGTACATGGGTACATCTACAACCAAGTACCGTTGTACTCCCCCCGCCTATTGCTCATTGGCCGTCGGCTTTGCAGGAACGCGCTGACATGTGCTCCCGGACTAACAATTGTGCGTCCCCGCGTTCTTCCCTTCTTCCCCCATATTTTGATTACCTAATGTGATTAGTCATCTATCCCAGCGGGCAGCTCCCGGGCCAGGGCCCCACCCCCAGGCCCAGCCGGCAACGGCGCTGGCCAATCAAGCCTGTGGGAATTGCGAATTCTCATCCATCCTCGGGCCAAACGCTTCTGTTTTAGTGTGGGCAGGAGCGCCCTGTGAGAACGGGGGCGGGCGTGTGCCTTCCTTCGGCTTCCGGCTCGTCTCGCTTTCTCATCTTCCACATCGTCATTTCTCAACATCGACGTCCCAACGATCACGACTGCACGACGACTTTTTTTGATTCGGACTGCTGCTCCAAGTCGACTTAATTTACACGCGACGCTCCCGCTCCTCGCTCGCTCCCTCCACAATGGCCTCGATTGCCCGCTCCGCCCTGCTTCGGCAGGCCGCGTCGCTGCGCACCGCCGCGCCCACGCCCATCGTCCAGAACGCCAGCCGGATAGCCGCCTTTAGTGCCTCGAGCCGACGGAACCTGCTGCCGCCTCCGCCGCGTATGTTTTCTATGTCTATGGGTGTCTATGTTGTGAACAAAGCTAACAGTCGCAGAGGTCATCCACGGTAGTGGTAAGTCGGCGAATATTAAATCCTAATTCCCAACCCAATCTAATCCTCTAGTCAACGATGCCGTCCCCGTCCCCGAGCAGAGCCCCAGCCACGGCTCGTACCACTGGAGCGCCGAGCGCCTCATCGCCGCCGGCATCGTGCCGCTGACCGTTGCGCCCTTTGCCGCCGGCTCGCTGCACCCCGTGACCGACTCGATCCTGTGCGGCCTGCTGCTGATCCACTCGCACATGGGCCTGTCCGTGCTGGTGACCGACTACATCCCCAAGCGGCGCCACCCCACCGCGCGCAAGGCCGCGTCCTGGAGCCTCAACGCCATCACGGCGCTCGTCGGCCTGGGCCTGTACGAGTTTGAGACAAACGACGTCGGCGTGACCGAGCTGGTCAGCAAGCTGTGGCACGCATGAGCGTGGGTGGAAGAAGTAAAATAAGGGGTAGTGGTAGTGCCGGCAGATCCGACCAATGCCCTCGGCAGCGACGCAGGACTCGCGATGAGCAAGGACAAGCAGGACAAGAACGGACACTCGGCACAAGGGTTTCTGCCACTGCTCGAGTAGAGATCTATGGTTAGAATGGGCAGGTGGTAGCAGTCGACTTAATGCTGCTGTTTGTTTATCGCTTTTATTTATGCTATTTATGCAATACAATGAGCATCAGTTGTGCTTACTAAGCGGCGCGTGTTACGGCTACGGCTATGGCTGTTATCTTGCTTATGAGTTGATGAACCATCCAGACTTTTCAGTAGTTGTTCCCATCGCCTACCGTTATTCTTTTACTAGTTCTACTGCGTCGTTTCCACTCCGTCATCCTCATCATCATAGTTATTCAAAAGAGTTCCAATGTCCCATTTCATTCATCCTTCATAGTACCTAGTACCAATCCAGAAGGCGGTGTAAATACTCGCAGCATTTACCGGCAGAATTATCTTTGTCGCCAAACACGGTTCTGCCTTCGGTGCCGCATCACCATCACCACACCAGCCCATACATGCCCGCCATCTGACTCGACACATCCCAGACCTCGCTCTGCAACGATATCTATTCTCTCCCGATTCAACACCTTGGCTACCGTCCTCCTCGCGCCTCTTCTACCATGTCTGCTTCGCCCGCTCCAGCGGACGCACTGCCTACAGAGGAGCCTGCCGGGACATTGAGCGCCGCCTCCAGCGTGGCTGGGGCCAAGAGACGCCGTGGCGACATGGAGGACGATGAAGACAAGGCGGTACAGCCGCCTTCGCCGACTGCAGAAGAACAAAAAGCACCTGAAACAACAACACCAACACCAAAAACCGCCACCAAAGTCGACAGCAGCGGCTGGCAGACAGTGGCCAGCCGGCCGCCCAAGAAGATGAAGAAGCTGCCCAAAAAGGATTCGGCCAACTACCCGTCCATCACGTTCAACCACAAGAACGCGCGGCTGCAGAGCAAGATCCAGGTGTCGGACCTGCGCAACCTCGTGACGTATCTGTTTGCCGACGGCACGGCGCCGCAGTGGATCGCCGTGCACCACCGGCCGCAGTTCCGCAAGGTCGTGGCCATCATGGTGCCCGGGCTCGAGGAGGCCATGTTCCAGCCGGGCGTCGACTATGCGCAGTGGATGGCGCAGGAGGACGGCAGCATCGAGGCGCTGCAGCGGTGGATCCAGACGGGCGCGACGCCGGCCGACGATGCGCTGCCGCGCGCGCTCGACAAAGCCGCGGTGCCGGCGGCCGTGGCGCCGA
Organism: Ophiostoma ips; assembly: GCA_019925475.1. NCBI lineage: Eukaryota > Fungi > Ascomycota > Sordariomycetes > Ophiostomatales > Ophiostomataceae > Ophiostoma > Ophiostoma ips. The sequence goes on from JADHKN010000020.1 coordinate 233,959, forward strand.
TCGCCGAGGTGTTCCCCCAGCTGTGGCCGGTGCGCGCACGGGGGAACGAAAAGTACGTGACGCTGTTCTCGCCGGTGGCGACGTTTCTGACGGCGCCGCTGCCGAAGAATGCGGAAGACAAAGACAAGGACAAGAAGGGACCCAAATTCCGCGGCGACAACAACAAGGAAAAAGACGTGCGCACGCGCATCACCGAGTTTTTGGCGACGCCCGAAGAGTACGTGGCCAACGAGTTTGCGCTGCACCCGGCGCTGCTGCCAACACCGGAGCAGCGCGCGGCGTTCCAGGACCCGCCGGGGTGGGTGCACACGCGCGTGGCGTCGCTGCAGGACGGCGACGTGCCCGAGGCCGAGGTGCAGCAGGGCAGCGTGACGGCGGGGCGGCGCGTGTATGCGCTGGACTGCGAAATGTGCCGCGCGGCCGACAAGAAGTTTGTGCTGACGCGCATCAGCGTCGTAGGCTGGGACGGCGAGGTGGTCATGGACGAGCTGGTCAAGCCGGACGAGCCCATTGTCGACTACCTGACGCAGTACTCGGGCATCACCGAGGCCATGCTGGCGCCCGTGACCACGACGCTGCGCGACATCCAGGCGCGCCTGCTGGACCTGCTGGACGCGCGCGCCATCCTCGTGGGCCACTCGCTCGACTCGGACGTCAAGGCCATGCAGCTGACGCACCCCTTTATCGTCGACACATCTATTGCTTTCCCCCATCCGATGGCGCCCGCCAAGAAGCACGCGCTGCGCTGGCTGTCGGCCAAGTACCTCAACCGCGAGATCCAGCGCGGCCACGGCACGGCCACGGCGCGCGGCCACGACAGCATCGAGGACGCGCGCACGTGCCTGGACCTGATCAAGCGCAAGTGCGAAAAGGGGAAAGCCTGGGGCGCCGGCGGCAGCGGCCAGAACGCCGAGTGGGCGGGCGGCGAGGGCGCGGGCGAGAACCTGTTCCACCGGCTGGCGCGGGCCGGCACGGCGTACCGGCCGCAGGCGGGGCCGCAGGCCACGGGCGGCGTGGCGCTGGGCAAGACGACGGCGACGGTGGACTGGGGCGACGCGAAGCGCACGCTGGGCGGCGAGGCGAGCGTGGTGCTGGGCGGGTGCCGCAGCGACGCGGACGTCGAGGCGGGCATTGTGCGGGCGGTGCAGGGCGACGACGACGGCAAGGTGGTGCCGGGCGGCGGCGTGGACTTTGTGTGGGCGCGCATGCGCGAGCTGGAGGCGCTGCGGGGGTGGTGGAACCGGAACAAGCTGGCGGGCGGCGCCAGTGGTGGTGGTGGTGGCAGCGGAGATGCGACGGGCCCGCCGCCGGTGGAGATGCTCGAGGCGCTGATGGCCGCCGACGAGGACCGGCACGGCGACCTGCAGCAGCAGCAGCAGCAGCAGGAGGATCACGTGGCCAGCGGTGGCTCGCAAAAGTCGCTGCTCGAGCGGCAGGTGCGCATTCTGGCCAAGCGGCTGCAGCGCATCTACGAGCAGCTGCCGCCGTGCACGGCGCTGCTGGTGTTTAGCGGCAGCGGCGACCCGCGCGCGATGAGTAAGCTGCAGGCGCAGCGGGCGCAGCACAAGAAGGAGTACCACACGCCGGGGGTCAAGTGGGACCAGATCTCGGTGCCGTGGACGGACACGGAGAACCAGCTGCTGCAGCAGGCGGTGCGGCGGGCGCGGGAGGGGATAGCATTTATGACTGTGAAATAGTTTAAGGATTCTGAAAAGAATATTCAAATATTTAAATATTCGAAATCGAAATATATAAACATTCAAAGAATAAAATAATCAAAATGATACTCAAATACTCAGAAGATTCAAATGTTTAAAATGTCCAAAATATTCAAAATATTCAAACCAAAAATATTCGAATATTCAATCAAAATATTCGCATAATCAAAATTATCCTAAAAACAACAAACTAAAAATCAAACTCCCCCCGGAACACGTCCGGGTCCATGTCCACCGACACGCGGTCCGCCAAATCCCGCCGGTCCATCAGCCCAAACACGCGCCGCAGCGTGTCGTGCAGCGTCGTGCTGCGGTTCTGCGTCGTCATGCGGTCCAGCTTCTCGTCCGTCACGCCGCCCGCCGCGCCGCCCAGGATCTCGCGCGCCTCCTCGCGCCCGCTCTTCTCCACGTCCTTGTGCATCGCCAGCGCCGCCAGCAGGTGGCTCGCCGCCTCCTCGTAGCACCCCATGTTGATGCAGCTCACGCCCAGGTTGTAGCGCGCCCGCACAAAGTTGGGGTGCATCGACAGCGCCTTCTCGTACGCCGCAATCGCCTCCTCCGACCGCCCCGAGTTGGCCAGCGTCGCCCCCAGCCGGTTCCACAGCAGGTGCACCTGCGACTGCTGGTTGCTCGTCCCCTGCTCGCTCGAGTACAGCGCCGCGTGGAAGCAGTCCACCGCCTTGTCAAAGTCCTCGCCGCCGTAGAACAGCACGCCCAGCCCCACCTGCACGTCCGGGTCCATGTGCTCGCCGTCCGGCGACAGCTGCGCCGCCTCGATGAACTTGCTCGTGATGCGCTCGTGCAGCTGCTGCCGGTCCGTGAAGCCCACCTCGGCCGCGTTCGACAGCGCCGCCGGCGGCAGCACCTGCGGGTACTTGGCCGACAGCCACCGCTCCAGCGTGCGGTACGCCGTCGTGTCGTACCCTTCGTTGGTGTACGACACCGCCAGCGCCATCAGCGCCGGCAGGTTGGTCGCGTCCAGCGTCAGCGCGTGCTCCAGCGCCCGGATCGCCGCCGTCTCCTTCTCGTTCTGCGCCTGCGCCTGCCCCAGGTACGTCCACGCCTCCACGCGGTCCGGCTCGCGCTGGCACGCCGCCTCAAACGCCAGCGCCGCCAGCGACAGGTTGCCGTTCTCGTTCATGATCCGCACGCCCATCTCAAACGGGTTCTTGTGCTCCTTGAACAGGTTGTCCTCCTCGAACTGGTACCGCTCCGCCCGCGGGTCCATGCCCATCCGGTAGTTGAGCGGCTCCCAGTCGTCCCCGCCAAACGCCCCCTGCAGGTTGTCCGTCACGTCCTTCCACTCGTCGCCGTCAAACGCCGTGCGCATCGCCGCGTTCTCCGCCTGGATCCCGTTCCACACCGCCTCCAGGTCGCCGTAGTTGGTCTCGCCGCCGCACATCAGGTTCTCCTCGTCCACCTTGTTGAGCTCGCGGTCGATCGCCGCGTTGGCCTCTTTGTCAATGTCTTCCTCCTCCTCGCGCGCCTTGGCCTCGGCCTCCTCCAGCGCCGCCTTGTCCTGCAGCTCCATGCGCGCAAACTGCTCCTCCCACTCGTGGTCGTTGAGCTCCACCACCTTGCCCTTCCCCTTGCCCTCAACCGTGGCCTCGTGTGGCTGGAAGGCTTGCTGCTGCTGAGCCCAGCTGCTCTGCATGGCCGGCCGGTACATGTTCATATTCATGTTCATGTTCATGTTCATGTACGGCATGTCGTAGCCCATGCCCATGCCCATCATGGGCCGCATCGTCTGTGCCGGGCCCGCGTTGACTTGTGCCGACGCCGATGCCGCCACAGATGGGCCGCCCATTTGTTGCTGTGCCGCCGGGTGGTGAAGAGGCTGCTGCTGCTGGAACTTGGCAAACTCGTCCGCATTAAACGCCGCCGCCCCCGCGTCCATCGTCGGCGGGGGCCGGAACGCCTCCGACCACGCCGGCGAGGCCGACTGCGCGCGCATGTGTGCCTCGCGCGCCGCCGCGTCCAGCTGCAGCGAATGGCTCATCGGGCCCATCGGGCTCATCGGGCCCATCTGGCCCAGCGGGTCCATGGCCATCTCCGGCATGCTGGGCCCGGCCTGCAGGAAGCCCTGCACGCGGTCGTCCTGGGCCACGGCGCCCGGTCCGGCATTCCGAAACCCGTTGAGGGATGCTGCGCCCGATGGGCCGCCGCCGTTGACCAGCCGGTCGCGCTGCAGGCTGCGGTCGTCTTGCACGTGCTTGGCGAACTGGCTCAGCGGGTTGCCGGCCGTCGAGCACTCGGCTCCTCCCATGAATGACATTGCGGGTGATGGTGTTGAAGGGTATTCCTCGATACTGGGATAAAGTCAAGGTAAAGAATGAAGAGAAGGGGTCTGAGAGGATGGAAAGAGCCGAGCCGCCTGTTGTCATTTGCGGGGGAGACGCGACCGACCACGTCGGGCATGATGACAAACGCGGGGCGGTGAGCAGTGGCAGAATCCCCTAATTGCTCACTGAGGGCCGCCGATCAGTGGTGCCGAGGCTTATCTCGGGAGCAGGTGATAGGCACATAGGGGGCTTTTTAGGCAGTCGTTCAGGCGGTAAAGACCCTGAGCCGTAGGGAGGGAACCCACACCAACAACAAACATGCCGCAGATGGCGAATAAAGTCCGATTCGCGAATCCGGGGTACGTGCCAAGCGTCACGAGTTGGAAGCAATACTTGTGGTAGTCTAACGTATGTAGATGTAATGCGCATTACGACGTATTGATGAGTTGCCGGTGGTGATTACGTAATTCGTCATAGTAAAATAAAAGGTTCACGAACTGCATCAGAAGCATTACAGTAGAAAAATGATCCAACTGATTATATGTACAATACCAATCAACAAACCGGCAAAGATAGCAACCAGCCCAAACCGCCGGCAGAAGTAGAGTCGACAGACTGACTGGAAGACACACGCAATAAGATAGCCTCGCCAACAGCAATATACATTAGATGGACAAGCAGCAGATCGTATACGACGACAAAAGATAGCACGACATCACACAAAACACACAACAGAAACAAACAGACAGGGAACAAGGTGGGAAAAGGGCCCGACTCTGGGGTATCAGTATTTAGAACGAGGCGAACGGCGACGGTGACGGTGACGACAGAGGTGGAAGCGAAACAACGTTGGCGCGTAAAAGACAACTGAGAAGCAAAGACAACTGAGAAGGCAAAGACAACAAAAAATGGAGCAGTAGACAGAAGAATATATAGAACCGAAGATAGAACCGAAAAATAGAACCGGGGGCTCACGCCGGGGCTCACGCCGGGGACTGCGCGGACACCGTGTTCTCCGAGATGGTCCTCATGAGGCTGGGCTGATTAGCTAATGCTCTTCGGGGCAGCAGGACACGTCTTAGTCAGACAAGACAGACTTACTGGGCGTTCCGGTCACGCAGCTCGTCGTCGAGCTCCTGCAGCCCGCGCGCCGTGACGCGCGCTTTAGCTATCTATTCGGGTATTAGTTAGCACACGGCTCTCCCTAACAAAACGCGGGTACAAAAACAAACACAATCTCCAGAAAGCAACCAGGGCTAAGGGGGCATAATATTCAGCGCACCGAAGCGAGGGCAGCCGAAGAATGGTCCGGTTCGCCGGACTCACGTTCTGCTGTCGCTGCCGCCGCGCCGTCAGCGGCGGAGCTGTTGTTGTTGTTGATGCCGTCGTCGGCCTCGGAGGCAAACCGGCTCGCGGCTAGGCCCTTGGGAGCCGTGGGGGCCGCCGCTACTTCCTTGGCGGCCACCACCTGCGCCTCCGCCAGCTCGGCCTCCTTGACCTTGAGCTGCGCCAGCAGCTCCTCGTTCTTCTTCTGCGCATCCGACGCCTTGCGCTCGGCGTCCGCCGTCTTCTGGTGCGCCTCCTCGACCAGCTGCGTCATGGTCTCGTTGAGCTCGGCCAGGTCCAGCTGCGCCGTCTTGGCCCGCGCGTCCGCGTCCAGCTTGGCCGACTCCAGCTCCTTCTGCAGCAGCTCGTAGTCCTCCTGCACCGCCCGCAGCTGGTCCGACGTCGACGCCGCCTTGGAGTTGGCCGCAAACAGCTCGTTCTCGTGCGCCGTCTTGAGCGACTTGAGCTCCGCCCGCAGCCCGTCCACCTCCGTCGTGTCCGGCCGGTGGTTCTGCACCGCGTCCAGCGCCGCCTCCGCCTCGAACTTCTCCATCTTCATCTGCGCCAGCTGCCCGCCCAGCGCGTCGCGCTCCTCGTTGGCCTTGCCCAGCTCCGTGCGCGTCTCCGCCAGCGTCGCCTCCAGCGCCGCCACCTGCTTCTCCAGCGCCGCCATCTGCTCCGCCAGCAACGACGCCTTGCTGCTGTGCTCGCCCACCTCCTTGGCGTGCGTCTCCTTGAGCGCCGCCACCTCCTGCGCGCCCACCGTCTTCGCGCCCTCCAGCGCCTCCGCGTGCATCGTGATCAGCTTCTCAATCTCCTCGCCGTGCTTGCTCTCGAGCTCGGCCGTCAGCTTCTGCATCGCAGCCGCGTGGTCGCCGCCCGCCGCCGCCCGCGCCGCCTCGACCGCAGCCGCGTGGTCCGCCGCCGTCTTCTCCAGCACCGCCGCGTGCTCGCTCGTCGCCTGCTGCAGCGCCGCCGCGTGCTTCTCGGCCAGCTCCGCCTGCATCTTCTCCACCTCGGCCGCGTGCTGGCTCTTCAGCTCCGCCTTGATCGCCTCGATCTGCGCCGCCGACGCCGCCGACGCGTCGCTGCTGGCCGTCGCCACAGCCGCCGCCACAGCTTCGGCGTGGCTCGACTGGAGCTGCTCCTTCTCGGCCGTGTGGCTGGCCACGAGCTTCGCGAGCTCGCTGGCGTGGCTCTTCTCCAGCGCCGCCACGGCCTCGGCGTGCGACGCGCGCACGGCGTCCAGCTCCTTCTCCAGCGACGACGCAAAGTCCACCTGCAGCGCCTTGACCTGCTCGGCGTGGCTCGCGCTGAGCGCGTCCAGCTCCGCCTGGTGCGCCTCCTTGGCGCTGCTGCCCACCGACTGCTTCGCCGTCGCAAGCTCCTCGCTGTGGCTGGCACGCAGGGCCTCCAGCTCCTGCTCGTAGGCGGCCGTCTTGGCGGCGAGGGCGGCCTCGATCGCGGCCGCGTGCTCGGCCTGCGCCGTGGCCAGCGCCTGGGCGTGGTCGTCCTGCGCCTTGGTGTGCGCCTCGGTCAGCTCCGTGTGCTTGATCTCCAGGTCATGGAACTTGCGCTTGAAGAAGGCGTCGCCGCGCAGGCTCTCAATCTCCGTCTCGTAGTCCTTGGAGATCTGCTCCAGCTCCTTGCGGTGCTTCTCCGACGCAGCCTCGTGCTCCGTCTTGAGCTGCTCAATCTCGGCCGCCTTGCTGGCGCTCTCCTCAAACGCAGCATCGGCAGCCTCCTTCAGCGCGGCATGCATCTCCTCCGCCTCGGCCACCGTCGCCTTGGACGCTTCCAGCTCCTCCTGGAGCTTGGCAACCGTCGCCTTAGACGCCTCCAGCTCCTCCTGCAGCTTGGCAACCGTCGCCTCCAGCGCGGCCAGTTTGGCGTCCTTGGCCTCGAGGTCGGCGCGTGCCGCCTGCAGCTCGGCCTCCACGGCAGACACGGCGGTCGTCGTGGACTTGGCATCCTCGGCCGCCTTCTCCGCCGCGGCAAGCTTGGCAGTCAGCTCGGCAACCGTCGCCTCGAGGGCCTGCGTCTTGTCCTCGCTGGCCGACGCCATCTCGGTCTTGGTCGCGGTCAGGCTGTCGATCTTGGCCTGCAGCTCGGCAACGGCCGCCTCGTGAGCGGCCTTGAGCTCGGCAATGGCGTCGTCGTGCGCAGCCGCCTTGGCGGTCTGGGCATCGCTGAGGCTGTCGGCGTGCTTCGCCTCCAGAGCCGCCAGAGCAGCACTGTGGTCCTCGCCCAGGGAGGCCTTGAGCGCCGCGAGCTCGGCCGCATGGGCACTGGCAGCATCGACCCACTCGGCCTCCTTTGCTTGCAGCTGAGCGGCGTGCTCGGCTTGGAGCGACTCGATCGACGCCTTGAGGGCGGCAACCTCGTCGTCGGTGTTGCCCTTCACAGACGACGCCTCGGCAAGATCCGACTGGTGCTTCTCGAGGTTGGCCTCGGCGCTGCTGAGCTTCTCCTGCAGCTCGGCCACTGTTGCGTTCAGGGCAGCGATGGTCTCCTCGTGCTTGGCCTTGATGTCGGCCAGCTCGTCCGTCAGCTCCAGCTCCTCCTCGTTGCCCTTCTCCAGCTGGGCATTGAGCGCCTCCACCTTGTCGTTGGCAACGACGACCTGCTCCTTGAGCTCGGCAATCTCCTCCTCGCTGGCGGCCAGCTTGGCCTTAAGTTCTTCGACGGCCTTTTCGGCTTCCGCCGCTGCAGCGGCAGACACACCTGCAGCAGCAGTAGAAGCGGACAGCGATTGGCGGGGCGCATGGCGCACTGTAGATGACGACGACGACGTAGATGCGCCCACCGTGGAGAGGCGCTTCTTGGCATCGGCCACAGCACTGCCAGCAGCAGCAGACGGCCGGGTTGTGGTGGTCGTGGTGCGCGTCGCAGATGTTGTTGTGCTAGTGGACGGCCTGGCTGCCGTGGACGAACCGAGTGTGGGCTTGCGAGCAGCGGCGGCCGAGCCCTGGGTCGACGTGGGGGACGCTCTCACCGAGGGCTTGGTCGCGGTTGTGCCGGGTGCGGTCGATGTGCGGCGGGACATGCTGGAGGTGACGGTGCGCTTCTTCTCGTCCTCCGAGGCCGAGGGGTTCGACCGGTGGGTGGCCGTCGAGGACGACGTCGTCGGCCGCTTCGTGAGTGTGGGCGTCGCGCCGGCAACCGGGCGCAGTGGGGGCTTGGTCAGACCGCTCCCGATGGCGCTGGTGCGCGACGTCGTGGTGGTGGTGCTGGTGGTGCTGCCGGCGGGCTTCGTAGGGGCCGAGCTGGCCAGGCCAGTGCGGCGTGTGGCCGTCGTCGTCGTCGTCGAAGTGGTGCCGACGGTCGACGTGCGCTTGGTGGTAGCAGTGGCTCCTGCAACCGGGCGGCCGCCAACGGTCTTGGGTGCGACGATCTTGGGCTTGGCGGCGGCGACCTTTGCGGCCGGCTGGGGGCTCGTCGTCTCGGGGTTGGAGTCGACCGTCGGGGTAGGCTCGGGGGACTCAGCAGGCCCGGGCACGTCGACCGGCGAGACGGGAGTCTCCTCGGACATGACGGCGTCGGACAGGACGGCGTCGGATCCGTTGGCGTCTGACATTTTTTTTGTTGTTGTTTTGGTTAACAACGGGCAAAAGGCTAGACTAGAAGCTACAGTGGCAAACTCGGCGCGGGGAAGAGAGAGCTATGTGATAGGGGTAACGGTGAACAGGTGTTAGCTCAAGCAGACAGACAATGAATACAACACGGCACAGCCCGACAACGGCCAGCGCATCACACACGATGCCGATGAATGCTACTCGTACTTCCTCCCCCATGTCATGCGGGGACGCGACTTACATTGTGAATCCGGGCCGCGAGCAGGGACGAGGATGTGGCTGTCGATGCAGTCGGGAAATCGCAATGCGCAGCAAGGAAAAAAGAAGAAAAAAACAGACAGGGCCCAAGCAAGGAAAACCGTGGTAAGGGAAGCTTATCGATGCCTGGAAGAACGAGCAAGAAAAAAGCTTGGAAGAGCGCGGGAACAGGAGAAAAAGAAGGGGGGGGGACTCTTTCGAAAGGGGAGAGAGGAGAAAAGGCAACAAATTGGGATGGGCTGGGCCAGGAGCGGAAACGCGCCACGGGGAGGGTGGGCACCAAGGTCAGGAGAGCTACGAGTGAGCGTGAGCGTGGGCGTGAGTGCTCGTACGCGCTGTTGTGCAGGGGCGGGCTCTGTGGGGAGGGGGGAAGATGCTGGGGTGGAAGGGAAGCGAGGGAAAAGGTGAGAAGGTGAGGCAAGGCAAAAGGCTGTAGCGGCGATCTATCTAATATCTGGTCACGAGACAAGGCCACCTGTAAAGATGGGACGAACCTGCCGGAGAGAGGGAAAGAGCGAGGGCGAGGGCAGGAGGGCAGGAGGGCAAGAGGGAAGGGAAGGGAAGGGAAGGTGCCAGAGACGTGTACTCGTAAAGCCAGGAGGAAATTAAAGTGGGTGACCCCGGGTTCACAAAACGCGCCCCTGACTGCTGCTCTGATATCCACTGGTCATTTTACTTGTGTCCAATAATACGACCACATTGTGAGCGTGACGGTTACACGGAGAGGCTGTGAGTTGTGAGAAACAATTTTTTTTGCGATTCTGGTGCTTTTTGGTTGACTTTTGATATCATTTGTGTCTTTGTTTGTTTAGGTCTTTTGTCTCTTTTGTTGATGTTGTTATTGCTGTTGTTTTTTAGGCTTGTTTTTTGTCAATATTTACTGGGGAACAAGTCACAAGGCGTAATGTGAAAATATGATAGAAAATATACTGAAAACCAAAATCATAACTCGCTTAAAAGAAATCTAAGAATAAAACCAGTTCTCAAAACATATGATCACAATATGCAAATTCGAAATTCAAAATTTGAAAAAAAAAAAAAAAAACAGGAAAAAAAAAAAACTACTATCAAAAAATAACTACAGAAACCCATCCCAGAATAAATTACAAAGCAGAGACGTCCCTAAAAACACACCGAAAGTCGCAAGTTCCAGATAAAGACAGATCACAAGCGACTCAGATGATAGACGAGTTGTACCAAAGATAGTCGTACCGTACTGGCAGTATCACGTGCCAAAACCATAGCGCCCCACAACAGTCTAACTCAATGTGGAGGCGCCCTCATGAAGCTCGACGTAACGCAAAGAACATCACCAGCCTCGCCATCAACACCATTTGCACATGCATTACAGATCTATTTTGGCTGGGCATAATTTCCAGAATAATTACAGCTACCATCAACCCGCCAAAAGTAGCCGCATATTTTCCGGTCACAACGAGCTGCCATGTATTTTGCATAGTATTGCATAGTACACTGTGCCAGCATCTGAGTTAGAAGAGGACCATCAGCTAAGAAGAGGCATCAACTGAGAAGAGGGAGACAAAGAGCAGCGACTCCACCAAAACACACACCATGGCGACTCCCACGGCCATGAAGCATGCGGCTTCGCAGCAGGGCAGGACGCCGGCCGGCGCAACACCGCCCGTCTCGACCCCCTTCTCGCAGGCACACGTCTTCTCGCCACATGCGCCGCGATCGTCGCCGCAAACCATCAAGAAGTCGCCGGCCAACTCGGCGACGCTGATGGGCCACTCGATCAGCAGCAGCGGCTACCAGGCTGGTCCCGGAACGGGCCCGGGCAGCGCGCCCCCGATGAACTACGACAGCCCCGCCGCCGCCGCAGCCGCCATGGGAGCCATCGGCCTGGACCTCGGCCTGGACAATCTCAGCTTCAGCGGCCTGCAGCACCCCGTCGCGGCAGGCAAAAACACGGATGACGAGCGTCGCCGGCGGTTGCAGGCCGTTTTGGATTTGTTAAAGGTGAGTTTTAATTGCTTTTTTTGTGTTCTGAAATACCCCCCAGTGCTAACAGCACAGGGCAGCAAAGGACGCGTGAGCGAGGCCGGCCTGGAGCGACTCGCCAAATCTATGGGATTGGAGTGCTTGTGGGAGGAGGCCATGGACAAGAACAGCAAGGCACGGACGCTTATCATAGCGGGGTCGGCGCTCGCGCTGGACATTGTCATTGAGAACAACATTGTCGAGTCGGTGTCGGTGACGTTTCCCGAATCGCACAGCATCGTGCTGCGCCACATTGAACGGGCCAACCGCATCCTGCTGCACGACCTGCAGCTGCGGCCCGACGAGAGCCCGCTCAACAAGTCGATTGACCGGTTTGCCGCCCACCTGGAGACGCTGGCGCTGCTGGACCGGCTCAGCGTGGACCCGGGGCTCAACCTGTACGAGGCCGTGGCCGGCGTCTATGAGTCGCTGGCGCGGCTGTACGAGTGGGACCTGCAGCAGCTGCGCGCGGACCCAGCCAACAACAACGGTGGCAGCAAGCCGGACGACGCGCTGGCCGTCACGGTGCAGTGCGCGCGGCACGGCCGGCCGACGATGCACGAGCACGGGCACATTGGCCTGGGCATCGACTACTGGAAGCGGCTGCACCTGGTGCGGCCGCAGGTGGAGGACAGCAGCGACAGCAGCAGCAGCGACGACAACCGCGCAAACACGACCTGGAGCATTCTTGTGGGCTGCACACCCATTGGCGACTCGCTCGTGTACCAGCCGGTGCGGCTGTCGGACAAGTGGCTCTCGGACGCCATTGTGAAGCCTCCTGGCGGCGGCGGCGGCGGCGGCGGTCTGCTGGCGGCAGAGGAGCCGCAGCTGGATTGGCTGGAGCCGGAGAACACCATTCTGCCGGCGAACCCGGCCGACAGCGACATGATTAAGCCGGGCCATGTGCCCACGACGCTGGGCGGCGCCAAGCTGCCGGATGTGCGGTTCAATGCCGTGCTGACGCCGCCCGTGGTTATCCCGCTGGGGGTGTCGCAGCAGATCAGCAGCTTTGTGGGGACGGTGCTGGGCAACGAGCTGTATGTCACGTTTGACTCGCTGTGTTTCCCGGTGTCGGCCGGGACGCAGCACGACCCGAGCGAGCCGCGCACGGTGCAGTGCGACAAGGACGTGTATTGTGGCCCTGCCGCACCGGCGGGCGGGGATGCTGCTGCCACCACCGCCACCGCCACCGCCACGGACGAGACGACGCGGAAGCACCGGCACACGCTGTACATCTTCAAGCCCGTCTACGGCTGTGTGTTGAAGGAGCTGCCGTTTGCGCACCCGAGCCAGCTGGTGCAGATCCTGCCGACGCTGCGGCAGTATGCGTTCCTGTCGACGCTGCTGCAGACGGGGTTTGATGCGAAGGGGACCGACAGCAGCGCGCGGCAGTCGGCTGTGTCGGGGAAGGGGAAGCCGGAGAAGCCGGGGAAATCGGACAAGCTAGGAAAGGGCACTACGACAGCAGCGACAGCAGCCACAGCAGCCACACCACAGCATACCGACATGGTCACGACTGAGGTGCTGTCCACTGTGGAAGACGAGTTTGAGCACTACATGGATGAGGACGACGACGGCGACGAGGCACCGAAGCAGCAGCAGAAGGCACACCGCCCACCCGGCGACGCCGACTCTACAACAGACCGCATCAACGTCGACGTCGTCCTGACCGTCGACCCGGTGCCCCGGCTACAGGTGACATTTCCCTTCCACGGGCGCACCGCCAACGTGCTGCTGGAAGTGCGCCCCAACGCACAGGTGCACGTGGTGTCCCAAAACATACTGGCGGCGGATGACGCGGGTGCGGGCGCGGGCAGCGGTGCGGACCACGACGGAATGGACGACACGAGCAAAAGGCGGGGGCTCTGCGCGCGTGATCTGGGACGGATGCTCGAGGTATGCGAGGACATTGGTCTATGGTGCGAGTGGATCAGGAGCCGTTGTGCATGACGGGCCGATGGGGGGGTTAGTAATATGTATATGTAAATGGCAGAAAAAGAGACAAAAAAAGAGAAGAATTCAAAAAGAATTCCGCGGACAATGGACCCGATGCAGCGAACACGACATGTGCGATGACAATGGGACCGTGGTTATTCTCCGAGGAAAATCTAATATTAGTTTGTGCTATTTTATTCTAATATTGTTAATATTAATCAATATTATTTTAATTTTAATATCAAATCGAATAACCAAATAAACGAGTGATTATGCGTTCTCTGCTCGCGACATACGGAGTACGGAAGTAAACAAGGAAGCAAAAAAAATACGCAATTCGTCGAGCATGAACTACAAGATCCGCGGAAACAATAGAAAAAGGCCAAAACAACAACAACAACAACAACAACAACAACAACAACACGAAGCCGTTGACGCCAGCTGCGTTCATTTCCGGGGGTTCATGCACAGAAGGCTTCCATGCCAGGGGTCTGGCGATGTTCTGCACGGAGCACGACACGTATCGTACTGCGGGAGGATGACCCCCCCCGGATAGTCGAGCAGAGCAATCTTATTATGCCGTTTGGGATGTGGAGAAGGATGAGATGGGATGGAAATGAGCATGGGCGGCCTAGGAGCATGGAAGATGCGAGGCATGGAAGGGTATTGGCGGTTGGCGGGCATGGGAAGGCATAAGGCAGCTACGGAGTAGTGAGAAAACAAAATGGAAAACAAAATAAAAACAAAATACGATAAAAAACAAATCTAAAAACAGCCTGATCTGATCTGATTTGATCTCGCTTGGACGACGCGATGGCACGAGCCGAGCAGGCAGAAGGCAAAGACAACAAACATGGGACACAACAAAACAAGAGGATCACGACAACAACAGCTCACATTCCAGCGACGTCTTTAGTGTGTCTGAAGCGTCACGGCTTCGTCTAGGGGGCTGTATGCAAGGAGGCGCAAGACGAAGAAGGGAGGGAGGAGGAGGAGGAGGGCGAAGGGAGGACGAAGGGAAGACAGAGGGGAGGAGGACAGAGGGGACGGAGGGGAAAAAGATGGCGGGCAGTCAACAAGAGAAACCGCACAAAAAGAAAGAGGCTGAGATGCGTTGACGATGTTTTCACCTCCCAGGCCATAGCAGCGGTCAGGGACGATGTTGAGGCCGGAGAAGAAACCAGCGAGCGGGCCAGGGGGGGCAGAAAGGAGCTCGATCTGGCGCCCTGGCTCCCTCACCGCATCTGCACCTACCTCAGGGCTCCTCTCCAAGGCTCCTCAGGCTCCTCAGGCTCCTCAGGGCTCCTCAGGGCTCCTCAGGGCTCAGACTCCTCAGACTCCTCAGGCTCCTCACGCCCCATCGCCCTGCATGCCTTCCCCTCCCCATCGCCTATCCACCAATCCACCAGTCCACTATGGCACGGCCACTGCGTGCTCAACCCACCGCGGCCCTTGCAGAAGCGTCAGGCACCCTGTGCGCAGGTTCCGTCCTGGGCGGAGAACAGCCAGTCGTTCCTCGTCACTTTGTTCACTTTGTCCCTTTGTCCCATTCTTGTTGTTCCATTCTGGTCCCTTTATTTACTCCATACTCCGTACGAGTATTCTGGGCCGCATTCTTCGCCGCATGGCCTGGCCTGGCCTGGCCTGTCCTGTCCTGTCCTAACCTGTCCTGTCCTGTCCTGCCTTGCCGTAGCCTACCATTTCCTGCTCGGCCTGTTGTCGTCGTGCTGCCGCCGCCGCCGCTGCTGCTGTTAAACTTGAATCCTCGCTTGGCCGCAGACCTTTGGAATGGCGCGCGGCCGATGAAACGCTGAAGAAACAGGTCTTTTTTGTGTTCCCAAAAGTACAGCCCCAGCTGGTTGACAGATCAGTACTCTGTACTCGTACGTCGTAGATGCAATCAGATAGATGCGAAAAAGATAGATGCAAAAAGACTGGTCAGAATGATAGGTGATGCCTGCTGCAGACTTTGAAACAGATTCAAACCAAGACAGCCTCTGGCGATTGTTTGGCTGATAGACGCGTGACTTACAAAGCCGCACGCGCTCCCTGCACATGCAGTCCCTGCATGCCCGCCCCCTGTACTCCGTAGGGAAAGGGAAGCAGAATAATAAAGCGGGGACTGAGACGACGTGCTCCGTACTCCGGTACGAGCACACTACGACGTACGGCGCACTACGGCGCACATACGACGCACGGAGTAAATAAATACACCGTGCACAGGACACAGTACGAGCACGCACATCCTCCGTCCACACAAGTCCATGGTACTTCTGTACGCCACACACGGGATAAAAATGGGCCCACCAACGCGCTCAAACACGCTTCCTTTCCTAATCGGGGTCCCAAGTAAACAACACGCGTGACGACACACCCACCCATAAACCCACCCCATTGCGCCTTCCCGCCCGCCGCCGCCCTGTGCCTCTTTTTTTTCTCTTCGCTCTTGCTCTTCTGGCACTATTATTATGCTTGCTATGATTGCTGCTGCTGGTTTTTCCCTTTCCCAACGTTCGCTCCTTCTTCTTAGCGTGCCAAACTGACGCCTCCCGCCCTTGCCCCTTGGCCTCTTCACCGCACATCACCTTCCCTTTCCCTGCATCCCACCTTCCCGCATTGAGAGTCCCTGCCTGCCTGCGAGGAAGTCACGACCGGCGCTGCCTCTGCCTGCTTCCTCTTTCGCACACCTCGCACACCTTGCTCCTCCCCCCCTCCGCCTGGCTTTGCTACCCCTTTCTCTCTCTCCCTCTTCTTGCCTGGGCCTCACCTTTCGCCATTTGCACATCTCACTTCCTCTTTTTTTTTTTTTGCCTTTGTTTTGTTTTGTGCATCTCATCTCCTCGCCTCTCTTCATTCGCCCACCCACCCAACCATCGCGCTGTCTGCCCGCCTGACGTGTTCGCCAACGAATCCGCTTCCCGCTCCCGCTTCGCCACTTGTTCACTCCCACTGCGCGATCGCCCGTCTTGGCCTCGTTTCTTTCAGCTCTTCAACTTCTTCTTTGTTCTTCTCTTCTCTCCTTCTTCCTCATCCTCCTCCTCGCTCACGACCGACTGCATATTTTCCCGCATTTATTCCTTTTGGCTTCGCTACGCTCCTCACTCTCGGCTTGCTGCCTGATTCTCGTCAATTCTGCTTCCTGGTTGTCGCGCCTCTTGACCGGAATGTCCTGAACCCTCCTTGCGCCCTTTTGCGCCGTTCGCCGACGGCCATTTCTGACCGTCCTCCTTACGACTGCAAACTCTTGACGCTTCTCTCTTTCTCCCTCCTTATATACTGCCGTCTCGCTTTCCGGCTATCTCGAGTCCTACGCCAGCGCTTTCCCGTCGCGCAAGTCGCATAGAAAATGCTGTGGCCTGCTCACCACTTTTGAGATCCCGAAACATCACAAGAAGCCTCATCTTCTTCCCGCCACACAACTCCTCTGTTATTCGTCGCTTCCTGGTCGGCACGGATCTAAACACCAACACCACCGACAAACAACAAAGCCGACGCTGCGGCTTTTTTTTTTTCACACCTTCAGTCGGACTTTTATCTGGTATTTTTCTCGCCCTCTACCCGAGTTTTTCGCCTTGCTTCCTGCAGGTGCAGAACTTATCCACATCAGAGCACACTCGCGGGGCCCATCCGCCTACCTTTTCTTCCCTAAACATGTCCATTTCGAGCGGCGGTGGGGGAACCCTCACGCTACCTTCACCCACCAACCTCCACCACGCTGACTCTGGCGCTTCTGTGCGCACTCTGCGCCGCTCCGTTTCACGGTCGCCCTCCCAGTTTCATTTGATGCGCTCGGATTCTCAGACCTCACATACCTCGGATAGCTCATTTGGCTCCTTTCGGAATCCTTCGCCCTGCCCTCGCAGCCACAGATCAGCAGCAGCAGCGGCAGCAGCAGCGCTGGCCCACACACCGCCACCTGCAACATCCCTGACAGCCCCAGCCCCCGTCCCAAACACACCCACCCCAACAACAAGCGACTTCGACCTGTCCATTCCAGCACCACCACCATCAGCACCAGCACCGCAACCTGCCTTTGCGGCCGCTGCTCCACCACCACTACCAACAGCACTGAGCGCTCCCGCGAGTGTCTTCTCGACTCCACTGCGGTCAGGCGTCAAGCTGTCACTACGTTCAGCGCGGCCCAAAGCCACGTCATCCAAACCCCTCTCCCGCGTACGGGCCTCGCCCAGAAGCCCACTGAAGCGCGCCCTCAGCGTCAACGCCGATATGGGCAACGCTGCATCCCCGTCCAAATCAGCATTATCAACAACCCCGGCAGGACCGCCAACTGCCCTGTCAGAGCCCCTCCTGGGCCAGGAAAACACTGGCAGTCCGAGTAAATTCAGCAGCCTTCTGCAGTCCATCGGTTCCTCGCCACGAAGAGCCGCGGACAAGACGGGCCGCCACAGCGTCCACCTTGACCTGTCGGGCAACGCCCGCTCCGAGGCACTTGCGTCTGCCGGTACTCCCATTTCCAGCCCGCTCAAGCGCAGCGACGCCACCATGAACCTGAACCAGTCCAACATGGGCAGCCCGGTCGCCAAGCGCCGCAGCTTGCACGGCATTTCCAACCTCGGCAGTGACTTCAACGTCTTTGACTTTGCATCGCCCAACGTCTCATCCACGTCAGGCTCGTCGTTTGACATCCACGACGATGCCGCTAACCGCGAGCAAAAGCCGCCATCATCCGCACCCACATCTTCCACCACCACCGCCGCCATCACATCTCCTCCCTTGAACCCCGTGGATCTGGCACCGCCGTCGCCCGCTTCTGTCATCACAAAGCGGACATCCTCACTACGCAAGTCCACACTCCAGCAGAGACATGACCCTCGCTCGTCTTGGGGTCGCCGGCAAGGCGAAAAGTACCTGGCACAGCAACTAGCCCAGCAGCAGGCCAACCAGCAATCGTCCTCATCATCACAGACACACAAACATGCAAAGAGACCGTCATCCGAGTGGCTCTTTTCGGCATCACCGGTCCGCTCAAGACCGCGGGCCTCCCTGGACCAGTTCCTGAAGCCGGATGCACGCGACAGCCCCTTTTCAACAACAAAGGCAGCGCCGTCGCCGCCGCCGTCTTCGTCGCTTAATGCGTCCACCAGCACCGCCCCCAGCGCACCCGCGCACCAGCCTCACCCTCTGTCACGTACCCTCACGACGTCCACGTCTGGTTCGAGTATGCCGGATGACTCACCCACCCATTTCCCAGTCCAGCTGCCCCCAGACAGACCACGTGCGACCTCAATCTTCGCACGCTCCTTGCCCCTGAATGCACACCGGCCACGGCCTGACCCCGTCGCCACGCCACAGTACAAGTCGGCGCGGCCGCTGCAGTCCGTGTTCGCGTCGGCCAGCCTGGTGTCCAAGATGAGCCGCAACTCGGAAGACGACTCGCTTCTGCGCAAGGGCGGCAGCTCTATGATCATGCCGGACACACCGTGCAAGAAGCAGGTGTACCCCTCCAACACATATCCTCCGTCTTCAGGCAGTGGGCGTAAGCAGCACCAGCGCCGATTCATCCTTTCGGGTATGCCCGAGACGCCGTTCAGCTCGTCGGCGCCACCCCTTGGCGGATCCCGCAACAACACTGGTGAGAGTGTTGTCAACTTCTTCAAGCGGCGGTCCAGCCATGCCCGCAAGGGCAGCATTCTCAGCCTCGACGGCGACATTAGCGATAGCCAGGGCGGTGTCGACGCCTTTGACTTGCCGCCAACACCCACAAAGTCTGTTCTGGCCAAGAACATCTTTGGCAACACCAACCGGAGCCACTCGAGCCCCATCACTACGCGGAGTGCGGCAGCTGTGCCGCCCAGCTTTACGCCCGAGGCCGCCGCGCCGCGCGACCTGGCCATTTCCTTCTCCAGCCCGGCGGGAAGCACGACATCGGAAAAGGCATCGCCCAAGACGCCGCGCGAGCACAGCATTGTACACACTATGGATGCTGCGAACAACATGGCTCCGCCGGATGCGAGCCGCCTGTCCATCTCCAACGACGACACAAACGAATCACAGTCGAACGTGCTGTCGCTGCCGACCTACAAGCAGACGTCGACGATCTTCCCGCCAGCGACACCGACAACGGACCGGGAGGCGTTTGTCAACTTTATCGACCGTCGCGTTAGTATCACGCCTGTCCACGGTGCTGCGCCGGCCGATTCGGATGCTGTGCTGAGCACCATGTTTGGCAAGGTGGAGTGCATCGGCAAGGGCGAGTTTTCGCAGGTGTACCTTGTGAAGACACGCAGCGGGTCGGCGTATGGCGCGGGCCCGCTCGCGTACCTGGACACGACGCCTAGCAAGCGCGCGCCGTCCCGCACGCCCAACTTTGCGCCGGCGGCCCAGAACAAGGTGTATGCGGTCAAGAAAGTGCGGCTGCCATACTTTGGGCAGAAGGAGCGGCAGGCCAAGCTGCGCGAGGTTGCGGTGCTGGAGGCTGTGCGCGACCGCGAGAACGTGCTGCAGATCTTTGACCACTGGGAGCAGAACGGCCACCTGTACATCCAGACGGAGTACTGTGACGAGGGCGGTCTGGACAAGTTTTTGAAGAAGGCTGGCGAGCACGGGCGGTTGGACGACTTTCGGATCTGGAAGATCCTGCTCGAAGTCTCACAGGTATGTTATGCATTTCCATGCAATGAAGAAGAAGAAGAAGAAGAAGAAGAAGAAGAAAAAGAAACAATACTAACAGATGGCAGGGACTTCGGTACGTGCACGACGCTGGCTTCATCCATCTGGACCTGAAGCCGGCCAACATCTTTGTCACATACGAGGGCCATCTGAAGATTGGCGACTTTGGCATGGCGGCGTCGTGGCCGGCGCCCAAGGGCATTGAAGGCGAGGGCGACCGCGAGTACATGGGCCCGGAGATCCTGCAGGGCAAATACGACAAGCCGGCGGACATCTTTGCGCTGGGCCTGATCTTGCTGGAGATTGCGTGCAACGTGTTTCTGCCGGACAACGGCCCTATCTGGGTGGCCCTGCGCGAGGGCGACATGTCGGTGGTGCCGAGCCTGACGGCAGGCGAGGCCAACGCGCTCGTGCGCGACTCGTCCGGCATGCCTGTGGTGGCGGAGACGGACCTGGACAGCAGCAGCCTGGCGTTCCCGTCGACGACGCCCGGCCGGCACACGCCGATTGATTTCACAAAGTCGATGCACGCAGCGCGCAATCTGTTTGGGTCGCCGGCCAAGAAGCCCATCGGCCTGGAGCGGCCGCCGGAGTTCATGGTCAGCCAGGCGAACTACGGGTCGCTGGACTCGGTGGTGGCGTCGATGATCAACCCGGACCCGGCGCGGCGGCCGACGGTGCACGAGGTGCTGGAGACGAGCTCTCTGCAGTGGATCCACGCGCGGCGGCGGGCGCCGGCAACGATCTTTGAGGGCAACTGGGGCCCGGACACGGAGGAGGCCGATGTGTCGTTTGCCGAGATCGACACTGAGATGACCGACGTCTGAGTCTGGCACCCACCCGCCTCGCCTTGCCTCGCCTCGCCCTTTACGATTATGATATGATCATCTGACCATTTTTTATTCTTTTATTTTATTCTCTCCCGCCACGCCTTCTCGGTCACACATTCCCCGGGACGGGCACACACTTGCATTTGTCTGGCGGCACATCTGGAGTAACGAGCATTTTTCGAGCATTCTAAGCACTTTGCGGAGTGACAGACCATCACGGACACTGGCGTTTATGTTTTTTTTTTCTTCTTTTTTGATTTTTGCATTTCTTTTTCGTTAATCCGGTCGGCCAGCAACAATTATTTTTGTTATATTGGAAGGAGTATGCTTTACTTTTTAAGGAAGTACCTTTAGGAAGAGCAGCAGCCGAAGATTGGAGACGATGGAAGTTTTTGTTTTTGCTTTCGTTTTTTGTTTGTTCTTGTTTCTTGGGATCAGGCACGGGAGGCTGCTATTGCTGCCCTGCTTACTGGGTTGTCTTGGGGGGATTATTCATGTCACAGGCTCGCATCATGATGGTTATGACTGGTCTTATGTTTATTATGATCGTGCAGATAGACAAGCACCAATGAGCACGAAGCACGTGATCGTTGAGCATACACGTGACCGCATCACCATTTACTTCCATTTACGAGTACAACCATGATATGATAGAACTGTATTGATCGTAGCATCATTAACCTAACCCAACCACAGCCAATTACCGCTTCGTCTGGCGCTGCTTGCCCTGCGGCACAACATAGACATCGTTAAAGTTCATCGACACACCCAGGAAGCGCAGGTCGGCGTCCTTTTGGTAGCCGAGATCGGCCAGCAGGTAGACGACGCGCTTGCGGAACGTCTTGCCGAGTGCCTGGAGCCGCTGCTGCAGCACGGGCCACTCGGACTCGACGGCTGCTGCTGCAGATGATGCGGGCCGGCCGCTCGGCGGTGGTGCGTCGGCTCCCTCTTCTGTCCCCGTGCCACCCCCGCCGCCGCCATCGGCCATGCGCGGATTGCGCAGGACGTCGGCCTCCTGGCGCTGGGTGTAGTCGGACACGGCCCAGCTGTAGAGCCCGTCGACGGAGTCGCGGAAGGAGAGCATGGTGCGCAGCAGTTCCTTGAGCTGGGTGGGGAAGCCGTGGGTGTCCTCGGCGGGGACGTCGGGCAGGGTGGTGGGGATGCTGCTTCCGTCGCCCATGGCTTGCGCCTGGGCCTGCGCCTGGGCCGCCGCTTGGGCCGCGGCCTGCTTCATCTCGACATAGGCGCGGCGGCGCACGCCCAACAGCCCTTTGTTGGTGATGGAGGTGAGGTAGGCGGTGTGGGCGGAGATGAGGTCGTCGAGGGTGCAGTCGTCGCGGCGGATGGCGGTCTGCAGGGTGTCCCAGCTGGCCTCGATGACCTCGAACAGGATGTAGTACTGCAGCTGGCCGACAAAGTGGACCATCTCGGCGAGGGTGCCGCGCGTGGTCTTCCAGGCCTGCAGCACGGCCGGGTCGGCGGTCTGCAGCACGCCGCGCGAGCCGGTCATGCACTTGTGCCAGGTGGACGACAGGGCAAACTCGACGCGTTTCACGTGCCACAAGAAATTGAAGACTTTGAGGTACTGCTTGTTGGCCCACTCGGTGACGACGCAGTCGACGGGCGCCTCGATCTTGTACTCGAGCGTGAAGCAGTCCCAGCCGGTGTCGCCGTGCGACTGCTGCAGCATGCGGGCGTCGAGGCGCCGCAGGATCTCGGGCGGCTCAAACTGCGCGTTGGACCCGCGGATGGCGTGGTCCAGCTGCGACGTCAGCGTGTGGCGGTACTGGGCCGTGGCCGGGCGGTCCAGGTTGGGCGCCAGCGACTCCATCAGCAGCGCCACAAAGTCGCCCTGGCCCAGCAGCACGTAGCTCTTGAGCGCCGCCAGGTGCTGGAACAGGTGGAACTTGTCCGTCATCAGGTGCATCAGCCGCCGCATCGTCGTCTTGTAGGCCTCGTCGATCCACGCCTCCAGCGTCGCCGTGTCGCCGTACCGCAGCTCCTTGCTGGCGCCCATGCTGTAGCGCTCCACCCACTCGGCGTCGCCGCAGCTGTGCCGGATGAAGTTGAGCGACTTGCCAATCAGAAACACCTTTTCCGCAAAATCCGTCCGCACAATCGACGGGATCATCTCCGCGTCAATCTCGTACTTGTCGTTCCACACCGAGCTGTGGCCCTTGGCCTTGGCCGCCTCCTGCTTCTTGGCGCCCTCGGCGCCCGTGCCCGCCTGCTCGCGCACAAAGAACTCGCGGTACGGGTCGGCCAGCTCGCCGTCGTAGATCCAGCGCCGCAAGATGTCGTAAAAGGGCCGCGCCACCGGCGCCAGCAGCCGCTCCGCAAACGCGCCCACCACCGGGTCGCCGTGCGACGTCGAGAAGCTGTGGATCAGCGAGATCAGCTGCCCGCCGCGCTTGTGCACCGACTCCTCGGCAATCAGGCCCATCAGCCGCAGGCCCATGGTCGCCTCGCGCGTCCACACCACGCACCGCTTGAGCGTCACGCCCGCGCGTCCGATGCGGCCGCCGGCCGTCGTCGTTGTCGTCGTCGTCGTCGTCGCTGTGGATGCCGCGCCATCCAGCGTCGCCAGGGCCCGCCGGATCTGGCTCTCCAGCGTCGCCACCAGGCTGAGGTACGCGCGCAGCTCGCTGCTGATGGCCGCCCGCAGGCTCTGGCCCAGCAGGCCCTTGGCGGGCGACCGCACAAACACGTCCAGCCGCCGGTACAGCAGCGCGGGCTCGGCCAGCGCGTGCAGCAACGCAATGATGGGCGCCGGCAGCGTCGTGGGCAGCACGAGCACCGTGTCCTTGGTAAAGACCATGGTCTCCGAGTTGAGCCCTTGCAGGGTGTAGGGCAGGTCGCGCAGCAGCGTGGCCTCGCTGGGGTTGGTGTCGACGTAGCTGTTGGCCAGGCGCGTCGACTTGAGCGAGACATTGCGTCCTGGAGGCGCGGCTGCTGTTGCTGCTGCTGCTGGTGGTGGTGGTGGTGGCGCTGTTGTTGTTGTTGTTGTAGCTACTGCCGGATCCTGGCTGGCAGCTGCGGCCGCCTCGTCGGGTCCTCGCCGGGCCGCCTCGGGCGGGAACTTTTTGAGCCCGCCCCGGGCAAAGGCGTCGTCAAAGGCCTCCTGCTCATGCCGCGCATTGTTGGCCGAGCGCTGGCTCAGCTGTGGTGGGCGCTGTTGTGCCGTTGTGCGCCCCACGTCTGGCTTGTCTATGGCCCGCGTTGGCAGCACTCTCCGCCGGTCGTCCTCGTATGGCTCCTCACTGTCACCCTCCTCTTCCACCACCCCCTCCTCCTCCTCGGGCACCCCGTGCAGGACGGGGACGGGCATGGGGTCGGCGGGGTCGGGCGAGTCGGACAGCTGGTACAGCAGGTAGAGGATGGCCCATTTCTGGTTCAGCACGGGCAGCGCGAGCAGGCGCGAGTACAGCTGCGAGAAGCGCCAGGCGTCGTTGGGCCGGTCGACGGTGAGCTTCTTGCGGATGAGGTCCATGGTGTGGTTGACGTCGGTCGCCAGTTCCGGCGCGACGGGGCTGTTCTGTCAGCTGAGCCGTTTTTTTTCTTTATTATAGAATAGGGAGGATACCACCTACGCCTCCAGCACGGAGCGCACCATGTTGAAGCAGTACGCTTTGCGCTCCCGGATCGACTGGTCGTCATCGTCGTCGCCGGCCGCGTCGTCGGGGACAATGTGGCTGATGAGGCCGTGGATGGCGGTGTTGATGCGGTCCGACATGGCGGGGGCCGTCTTGCGCGCCGACGACGAGGGCGCCGCCGACGGCGGGCGCCGGGTCCTGCGATCCATGGCGCTGGTTGTGTTGTGGTCTGGTGTGGCGGTGTGTAGTAGGGATGTTGTAGGTTTGCTGTTTTGCTTTTGCTAATGTGAGGTCGTATTGTGAGATCACGGGATCAGTGTGGCAGTTCTCGTTTTAGCAGGAGTGGCAGATGTGTCGTTCCTTCCTCGCCATGTCGTCTCTATCTCTATTCTATTATCGCCGAGCGCCAGGTACGCGACGGCAGGCGACGCGTGCCCTGCCGCAAATCACATTGAGGCTGTAACGCCTAAAAGGCTGCTAAAAGGCCGCTAAGCTGTAGGGTTGAGCGAGGAGTGGGGGTATAGAGTACAATAAGAAGGCGTACCAAAAGGAGCACTAGCACGTGCAAGTATGTACACAGTACGCGCACAGCGCTAATGCCATCGCATTGCTACCGACAGTCATCTCTCTCTCTCGTCCAACCCAAACTCGTCTTCCGTCCTCCGATTCTCCACGCACCCTGCAGCCCTCAGCCTCTCCGCCCGCACCCCCCGTGATCCCGTGTCTGTTTTTTTTTTAATCAATTCGACGACAACAACATGCTCAAATTATCCATTTAGCATCGGATCCGGATGCGCATTATCGTCGCCGACCTGCCCATGTGCCCATAGCCACGGATTTCGCGTGGCGCTGTGCTTTTTTGCCGCACGCGACAGACAATTAAAAAAAACGGAAACCCATCCTCCGCCCCTCCGATCCTCCGCCGCCCACTGCCCTTTCCAACCCCCGATCGCACCGGGCATTCTGCATAACCATTGGATCTTGCACGGCCGGCGACACCCTTTTTTAGAGACACGGTGTTTTTATATAACGGAAGAGTGCGTGCGCCCGCGCCCTAAAAACCATGCCCGATATCAACCCCGCCGATCTCAGCCGGCCGGCTGTCGGCCTCTCGACCCCCATCCTGGCGAACAAGTCGCTGTCTGTATCGACGACGGCCAAGACGACCAAGATCAGCCAGATAATCCCGCCGCGCATCGATCTCGAGCAGGCGTACACGGCGCTGAAGAGCGCCATTGGCGCCGAGCAATGGAACACATACAAGACGGCGACGACCCAATTTCTCATTGGTATGTCTCTCTCTCTCTCTCTTTCTCTACTTCTCCCTCTAACTGCAAAGGCCGCCTGAGTCAGGCCGAATACTCCAACACCATCGATCCCATCCTGGCATCGCCCAATGGCGAGCGCGAGCACCTGCACAACCAGCTCCTGGCCGCCATCTACGGCAATGTGACGCGCGAGATGCCCGACCAGGGCCTGGCGCCCTGGGTCAGCGCCAACGACAAGCCGTCGTCGAGCACGGGAAGCAAGCCCAACAGCGGCGACGCAAACGAGCGCCGGCTCAAGGGCGAGGTGATGCTGCTGCCGAGCAAAGACCGGCGGCGCATTAAAGATATTACACTAAACGAGGTATGCCGGCGGTGTTGCTTATTTGGCGCACATATCCTATACGTACGTTCTGGCGCTAACTACCCAGCCATTCGACCCATACGACGCCCTGTCCAACGTGTTTGCCGAGCACCGTCCCCGAGCCCCGCGGCCGACCGATCCACAGCCCGCCAGTGCCACCGGTGGACTCAACCGGATGAGTATGCTTAATTTGATAAAAAGTGTATCAGTCGGAATAGACAGCTAACAACCAGACTTTGACCTCGAAATCCGCAAACGGTTCACACAGCCGCTCGCCGTCGAGTCGGGCGAGTTCCCCGACACCAGCAACATCGAGTCGCGCATGCTGCCCTTTTGCTACGAGGCCGGCCTGGTGTCGGGCCACGTGGCCGAGGCCGCCAACTACATGTCGCTGGCCACCGAGGTGTTTGTCAAGGAGTTTTTGTCGTCTGTGTTTAGCCGCACGCGCAGCAACGGCCCGGGCGAGTACGGCAGTGCCGGCTTCGGCGGCAACAACTGGGTGCAGACGCGCAAGTACCGGCGGCAGCTGGCGCGCGAGGAGGAGCGCGCGCTGCACGGCGAGATCCACCGCGACAAGATGGGCCTGCTGCCGGTCGAGGCGAAGCGCGCCAGCGAGCGCGGACCCTTGGGCGTGGCCGAGTTCCGCATCGCCCTGGAGATGGGCGACTGCGGCCTGACGCATTTCCCCATTGTCGGCCAGTCCATCCTGGCCAGCTACCGCGAAGGCGAGCTGGAAAACTACGACGACCACACGTGGATCGAGGGCTACCGTGATGTGGGTGGTGGTGGCGGCGGCACGTCGGCTGAACAACAGCTGCTGTCGACGACGTCGACGTCGACGCTGGCGGTCAACGGCACCGCGACGTCTGGGCCGGGCGGCGATGCATCCGCATCATCATCGTCATCGGGCGTCATCGTCGGCTCGGGCGCCGCAGGCGGCGTGGGCGTGGGCGGCGGTGCTGTGGGCGGCGGCGGTGTGGCCATGAAGAAGTCGGGCTCGTCGGCCGGCGTGATTCCCGGTGTCGGCGTCGGTGTCGGCATCGGCATCGGCGCGGTCGACGGCACACACCTCGGCACGGGCCTGACCAACGGCGTCGACTACCCCGACCTCATGGACCTCGACACCGACGACGTGCCGTGGGAGGGCGCCGACAATGGCAACGTGGACTTTTTGAGCAACGTGCTCGACTCGTGTTTGGCTGTTGGCTAATGCGGTGTCTTTCTCTCTCTCCCTTTTTTCTTGCTTTCTTCTTTTTCTCTTGTTCATACCCATCCATGGTGCTCCTCTCCTCATCGAGGCAATTCCCGCTGCTCGTTCTCTATGATACCTCTGGCCGGGGCGGGGAGTATTGGGGCGGCCACGTTTTTTCCCTCTTTTTTTTTTTTCTTTCCCGTTCTTCCTCCTCTTTGCAATGGCTGGCGCTGGTGGGTTTCTTTTGGGAGGTGGCGGTAGCATGCGGCGTTTGTGCTCTCGATATCCTCTGTTTTTTTGTGTGTTTGTTATTTGTCGAGGTGTGTGCTTGGTTGACCACGGTCAAGCTCGTCTCATCTCTCGGGGGATGCTTGTCTGCGTCTTGCTGGGTTGACCATCGGCCCCAAGACAGTCCACCCCGACTCTTCTTGTTTATATTACTCGCTTCGACCCCTTTTTTGTTCTTCATTACTCTCTCTCTGGCGTCGGACATCTCCCGGGGGAAAAGGGGCGTTTGAATAGCTACACATGCCTCTATTTTCTTTTTCCTTCTTTTCTTCGTTTTTTGCATCTCTTGCCTTTGTGCACTCTTTGTATACTCGTTGTGTTCACTGGGTACTGCCGGACGGGAAAAAAAAGACATATATTATTACATTTGATGGTTTTCTTATTTTTGCTCTTCTCGTTCTTAGCTATTCGTTCTGTTGGTTCTTCAGTTTGTCCTTTCAACGGGCCGTGTTCTGACCTGTTGCCTGCTGGTGCAGTCATTAGAGTAGATACCATCAATAGAGTGCTGGTATCGTGTGATCCTGTCCGATTAGATACGCAACCCCGAACACGCGTATTAACGCGCCGCGTTTTTTGGTGTCATACTCGTAAAAGGTGTGACCGCCCCACTAAACGTAAAGCACCCGCGCGCCGGGCCAACGCGTCGCTCCACCTCCACATCTCCCCGGCGTTCTCTTCTGCATCACGTCTCTGTTTTAATTACTCCGTAGAGACGCCCTCAACGCCTCACTTTGCGTCTGTCACAGCAGGCGGTCCTTTATTCAAGCCCCAGCATTTCCATACTTTTTCAGATCAATAAATAACCAAAAACTGTATATTCCTCTTCATCCACCCGACGACTACGCCCAACGATCACGACATAAGAAAACGACGACATCAAGACGCCCAAGATAACATCCAACTGCCTCGAAATGGCAACTTTCTCTCGGACGCCCTCGCCCGCGGCCGGCTCGGGCTCCGAGTCCGACTCGGTCGTGGCCACGCCCGTGACGCCGCGCACCAAGATGCGGCAGCTCTTTGCCACCCTCGGCGACGACAGCAGCAGCTCCGACCGCGAGCGCGAAAATGATGACGAGGAGGAGAACCAGACGCCCAGCCGCAAGGCGGCCACCAAGCCCAAGCCCAAGCCCACGGCTGCCGCGACCCGGCTCTCGGCCCGCAAATCAAAGTCACCAAGGCTCGCCAACAGCCACCACACACGCTCGCCGCTGCGTGCCACATCAGCTTCGCCGCAGCAGCTGCACGCCACGAGCGACGACGACAGCGAGGTCGAGGTGCGGCCGCGCGGCCGTCTCGCCGCCCGCATGCGGGCCAACAACACACTGTCCTCCGCGTCTGCCACGGCGTCTGCTACGGCGTCTGCTACCACAGTATCTGCAGAGCCTACAGAGACCGCTGAGTCAGCAGACCCGGCAGACCCTGCTCAGCCCTTGGCAGACAACGCCCGCGAGCGTGTCCGGCGCATGCTGCAGCTGGGCTCCAAGACGGACAAGCCGCAGTCCGCGCCGGCTGCATCCTCCCAGAACCCCGAAGACACCAACGACGCGGAAGACGAGGACGAGGTGGCTCTGCCTGCGACACGGCCGCGGAAACGCCTGACCAATGCCCGCGCGTTGCGGCGCAGCCCATCGGCCTCCTCGCATGCGAGCTCGCCGTCGCGCAAGCTCATGCGCGAAGACACCCCCGCCATGTTCATGACGCCGTCGAAGCGCGCCACAGCCGAGCGCGAGGACTCGCCCGACATGTTCATGACGCCTTCCAAGGCCAACGACAACAACAATGACGATGGCGCCGACGCTGCTAAGCCCGGCCGCAATGCACGCTTCCAGGCGCTGGTCGCCCGCAAGCGCGACGAGGCACGGGCCCGCGAAGAGGCCGAAGAGCGGAAGCGTGCTGCTCGGCAGGCAGCCATGGCCGAGGAGGGTGGCGGCAACGATGGCGACGGCGACGACGTGCTCATGGCCGATGCGGACGACGACAACGCGTCTGACATCACCGACGACGAGGGCGGCCGCAAGCTGTCGCAAAAGTCCGGGGCCGCACGGCCTCCACGCAAAGCCAGCAAGAAGGCGCTCGAGGAGATGCACCGCGAGACACAGCGCATGAGCCGCAACCTGCAGCTCGTCCACGAGGCGAAGACGCGAAAGAAGATCTCCAAGAATGCACTCTTTGAGCGCTTCAACTTTAAGCCACAGGGCGCTTCCGCCGCCGCCGCCACCGCTGCCGACGCTGCACCTGCCGACACAGCCACCACGCAGGCGCCTGCGGGCTCCAGTCGCCCTACATCCCCCGCAGCACCAGGCCACATGTCCGACGCAGACGAGCATCACGAGTCCGACACACCACCAAGCTCTCCACCCGTCCCTGCCGAGGATGACGAGCCCTCGTCTGCGCCCAAATCCGCTGATGCCGCAGCGACAACGACCTCGGTTGACAAGGGCAAGGGCAAGGCCATTGAGGTCGTCGAACAGCAGCCGCCGCAGCAGCAGCCCAAGCGTCACGTCCGCGTGCGCTTGCCTTCGCCCGTTGCGACCAAGCTGGTCATGGTCGACTCGGACGAGGACGCGGAGCTGGAGATTGTGCAGACGGCAAAGAGCAAGATCGACAAGCTCTTCGACAGCGTCCCGCTGATGCACGAGCAGGAGCCGCGCTCCATGCTGGCCCTCCGCCGCCTCGCCCAGGTGACGTCGCCCGGTAGGAAGCCACGGCGGGCGGCGGCCAAGGACCGCAACGGCAAGCCCGAACTCTCGCTCGGCGAGCTGCAGCAGGACCTGCAGAACCGTGCGCGCATCCAGGCCAAGATGGAGCGTGAGCAGCGCCTCGAGATGCTGCGGGCCAAGGGCGTCCGGATCCAGACCGAGGAGGAGCGCGAAAAGGAGATGGAAGAGGTCGACGACATCGTCACGCGGGCGCGCCAAGAGGCGGAGGAGCTGATGCGGCGTGAGCGCGAGGAGGCCAAGCAGTCGGGTGAAGGCGACGCCAAGGGCGAGGCCGACCCTCTGGACTGGGACGACAGCGAGGACGAAGAGGGCGGAGGCCAGTACACGCCCGAGGACGACGACAACGACGACGAAGAGGGCCTGAAGGAGATTGAGCTTTCTGGCTCGGACGACGACGAGAATGAAGAGGAGGAGGAGGAGGAGGAAGAAGTTGTTGAAGGTGCTCTTATCGACAACGAGGCCGAGTCTGCCGAGGAATCTGACAACGGCGCGGCCGAGGACAGCGCTGCCGCGGCTGCGGACAATGTCCTTCCCACACCAACCCGGGCACGCCCTGCAAAACGCCGTGCCCGCATCGTATCTGATGACGAAGACGACGACAACGAAAACGCGCCAGCGACAGCAACGGGGACGCCCATGCCGCCCAAGATCGAGGCCAAGACGCCGGGCCCCAAGACCGCCGTTTCCGTCAACACGCCCTCCGGTCTCGGCGCCAAGCTCGACTCGCCGCAGGTTCCCACGTCTGTCCTGCGCTCAGCTTCGAAGCCGTTTATTCCGGGTGTGCCCGTGGCCGTCGGAGGCCCGGCCGGCCTGGGCCTGACCCAGATCTTTGCCGGCACACTCAACGATGGCGACAGCCAGCTCATGGGCGCATCTGCCGCCGACGGGTTCGGCTCGCCGTCCCAGATGATGCCCACGATGGGCAACTTCGCAGCAGAGCCCAACTTCACTCAGGGCATCGACGCCTCGGCTGTCGTGGATAGCCAGTCGACGCAGGAGTGGCTGAAGCGGATGCAGGGTGGCAGCGGCGATGGTGCCAGCAGCCGCCATGCGGCGGAGCAAGAGAGCGGTGGTGCGGACAGTGTGGGCAGCCAGATGGTCGACCTCAACTTTAGCCAGTCGCAGATCCACGGCCTGGACAGTCTTCTGCGCGAGACGGACGTGAGCCAGATGTCGCAGCTGCTGGGCCCGAGCCAGAGCCAGGACCTGGTCCCCCACGACTACACACCGCTCAAGGTGCGTTTTATTGAGCACCAGCCCTCGACCATGGAGACGGTCATCTTGGGCAAGCAGACCCCAGAGCCGGAGCAGCAGCAGCAGCTCGGGACTGGATCTCCCGTGCCAGCGGCAGCGCGTCCACGAGGCCGGCTCTTCCGCAAGGCTGATCTGGTCAAGGCCGCCGAGAAGAAGAAGAAGAAGGAAGCAGAGGAGGACGAAGACGAGGATGAAGAGGAAGAAGACGAAGAAGACGAAGAGGAGATGGCAGAAAAGGAGGCATCGGCATTTGCCAAGATGAAAGAGGCGGCAGCCCTTGCGAAGCAGTTCCGCAAGAAGAGCAAGGCCAAGGAGATGGTCGAGGACCAGGCCGAGGAGTCGGAGGACGAGTACGCCGGCCTGGGCGGTGCCGACGGCGAGGACAGCGACGACGAGTCGCTCGCGTCGGTCAAGGACCTGATTGACGACCAAAAGATCTCGTCGTCCGACAATGCCAAGCTGGCCGCTTTCTACGCGGACCGCGAGCGCGAAAACGACGAGAAGCAGGTCGAGAAGCTGTTCCGCGACGTCACCACGGGCATGCTGCGGCGGCGAAAGCGTGGTGCAGGCGGTGGCGGCGGCGGCGACTACGACCTGTCGGACTCGGACGACGGTGGCGAGGCGCGGCGCCGCATGAAGCGCCGCCAGTTTGCGCGCATGCAAAAGGCGCTTTTTGCCGACGAGCGCGTGTCCAAGGTGGCCGAGAACCCGCGCAACCACGCGTTTATGCGCACCATTGAAGACATCGGTAGCGACGATGAGATGGATTTCCTGTTCGAGGCTCCGGCGGCGGCTGAAGCTGGTGGTGACTCGCAGACGGCTGCTGCCTCGCAGGCGGCAACGATCCCAGACAGCCAACCAGCGCCGGCAGCAGCATCGACAACTCCGGCAGCGCCGGCGGCGGCGGCAGCAACGACAGCCGAACAGACCACGCGCACACACCCGCGCCGTCGTCGCCCGTCAGCAACTGCAATGGGCAAGAAGCCATCCAACCTGGGCGAGATCCGCGAGACGCTGTCGAACCTGCTCGACGACTACCAGGCCAATGGCCACGCGTCCAGCGATCTGACCACGGTGGCCGACTCCGAGTTTGGCTCGGACGATGAGGGCGCCCAAGCCAAGGAAAACAACCCTTCTGCTGCCGGTGCCACTTCCATGTTCCGCCGCCCTGGCCGCGCCAGCAACGTGCAGGTCGTGGACCGCATCAGCCTGAAGCGCAACAACAGCAGCGCATCGGTGTCGTCGGCATCGTCATCGTCGTCATCGTCGACAGCGGCATTGGCGGCAGGCCCCGTGGGCCCGACGGGGTTCCGTGTGCCTGCCCTGCTGCGTCGCGCCACGACCAACTCGCTCGCGTCGAGCAGCAGCAGCGGCAGCGGCCGTGGCAGCACCGACTTTAGCATGAGCACGACGAGAGGGCCCGCCGACAAGACGGCATCCACCAGCGGCGGTATCGGCAGCGGCGGCATCGACGGCAGTGGCAAGATTAAGAAGAATGCCAGCAAGATGTCGGGCATCCACTACTTTGCGCGGGAGAACGAGCGTCTGGCGGCGCTGGCGGAGAACGAGAAGCGGCGGCAGGCCAAGAAAGCCAAAAGTGCCGAGGGCCGGAGCCGGGCCGTGGGTGGCCTGTTTGGAGCGGGCAAGTTTGAGTGATTGTTTTTATATGATAATTTGGCGTTCTGGTTGGTGGATGGGCAAGCAGGCAGCTTGGGTATTGGAAAGGGTTATTCTATGGATGCACGTCAGTAATCAATATCTTTTGTATAAGATTTAAGTTGTCAAGGTAGTGAAATGGTTGAAAAAGTGATATGAATCAAGTGAAGATGCCGCGGATTGAAGACGGTTGACATGTCTCGCGTTTGATAGTATTATGACAGCTTTGTCGGCAACAATCAGTATGAGGTCCGTGTTAGACGGGGTCTGCGTGAGAGATGTGATGTGCCTCTTCCAGATGCATCTCTGGCAAAATCACGCCTTGTTCTTCTTGGTGTGTGGCATTGTGTCTGGAGGGCAACTGTAAATAGATGCCTTGTTGTATGATCGTTGAATGGCTGTCATGAAGATTATAGACGTTGGCTTTGGGGGAGAATTTGGATGAAGCAGAAAGTAAGCTACAGAGCCACGATAGAACTCCTGAAAGGCAAACTATGTTATTATACGGAAGGAGCACTTTGAGAACGGAAAGAGAGACCTAGACAATAAGGAAAGAGGCACCGGTCATAACAGCCAAGAACATTTAGCATGGTCGTGAAGAGGCAGGTGCAGATGCCCTTGGCAAGAGACAAGGCAGGCACCCAAGCCGAAGAACAGAAGGAGCAGAAGGGTTCAGCGATGCGTTCTTTCCTCTTCCGTTTGAGTAGAGATACATACTAGTATCATAGGCGGTTATTGAGGCAGCAGCAGCCTAAGAAAATGCGGTCAGACAGACAAGACGAACATAAATACTTGGATGAGCAATCCAACCAAACTAATATTGTTTTACTATATCTGAAGTATTTCAGCCTGGAAAAATATTCTCCCAAATTTATAACCAAAAGATAAAGGTGCACCATAGACAGGAAGGTAAGTTTGAGCTGGCTGGTTCTGGGTTGGATTATATATTCCCTATTCTATGAAATGTGTATGGTTTTGATCAAAACAGTAATGAATCGACCCAGTAACGTCCAGTGTTATTTAATCAACCTGGCCTGATGCCTACGTTCGGCTTTCCCGCTGGCTAGTTTATGAAAGGAGGAAATGACCTGCTTCCTTCTACTAGCCTTTTTATTCTTACCCTCCGACTCTATCCGTCCCAAGTCACAAAGTCAAAGCAAAGGATTTATTAAATAGTATTTTGTATTCCGTAAATTCATTAAGCATTAAAATTAAAAGAAAACCGAGTAAAAATAATAGTAATACAAAATTTGCCATTAACATTTTACTCGGTAAGTGTTTACAAGCTATGACATATCTTCATAATCTAGCAGTGGCAGAGGCCGGTTCATTATACACACGATGTAGACCTTATCATCAGACATACAGCAAAATCTAGCACGTACGGCCATAGATACTGGAAAGCACGGGATCCCGTCCGCTCTCCCCTAGTTAAACCAGTAATCGGTGGATTAGTAGTTGGGTCGGTGACGACCAGCGAATACCCGCTGCTGTACGTTTTTTTTTTCTCTTTTTGCCATATTATTTTTTTGTCGTGTCCGTCATCTGTTACATAGGTACGAGTACGGTTCGTGGGACACGTAGGTTATGAAAAGTACGTTGATAGATTATTGAATGGAAGCTTGGGGAAAAAAAGATAAAACATTTAAAAAAGGACAGGGTGCTTTGGTGAGTTATGTATAAGCCGATGCGTTAAGATTAGTTCTCTCTTGAACGGGCCTTGAGTATCGTGAGGTAGGTGGCCGTTTTGTAGGAGAGAAGACTTTTCCATTAACTTGTTGTCTTATCACCGACTATTCTAGTACGAGATAACTGGATGGTCTTGGTAGAGTCGTAAAAATTGATAGCTAGAAATTTGTTTAGAGAGCTTGGCCTGGGTCTGCTTGATCCTGCTGTCGTTGAGCTGCATATTGAGGTCACGCTTTTATCTTCGAGTTGTCTAGCCGGTGATGGAATACATTATGGCTGTCGTGGGAGATGCTCCGAGGCAGCGGAGCTGGGTTGTTGTATCTCTAAATCTTGGAGTACATACTGTATATCTGCGGCAACTAGGAAGGCAGTCTTGGCACAGTGTGAGCGTATTCTTAGTAGAACTTTGCGTCTGTACCAGGTTGTTGATCACCACGATACATTGTCACTACCTTCCCGATAGTCAGTCAGCATGCGACTAATATTAGTACGCGTCAAGCAGCAAGTGGAAGCCCCGCTTCTAGGGTCAACATCTTCCTCTACTCCGTAGGCAGTCGAACACGACGTACAGCGAAAGCTAGGCGAGGAAAGAACGAATGGCACAATAGACCCATTTGCTCCTGCCGCAAGGAAGAGGAGCACGCGACCACGACCAACAGCTCCTTCCTTCTTCTAGCCCGGGTTTAGTCAGGTGTTGCCAGCCAAGGACCTCCTCCTCTCTTCCCTCCTCCAACATAAGATTCTCGCCTCTGTCTCTCCTTTCCTCTTCTCTTCATTTCCACCCCTCACTTCTTTCTACTCGCTTCACAAACTCTGTTTGACCAGTCCACCCAAACATCATCGACACCACCTCACAATGGCCATCTTTGCTCCTAGGTATTCGCAGTCTCACCTTATTGTTACATATCCACAAGCTAACACTATAGCCCCCTCCGCGCCGTCGCTGCCGTCGCGGCCGTCGCGGCTGCCGGCCTCGTCGGCATCGGCCTCACGGTCCGCCACCAGGCCGTCCTGCTGCACGCCAACGACCTCGCACAGCGCGCCACCTCGGCGGCCGAGTCGTCGTCGTCGTCGACCACGCGCCCGCGCAACTTTTACGTCAGCGTCGACCGAAGCGGCGGGGGGGTTTGATTGCGGTGGTTTATATGGGCCCATGGGATACAAAAATTATTATTTACCTTGGGGACTTTGACGACAAGTTGCAATGATCAAGCTTCAGTCTCTTATCAACTCTTTAATGTATGCATCATCACACCGCGGCAATTTTCATAATTTGCAAGGCCCTGCAAGGCAGCCGGATGAGCAGTGCTCGTGACCATGAATACCCAGAGGCGATGTCGCTCAATGATGGCCGAGATACGACCGTTGTGTACAGAGTACAAAGTACGCAACCTTCTCTCACCGGCGGCTGTTGTCACCCTTCCTCCACTCGGTTGGCTTGATTGGTCGACCCTGGCCCAGAATCCGGGGTACTCGCATTAGGGCCAACATAGCTCGGGCGGTGGGTCTGGGGTAATAGTCGTCATAACCGTCACTGACCCTTGGCACACAATAGACGCATAAAACGCAATATTTTCAAAAACCAAATATGCGCAATTAATTCTGCCATAGACAGATGCTATGCCAAACGACAAACAAGAAAGCAATATGCAACAAGAGTATGCAAAACAAACAGCCGGACCCAATGATATCATGCAGAGAAACAAGAAACAACTGGTATAACAAGTAAAACAACAAAATCCAAAGCCAGTCCCAAAATAAGAAAACAAAAAAGAAAAAACACTATCCTCGGTAGAAACTGTCTACCTCCTCGTCGTCTGTCGTGACGGGATCGCGCTCCACCTCTTTGCCCTTGTCCTGCCGCGACACCCGGCCGACGCTGTCGCCGAAATCGCTGACACTGCCGACCGGCCGCGGTAGGTGGCGCATGCCTGGCGCCGGGATGCCTGCCCCGGAGCCAAACGAGCTCACACGCCGTACCTGACTCGACCCCGGTGATGATGACGCGGAGCCTGCCATGTTTGCCACGACGGGAATCCTGCTGTTGGACGGATTGATCGGTGTTGTCCTGCCGCTAGCTGTCTGCGGCGCGTCGGCTGCTTCTGTTGAGTTTCGTGCTGCTGCTGCTGGTGACGATGTTGTCAGGAACGCAGAAGACGCCAGAGGCACGACTGTGGCGGGTGTCGATGCCGGCGTCGAGCGCACTGTTTCGGGCGTCGTCGCTCGAGCAGCGCTCCGATTTGGCTGGGGCTGGGGTTGGGGTTGGGGTTGAGGTTGAGTGGGCACGGGCACACGCAGCGTTGGTGTCGTCTGGGACCGCATCGGATCGACGGCGCCCCTCCGGGCTGCTGTCGTGGCCGACGAAGACACCGACGGCGCCGAGGAGACATTTGACTTTGCGGGCGCCATGGGCCGTGGCCGTGGCGGTGCCCCTGGTGCGCCGCGCGTCGCATTGGTCACACCTTTCGCATTTTCGTGGCCGCTCACCTCCCCGTCCGAGCTCGACACGATCGCACTCGTCAGCCCACTCGCCATGGCCTCGCGGTGCTGGTCGTGCTGCTGCTTCTGCATCAGCCGCAGCTCGCGCACGACATCCGTAAAGCTCTCTTCAAGCGTCTTCATGCGCGCCAGCACCAGCCGGCTCATCCGATCACGGTCCTCGTCCGTCTCGCCTGTCGCGCGCGCCTTCTTCATCGCCGTCACCAGTGCCATTTGCGATGTGAAGCTGCCCGGCAGCGCCACCCCGTCGCCCGCCAGTGTCGGGCCCACCGCCGACGACGTCAGCAGCTCCGACGGCGCATCCGAGCCCGTACCGAACGACGATATGCGCCGCTGCGCACGGCGCACCGGCGTGTCGATCATGGCCGCCGCGTTGAAGATGGCGGCAGCCCGACTCGCCGCTGTCGACTGCGTTGCTTCGCGAGGCGGCATGATCGGCCGGGCCCGCGCGGCAGCAGCGTTGGCCGCCACGGCAGCGCCAATGCCGCTTATAACACCGCCACCACCCTGGTGAGCCTGCCTTCTTGGGGAGCGTTGCCCGCTCGCTGTCGGCGTTGCAGGCACGGACGAGGTGTTGGTCCGGCTTGCATGGGGCCGGGGACGATTGGAGGACGGCTGCTGCTGCTGCTGCTGGCCGTGTCTTGGTGATGGCGGGGAGAACAGCGCGCTTGCAGACTGGTTGGGTGCGATATCATCATCGTCGTCGTCGTCGTCGTCATTGTCGCTCGACATGGTTTCCGGCGGGTGGAAGAGAATCGTGTTGGTAGACAGGGCTCGGTTGTGGCGTGTCCGTCGGGACGAATTTGCCCTGGGCGGGCTCGTCGCATTAGCAATGTTGGCCATGCGGCGCGGGCTCATAGGCGCGTCCAAATCGTCGGACTCGTCGCCCATGTTTGTTCCCGACTCGGGCGACCGTGCAGCCAAGTTCAAGAACCGGGATGCGGTCGGCGTCGCAAAAAAGTCACCATCCTCGTCCTCGTCGTCCTCGTCTTCTGTACCTTCGACAATGTTGCGTCCTGGCATCCCCTCCCCGAGAGGCACGGGTGTAATGTCGCGCGTGTGTGTTGTCGCTACCTCGTCGTCCTCGTTGGTGACGAGCTCGTCATCGCCCTCTGCATCGGTATGGTCCTTGAATGCACCATCAAACGGACTGGGGTGCAGCTCAGGCGCCCCGAACAACCTCGCATCGTGCGCCAAGCCCGATGCGGCATGAAGGGACATCAGGTCCGCCGGATCGCTGGCCGTGGACCGCACTTCCGACATGTGGCGCAGACGCTGCGAGCCCCCGCGGTCCCAGTTGACGCTCAGCCGACGCTGCCAGTCGCTGTCTCGGCGGTTGTCCATGGTGGAGTAGTTGTGTGGCGAGTGGATGCCGTCGTTCTGGTCCATCCAGTTCCGGATCGCCGTCTGCGTTTTGCGGCGTTCATTGCGGCGCTGCGTCCGCAGTGTGGCAAGGTCGGGCGTCCTCCGGAACACTTCGTCGAGCGCACGGTCCTTTTGGAAGCCGACCACGGACTCCTCCCGCAGCCGGATGCTGGGGCTAAAGAACACGGGCCGCGCACCAGGTTCGGCAAACGAGATGCCCTGCTGATGCAAGCGGTTGTGATTCTCCACAAGATCGGTCGGCTCATACATGGAAGACGCAAGGAAGAACTTTTCGTAGAAGAAAATGCCAAACAGGAGGGGGAAGTGGGTGGCCTTGATGACGTAGCGGTTGACGGCAACGAAATGAGGGAGAGGCATGCAGTAGCGCAGAGGCATCAGCATCCACGCAAAGATGTTCGTTGGCGCAACATACGAAAAGAGCGCATCGTTCTTGACCATGGATATGGTGTTGATGGCAAAGAGGAACTGGTGCTCCTCGTTGGCATTGGATGCAATGGCCATGAACGAGTTGGTCAAGACAGTGATCAGTATCGTGCTGCACTTGTTAGTATCAAGATAGCTGGAAGCGGAGTCGTTGAAACCTACACAATAACAAAGTGACAGATAATCATAAACAGAACCAAAAGGGTCTTGCCAAGACCGTTGTATGTTGGCCACCTATTGGAGAAGGGTTAGAGAGCTGGACGGGTAATTATCAGCAGGGGACACCCATGACTTACACCTCCCAGGCCGCTGGCGTAAAGCCCATGAGAAGCTGAAAGATCCGATATGCGGTATCAGTTGGATCGTTGTCTGGATTTGACAGCGTGAAAAAGACAAAGAAGCCCGAACACGACACCAAAACGAGAATGAAGACTGCGGCAAGATCCACGGCCATCAGGCGGAACGCGATCAAGAGCTGCGAAAAGTACTGGTAATGGTCGAGGACACTGAAGATGCGCGGCAGGAGGAGGATGGCGTTGGCTGCAAGGATGTCATAGGCGCAGTTGTTCCACGTCTGCGCATCCGCTAGAAAGACGCCGCAGATGCGCAACGAGTAGTAGAAGATGAGGAGCAGCAGGATGCCTAGATCGAAAATGTTCCAAAAGCTCATAATATAGAGCGAGAAGCCCTGCTCGTTAAAACCGACCAGCTCGTCCAGCATGAAGCCGGCGCTCCAGAACCAGAACACGAGCTCCAGCGTGGTGATCCGGCTCGAGTGCTGCACCAGAACGGCAAGGAAAAGGCCGATCAAGACGGCCAGGGAGCACGTCGAGAAGAACTGGCGGTAGCGCGGCACACGGAGACGAGACAGCTTGAACAGGGACGCGTTTCGCGGGTCATACAGCGTGACGGTTCGCCGGTACAACGGTTCCTTGTGGGCTGATTGCGGGAGCGCCTTGCCTGGTTCTTCCTTGGCAGGCTGTTGATGCTGGTGGCCGAGGAGCGGGGCACGAGGGTCGTTGGCACTGCTTCGGCGACGAGGGCCGCCTCGGGCAGTGCCGCCTCTCCGGCGCCAGGCGCTCCCAGCACTTCCTGTGGCCGAAAAGGTAGCGTTGGAGGCTGTCGTTGTCGCATGGCTGCGGTGCAGGGAGTCGGCAGACGAGTAGAAGCTGATGGCACCGTTCCAGATGGCCTCGAGCTGCTGGACGACAAGCGGGTGGGCGAGAAAGTGCTTGGCGGAAGCACGGATGGCAACCTCGACGGCCGAGATGCGAGCGGCGGGCGCAACGAGTCTGCTGTAGCGGCCATCGGACGGGAAGCCACCGCCAGACGAGCCCGGCTGTGTGTTTGATGGGCCAGGTAGGCCCTGCAGCGGGTTGAAGTCGTAGGACAGGGCGTCAATGAGCTCGCGTGTGGTGTACTCCTTGAGCAGCTTGACGGCCAGGAGCTCGCAGACTTTGGCGCGGGTGTTGCTGGTACCAGCATTGCCAGGGAAAAACTGGGCCTCCTTGGCAAACTGGAGGCAGTTGGCCATGAGGGCGTACAGTGTGGCTCGAGAGAAATGCTGTGTCCGGATCTGCTGCAGCATGGGTTTGACGAGAAACTGCGAGACCTGGGGCGACCGCAGCTGCTCCCATGTGAGAGTGGTCTCTGTGCGGGCCTGGACAATGATGCGCATAGCATGCACAATGCTGTAGACCGGGAGCGCATCTGTAGGGGGTCGGTTAGTCACAGGGAGCAGAAGCAGTGTTCATATGGCGGAATAGCCGTGGATGGTGGCACAGTGGCACAGTTGCGGATTGCCGAGTATGCTGGTGTGAAACGCCAGATGATAGGAGAACGAGTCGAACGAGTCGAGGTGATCATACGACAAAACGAGACGAAAATGAGATGACGAGTAGCAGCTTGGAAGAAACATACCGAGATGGGAGGCGGAGAAGAGAGGCAGGACGTGTGTAGAGCGCGGGCGGCCGTCTTCGTCCTCGGCCGTGTGCTCGTCGGGGGCGTCAAAGACAGCACCGGGGCCGCCGCCATCGTTGGAGTCGTCGTCGTCATCCGCTTCTGTGAAATCGGCGGTAGCATGCCGGAGATGGGCGTAAGCCGTGCGGTGGCTGGCCGGCCCGGGTGATGCGTCGTTGGCGCGGCTTATGAGGGGAGCTGCTTGGTTTTGTTCGCGGTCGGAATCGATATCAGACAGCGGTTCCTGGTCAATGGGCCGCCCGCGCTGGACGGCACGGAGAATCTTGAGCATGTTCATGGCGGCTGCGGTGTCTTTCTCGTAGTCTTTCCTCGTAGGTCGTGATCGTCGTCTAGCCGTCTAGCCGTGTCGTCGTCGTCGTCGTCGTCGTCGTATTGTATCGTCAGTGCTGTTGTTGTTGTGTAGCCTTGTGTGTCGTCGCTCCCTATGCGCAAGCCACTTCGAAATGTGCTTGATCCAAGACGGCTGCCAAATCCCAAGACCTCCTCGCGTCCTGGCGCAATCCTCGCCGGCGCTGCAACGCAGTTCAGAGGGACATTGCTGCGTAGATGCGTAGAGAAAAGAAAGGGGGAAGAAAGGGGGAAGACAGAAAGAAGTCAGAAGGAAGAATGAAGAAGGAATAAAACACAAAAAGACGTAAAGAGAAGCACAATGCAAAGGGCAGAATGCGAGAACTGATGACGAGACGTCCAAGCAAAGAACGTCACGATGTTGATGCAGACAGATGCTAGATCACAGACCCCTCAAACAACTGGAAAACCAACAGAGAACAGAACAGGGATAATAATAGGTAAGAGCATGCAAAAAAGCGTACTCCGTAGGGGCACACGGCGCAAGTGATACAGCTTCTAGGGATGCGCGAGAAGCGCGGTCGTCGAATGGGGCTGTCTGTGTGTGTACGAGTACTTTTGGCAGGGACAAGACATGTGTAAAATCAAAAAGGCCATGCAAATAAAATGAGGTTAACTGATAAGGTGAGGGAGAAATAAGGGGGCTGTTGCTAGTGCAGTTGGCCGCGACTTTGCGGAGACCCTGGCCAGGAGGGACGACACCAGCGAGATGAATTATGGACGATGTGTGGGCGGATGGAGTGAAGGCTCCCCGACGTGAGGGCGATCCTTGTTTGCCGCGCACACGGCGATGTCTTTGAAGTGTGCTGCTGCGTGCTGCTGCGTGCTGCTGCCGTGCTGCGGCGGTTTGATGGTTTGATTATCTGATGTGTCGCATTGCTGTTTTTAGTTTCTTGTTTTCGCCATGCTAGCCTGTTTGATTTTCGCTTTCTGTTAATCTTGGTGTCACACGGTGTGGCAGAAGCAAGAGGAATAACCGAGTGTACTCGTACTGAGTACGGAGTACTTGCACGGAGGGAGTATCGGAGAAGTGCCGACCAACGATGACGATGACGCGTGAAGCAGCCTGGCGGCCGGGAAGAGGGCGGACGAAGCAGGACGCAGGGCGCTGGAGGGGGGAAGGGTTCAGGCGCAGCTGGAATGCAGACCCACGGATCGACGACGGACAGACCAGAGACAGGGCCGAGGGTCGAAACGTAAGATATATTGCGTAGTGTGCATAAAATCCTGCCGCTAATAGCACAGATCGTATCAACAAGATCACGCGGCTTGAGGAGGCTGCATGGGCGGAGCCTTGCGTCGGCTGTGCTGTCGATTTGATTTGAGTTGATTTTGAGTTGATTTTGAGTTGATTTTCGGTTGATTTTGATTTTGATTTTGATTTTTGCAAGACCAACGCTAGAAAGCACGCAGTCGTTCTTCTTGCGGTCAATAAATAGTTCGTTCTCACCCCAGACCTGCAGCTTACCCTTCTGCGACTGGATGCTTCGTCGACGAGCCTGATTGCTTCGTGGAAGCACCAACTGACCCTCCGTGACGTGAAGTGGACAGACATGCAAGCCAGGCTAGCCGCTTATTGGGTCGATGCATATGTAGAAAAAGCCTGTGCGCCTGGCAGCCAAAGAAGAAGAACACGAATGGTCACCGCTGGTTTGATGGTTTGATGTGTGCAAGAGCCTTGTTTGGAGGCCTGTCATCTTGGTGCATGATCTTGTTTTCTTTTCTTTTCTCTTTTCTTTTCTCTTTCTTTCTTTTTTGATTCGGGATGGTGCAAGTCTTCGGCATCGATAACCGAGTCCGTCGACTTCTTCGCCTGCATAAACTTGATGCTGGCGCTGCTTTCGTCTACATCAAAGTCGACTGCAGCACGGAAGAAGCACGGAAGAAACGACAAGACAAGAGGCGAGCGAAGAACTCACAGTAGTTGGTGTGCTGCCCTCGCCGTCCATTGGCCCTGTGACCCGGCCTGTCTCGTATTGGCCCACATGGCTCATGATCGGCTGCCCTGCAGCGAGCTCAAACAGTCGGTGAGGAGGAAGCTAGGGCAAAGGCGAACACACAAGTCTCGTCTCGTACGGAGTACTCGTACGTCGCAATCGTACTTGAGGCAAAAGTGGACGCAACGCAACGCTGCAACCTGCCCTGCCGCTCTTGGGAGGGAGACCGCGTCGCTTGCGTAGAATAAGGAACAGCACTGTCATTGGCAGGATGCAGCCTGCACTCGAGGCAATCGGTGGCTGCGGCTGACGGAATGGCGCGTGATGCGAAGAGTCGAAGGGAGCTGAAAAGCACGACAATACGAGTCATTGTCGAGACTATCTCCATCCGGGGAGGCGATGCACACAATACGAGTACAGAGTGCGGAGTCGTGCTTTCTTTTTTTCTTTTCTTTTCTTTTCTTTTCTTTTTTTTTACTCCTGCACACTAAGACGGAAGGTGCATCTCAGATTGGTGGAAGGTGCTCCAGGCAGCCTTCCTATTTGATAAAATCTGCTAAGCAGCATGATCGTGTAAGGATGCTCGCACGTGCAAGAGCGACCGCAGCCCGATCGCTGCTTCCGTCTTCGTCGAGTCCGTACTCCGTACTTTGTCATCCTCGTACTCGTAACATGCTCTCACTAAACACGCGTCGCAACATGAGACGCGTTCCTGGACTACGAGTACAAAGAGCAAAGACCCTGAGCATGGCACTACAAAGTACAATTAGTTTCACTCGTAGCTTCAAAGAGATAACACTATGATGTGATGTTGATCGAAGACAGGTGAAAAGGTCTGTCAAACGTGCCCCTCATACGTCGTACTTCACAGGTCGCGCATTAAAATCTACCATTTCTTTTTAAAATTCTCACCGCCTTCCCTTTTTGATGACATCACCACAATTACCCCACTGTATCCACCGCGCGGCCACCGCCCACGAATTGGCCAACCATGGCGGGGCAACACTTTTTGTACGGAGTACACAAATTTATGCCGTGGTCGGCGACAAAATTCGTCCCGCTGCGGGCCAGCGCTCACCGACTGGGCATGGCATTGTCGTCCAACGTGCTGTAGAATACCATTCTCACCGTCGCCAAACCCGATGCTGTCGCACCTTCCCGTATTCCTTGCCTGCCTGTCCCTCTCTCCCCAGGAAGGAGCCTCTCACAGCCCCACAATTGTCGGTGACAAGATCTTTGTTCCGGCACAAATATGCCGTGCAATTGGCCG
This sequence comes from Ophiostoma ips, assembly GCA_019925475.1. NCBI lineage: Eukaryota > Fungi > Ascomycota > Sordariomycetes > Ophiostomatales > Ophiostomataceae > Ophiostoma > Ophiostoma ips. Next base: position 278,378 of record JADHKN010000020.1, read on the forward strand.
AGGGAAGGAACAATGCGAAAAGTCTGGAACAAACAGCAGGCGCAGAGAAATTATTAATAATAATTACAAGGAAAGACGCCTTGAGCCGACTAGTAGGAGGAATTTTCATGAAAGCTTTTCATCTCGACTTCCTTCCCCTCCCTTTCTTCCTCTTTTCCTCCTCCTCCTCTCCTCTCCCCTCCTCTCCTCCTCCTCCTCCTCTCCTCTCTTGTTCTTGTATCCCTTTTCTTCTTCAAAGGACTCCCCTGTGTCGTGATCATACACAGCCGTCTGGCGAAGAAGCATTGGCTGCAGAGAACATTTGAGAGCAAAGACGATCTGACTCGACGACTTGGCCTCACTCCGATCTCCAACAGCCGCTCTTCCTCCTACTTCGACATCGACAGTGGTTTTGAAAGATTTGTGTTCGTGATACACTTGTCTCAACCTCCCCTCCCTCCCCCTCCTCTCCTCCCCGCTTCTCTTTCCCCCGGGAAATCAGAGCCCACCCTCCCACTTTCTTCTCCCCACAATGGCCTCCGTTTTTTACGCCCCGGCCTCGAGCCGGGTGACGGTGAGCGCCGACGAGAAGCTCGTCAGCCTCGAGCTCCAGGATGGCTCCGTCTACCAGGGCTACAGCTTCGGTGCCAACAAGAGCACGGCCGGCGAGCTGGTCTTCCAGACCGGCATGGTTGGCTACCCCGAGTCGCTGACCGACCCCTCCTACCGCGGTCAGATCCTCGTCCTCACATTCCCCCTCATCGGCAACTACGGCGTGCCCTCGCGCGAGACCATCGACTCGCTGCTGGGCGACCTGCCTGCGCACTTTGAGTCCTCCCAGATCCACGTGGCTGGTCTGGTCACCGCCTGCTACTCTGGCGAGGACTTCTCGCACTTCCTGGCCGAGTCGTCGCTCGGCACCTGGCTCAAGGAGCAGGGCATCCCTGCCATGCACGCCGTCGACACCCGCGAGCTGACCAAGCACATCCGCAAGACCGGCAGCTTGCTCGGCCGCATGCTCCTCGAGAAGGAGTCCAGCACGGCTGCCGCCGGCCAGCTGACCACCTACAACGCCCACAACTGGAAGCCGCACTTTGAGTCGCTCGACTGGGTCAACCCCAACGAGAAGAACCTCGTCGCCGAGGTCTCCGTCAAGACGCCCAAACTCTACAAGCCGCCATCGGGCGTCGAGCTCAAGCTGCACCCCTCGGGCCGTACCCTCCGCATCCTCTGCCTGGACGTCGGCATGAAGTATAACCAGCTGCGCTGCTTCCTCAAGCGCGGTGTCGAGGTCCTCGTCTGCCCCTGGGACTACGACATTGTCAGCGCCTACGAGAGCGGCGAGTACGACGGTCTCTTCTTGTCCAACGGCCCCGGTGACCCGGCCGTGCTCGACTCGACTGTGGAGAACATCCGCGCCGCCCTGGCCAAGAACCAGACCCCCATCTTCGGTATTTGTCTGGGCCACCAGCTGCTCGCCCGTGCTACGGGTGCCAGCACGACCAAGATGAAGTTTGGCAACCGTGGCCAGAACATCCCCTGCACCAGCTTGGTCACGGGCCGCTGCCACATCACCTCGCAGAACCACGGTTACGCCGTGGACACGGCCTCCCTGACTGAGGGCTGGCAGGAGCTGTTTGTCAACGCCAACGACGGCAGCAACGAGGGCATCATGCACAAGAGCCGCCCCTACTTCAGTGTGCAGTTCCATCCCGAGAGCACGCCCGGCCCCCGCGACACCGAGTTCCTCTTTGACGTCTTCCTGAGCGCTGTCTCCGACTGCGCGGCTGACGCCAAGAACCTCTCGCTGCCCGTCAGCTTCCCCGGCGGCACGGCTGCCGAGAACAACCTCAAGCACCCTCGCGTGCACGTCCGCAAGGTCCTGGTCCTGGGCTCCGGTGGTCTGAGCATCGGCCAGGCCGGCGAGTTCGACTACTCTGGCAGCCAGGCCATCAAGGCCCTGAAGGAGGAGGGCATCTACACTGTGCTCATCAACCCCAACATTGCGACCATCCAGACGTCCAAGGGCCTGGCAGACAAGGTCTTTTTCATGCCTGTCAACGCCGAGTTCGTGCGCAAGATTATCATCTACGAGCGCCCCGACGCCATCTACTGCACATTCGGTGGCCAGACTGCCCTGCAGGTTGGCATCCAGCTCAAGGACGAGTTTGAGGAGCTCGGCGTCAAGGTCCTGGGCACGCCCATTGACACCATCGTCACGACCGAGGATCGCGAGCTGTTTGCGCGCAGCATGGAGTCCATTGGCGAGAAGTGTGCCAAGTCGGCCTCGGCCAACAACATCGAGGAGGCCATGCGCGTTGTCAAGGACATTGGCTTCCCCGTCATTGTGCGCGCCGCCTACGCACTGGGCGGTCTCGGCAGTGGCTTCGCCCACAACGAGGAGGAGCTGCTGGCGCTCTGCAACAAGGCGTTTGCCGCCAGCCCCCAGGTGCTGATCGAGCGCAGCATGAAGGGCTGGAAGGAGATTGAGTACGAGGTTGTCCGTGACGCGCAGGACAACTGCATTACCGTGTGCAACATGGAGAACTTTGATCCTCTCGGCATCCACACTGGCGACTCTATCGTCGTCGCCCCGTCGCAGACGCTGTCCGACGAGGACTACAACATGCTGCGCACGACGGCCGTCAACGTCATCCGGCACCTGGGCGTGGTGGGCGAGTGCAACATCCAGTACGCGCTGAACCCCTTCTCGCGCGAGTACTGCATCATCGAGGTCAACGCACGTCTGTCGCGTTCGTCGGCCTTGGCGTCCAAGGCCACCGGCTACCCGCTGGCTTTCATTGCTGCCAAGCTGGGCCTGGGCATCCCGCTCAAGGACATCAAGAACTCGGTCACGCGCGTCACCTGCGCGTGCTTCGAGCCTTCGCTTGATTACGTCGTCGTCAAGATGCCGCGCTGGGATCTGAAGAAATTCACCCGCGTGTCGACGCAGCTGGGCTCCTCCATGAAGAGCATTGGTGAGGTCATGAGCATCGGCCGCACGTTTGAGGAGGCCATCCAGAAGGCCATCCGGTCCATCGACTTCCACAACCTGGGCTTTGGCGAGACGGAGGGTGCGCTGATGGGCATCGACGACGAGCTGCAGACGCCCTCGGACCAGCGGCTGTTTGCCATTGCCAACGCGATGGCGGCCGGCTACTCGGTCGACAAGATCTGGGAGCTGACCAAGATCGACAAGTGGTTCCTGCACAAGCTCAAGGGCCTGAGCGACTTTGGCGCGCGCATGAGCACGTTCACGACGGGCGACATTGCGAAGCGCCCTGACATCCTGCTCAAGGCGAAGCGGCTCGGGTTCTCGGACCGGCAGCTGGCGCTGTTCTGGAGCTCCAACGAGATTGCCATCCGGCGTCTGCGGGACGAGGCCAACATCCACCCCTTTGTGAAGCAGATCGACACGGTGGCTGCCGAGTTCCCTGCCTTCACCAACTACCTGTACACGACGTACAACGCCACGGAGCACGATGTGGCGTTTGACGACAAGGGCGTGATGGTGCTGGGCTCGGGCGTGTACCGCATCGGCTCGTCGGTGGAGTTTGACTGGTGCTCTGTGCGGGCGGTGCGCACGCTGCGGGCGGGCGGCTACAAGACGATCATGGTCAACAACAACCCCGAGACGGTCAGCACGGACTACGACGAGGCGGACCGGCTGTACTTTGAGGTGCTGTCGCTCGAGACGGTGCTGGACATTTACCAGCTGGAGAACGCCAGCGGCGTGCTGGGCGCCATGGGCGGGCAGACGCCCAACAACCTGGCTCTGCCGCTGATGCGGGCGGGCGCCAAGATCCTGGGCACGTCGCCGGAGATGATCGACTCGGCGGAGAACCGGTACAAGTTCTCGCGCATGCTGGACCGGATCGGCGTGGACCAGCCGACGTGGAAGGAGCTGACGTCGTTTGAGGAGGCGCAAAAGTTCTGCCAGGCGGTGTCGTACCCGGTGCTGGTGCGGCCGTCGTACGTGCTGTCGGGCGCGGCGATGAACACGGTGTACTCGGAGGCGGATCTGGCGTCGTACCTGGACCAGGCGGCGGAGGTGTCGCGCGACCACCCGGTGGTGATCACCAAGTACATTGAGAACGCCAAGGAGATTGAGATGGACGCGGTGGCGGACAACGGTGTGATGGTGGGCCACTTTGTGTCGGAGCACGTGGAGAACGCGGGTGTGCACTCGGGCGACGCGACGCTGATCCTGCCGCCGCAGGATCTGGAGCCGACGACGATTGCGCGGATCGAGAAGGCGACGGGCAAGATTGCGGCGGCGCTCAACATCACGGGTCCGTTCAACATCCAGTTCATTGCCAAGGACAACGACATCAAGGTGATTGAGTGCAACGTGCGGGCGTCGCGGTCGTTCCCCTTTGTGAGCAAGGTGATGGGGGTGGACCTGATTGAGATGGCGACCAAGGCGATGATGCACCTGCCGTTCGAGGCATACCCGCCGACGGAGCTGGCGCCGGGGTGCGTGGGTGTCAAGGTGCCGCAGTTCTCGTTCTCGCGGCTGTCGGGGGCGGACCCGGTGCTGGGCGTGGAGATGGCGTCGACGGGCGAGGTGGCGAGCTTTGGCGCGGACAAGTACGAGGCGTACCTCAAGGCGCTGGTGTCGACGGGGTTCAAGATGCCGCGCAACAACATCCTGCTGTCGATTGGGTCGTACAAGGACAAGAAGGAGATGCTGCCGTCGGTGGCCAAGCTGCAGCAGATGGGGTACAAGCTGTTTGCGACGGCGGGCACGGCGGACTACCTGCAGGAGCACAACATCCCCGTGCAGTACCTGGAGGCGCTGGGCGCGGACGAGGACGAGGAGGGCAGCAAGGGCAGCAAGGGCGGGGCGAACGGGCAGAAGCACGAGTTCTCGCTGACGCAGCACCTGGCCAACAACATGATCGACCTGTACATCAACCTGCCGTCGAACAACAAGTACCGGCGGCCGGCCAACTACATGTCCAAGGGCTACCAGACGCGGCGGATGGCGGTGGACTACCAGATCCCGCTGGTGACGAACGTCAAGAACGCCAAGATCCTGGTGGAGGCGCTGGCGCGGCACTACAGCCTGGACGTGGGGATCCGGGACTACACGACGAGCCACCGCACGGTGGTGCTGCCCGGGCTGGTGAACATTGCGGCGTTTGTGCCCGGGCTGGTGTCGACGGCGGGCAGCCGCGACCTGCAGGCGGTGAGCAAGGCGTCGATTGCGTCGGGGTTCAGCATGATGCGGGTGATGCCGGTGGGGGTGGACGGGGCGATCACGGACGTGCGGACGCTCAAGGCGGCGCAGCAGAACAGCCGGCGCGGCAGCGTGTACTGCGACTTCAACCTGTCGGTGACGGCGACGTCGACCAACGACGGGCAGATCAGCCAGGTGGTGGGCGAGGTGGGGTCGCTGTTCATCCCGTTCCACCACCTGTCGGACAACATCAGCAAGGTGGCGGCGGTGACGGCGCACTTTGAGGCGTGGCCGGTGCACAAGCCGATCCTGACGGACGCCAAGACGACGGACCTGGCGTCGCTGCTGCTGCTGGCGAGCCTGCACAACCGGCGGCTGCACGTGTCGAACGTGACGACGCGCGACGACATGGGGATCATTGCGCTGAGCAAGGCCAAGGGCCTGCAGGTGACGTGCGACGTGTCGATCTACTCGCTGTACCTGTCGCAGGCGGACTACCCGGGGTGCCAGCTGCTGCCGACGGCGGACGACCAGGCGGCGCTGTGGGAGCACATGGCGACGATTGACGTGTTTGCGGTGGGCAGCCTGCCGTACCAGCTGTCGCATTGGTTGAAGGGGCAGCAGGGCGAGGCGAATGTGGCGGTGAAGGAGGAGGAGGAGGAGGACAGCGACGCCGACGCCGCGCTGGGCATCTCGGACGCGCTGCCGCTGCTGTTCACGTCGGTGGCCGAGGGCCGGCTGACGCTGGACGACATCCGCGCGCGGCTGCACGACAACGCGGTGCGCATCTTTGAGCTGCACGACCAGGTGGGCTCGGCGGTGGAGGTGGAGCTGAACCGGCCGTACGTGGTGGCGTCGGCGGCGTCGCCGTTTGCGGGGCGCACGATGCTGGGGGCGGTGCAGCGCGTGACGTTCCAGGACGAGACGGTGTGCCTGGACGGCGAGGTGCTGCCGCTGCCGGGCCGGGGCAAGGACATGTCGACGCACAACGCGATGCCGCCGGCGGTGCAGCAGGCGGCACCGGCGTCGCCGCTGATGAAGGCGCAGCAGCTGCAGATGACGCCGGACAGCCCGCAGACGGGGCGGCGCAAGTCGGGGTTGCTGCCGAGCGCGCTGCGGACGCGGATTGGCGCGGACCTGGGCGTGACGTCGTCGGCGCTGCTGCCGGCCAACGCGCTGGCGTCGGTGTCGTCACCCACGGCGGCGGTGGCGGCGGCGGACGAGTCATTGCTGTCTTCGTCGTCGGCGGCGGCCGCCATGTTCTCATCACCGGTGGCCGCGCTCAAGGTCCCATCTGCCCTGCCGGCGCTGCTGGCGCAGGCGTCGGCGTTCAAGAACAAGCCGGTGCTGTCGGTGCTGGACTACGAGCGCGCCGACCTGCACCTGCTGTTCACGGTGGCGCAGGAGATGCGGCTGGGCGTGCAGCGCGAGGGCGTGCTGGACGTGCTGCGCGGGCGCGTGCTGTGCACACTCTTCTACGAGCCGTCGACGCGCACGTCGGCGTCGTTTGACACGGCCATGCAGCGGCTGGGCGGGCGCACAATCCCGATCGCCACGTCGCAGTCGTCGGTGCAAAAGGGCGAGACGCTGCAGGACACGCTGCGCACGCTGGGCCAGTACGGCGACGCGGTGGTGCTGCGGCACCCCGACGAGCGCAGCGTCGACGTGGCGCGGCGGTTCAGCCCCGTGCCGGTGATCAACGGCGGCAACGGCAGCCGCGAGCACCCGACGCAGGCGTTCCTGGACCTCTTCACCATCCGCGAGGAGCTGGGCACCGTGCAGGGCCTCACTATTACTTTCCTGGGCGACCTGCGCTACGGGCGGCCGGTGCACTCGCTGTGCCACCTGCTGCGCCACTATCACGTGCAGGTGCAGCTGGTCAGCCCGCCCGGGCTGGAGCTGCCGGCCGAGCTGCGCGACGAGCTGCGGGCGCGCGGGCAGCTGCTGTCGGAGTCGCAGGCGCTGACGGCGGACATTGTGGCGCACAGCGACGTGCTGTACTGCACGCGGGTGCAGCGCGAGCGGTTTGCGTCGGAGGCGGTGTACGAGTCGGTCAAGAACTCGTACCGCGTCGACAACGCCACGCTGCGACACGCCAAGAGCAACATGATTGTCATGCACCCGCTGCCGCGCAACGAGGAGATTGCCGAGGAGGTTGACTTTGACCAGCGGGCGGCGTATTTCAGACAGGTGAGTTTCTCTTTCTGCCACAGTGCAAATTTGCCGCTTACTAACCCCCCAGATGCGCTATGGTCTGTACTGCCGCATGGCCCTGCTTGCCTTGGTCATGTCGACGTGAGAGGACTGATGAGACGGGTCGGAGAGACACGCTTGAAAAGTTTCTGCATTTATGTTCAGACGTTGGATATTCTTTTTTTTTGCGTTCTTTTGCTTTTCTTTCTTTCATCGCTAGCTACATAAATCACGCCAACAGGAGCGTAGACTACTCAAAGGCTCGGGGCCTGTGCATTGGGTGACGGTGTTCTATAAATCGGGGGCTGTATACTATACCATTTGGGGGCGTTATTTGTGTTTATAGGTCATTTAGGGGCTTTTTATAGGGGTTATGCGTACGTTGCGTACGTTGGATGGCGTTTGTTACGTTTGGTGTGTTTTTTGTATGTATGTATGATTGTTTGTATGATTATGATTATGTATAGATATCTGTTTTCATTATTTATTTATTATAATATCATTTCTTCTTCTTCTTCTTCTTCTCTATTCTTTTCATCATGACGTTGACATTGTCTTTGCCGTATTATCCTCATATCATGGCATCGTTATCTATTCCATCGCCATAGCATCGTCTCATCACGTCTCGTCATTTCATCACAACCTATGGACTCAGTCGCTTGATCGTCCACGCATCCTCCCCCTCCTTCACCCGGTCGTACACAAACCGGTCGTGCAGCCGGTTCTGCCGCCCCTGCCAGAACTCGACGCGCTCCGGCACAATGCGCAGCCCGCCCCAAAAGTCCGGCACGGGGATGTGGTCGTCTCCCTTGTCCTTGGCCGCCGCAAACCGCTGCTCCGCCTCCGCCACCCACGCCTCCAGCTGCGCCCGTCCGTCGTCATTTTCTCCTCCCTCCGCGAGGACCGCACTCTGCCGCGACGCCCAGGCGCCCACGCGCGACCCCCGCACGCGCGTGTCAAAGTACACCTGCGACTCGGCCGCCGGCAGCCGCGCGGCGCGGCCCTCGACGCGCACCTGGCGCTCCAGCGGCTCCCACCAAAACGTCAGCGCGGCCCAGGGGTTGGCGGCGAGGTCGGCGCCCTTGCGCGACGTGCCAAAGTTGGAGTAGAGCACGAAGCCCTGGTGGTCGAGCTCCTTGAGGTAGACGACGCGCGCGCTGACGCGGCCGGACGGCAGGCTGGCCGTCGACAGGGTGCAGGTCTCGGGGTGGCTGATGTTGTTTCGGGGATCTTTTGCCTCGGCAAACCAGGCGTGGAACTGCGTGATGGGCGAGTGCGAGTCGAGGTCGGCCTTGTGCAGGCCGCCGGTGGCCTCGCTCTTGAGGAACTGGCCGGCCCGGGGCGGCGCGGCGGGATTGGCGGAGGAGGCGAGGGGCACATCCGGTGCCGGGGCAACTGCTTTTGTGAGTAACAATGATGTAGTTGAGTAAAGAGATAAAGACCACTCACAGATCAGCTTCTCGCGCGTACTGCCCGATGCGGAGGCATCCGGTGGCTGGTAGAGCGCCATGGGTGTGTGCTTGGAGCGGAGCGAGCTGGTGTGCAAAAGCTGTTTCGAATGGATGCCAATGGTTGTGAAAGATGGGCGTACGACCAGGCGTGGTGATCTCATTCGCTGGTAGAGAGTTGTTGTGTAAGAGAGTCGGAAAGTCGGAAAATCGGAAGAAGTAACTGGAGATCACGTCCCGTTTATACGTATGTGGTGAGACGCGTCACGATATAATAACGAGAACAACAAAACTGGCGATTGTCATGTCATGATGAGTCAGTGGCATGACGGCGGCGCCTGCCCGTTGTAGTTGACCCCGCACGTGCAAGTTTGACTAGCTTTTTGGTTGATAAAGTTGATATTATTAAGTACACATTAAATTAGGACGTAAAGAGACAACAAAATCAATCAATGAGAAGATGTTCGCCACACATGGGTATGTTGTACGGGGATGAAAAAAAGAAAAAGAACAAGAAAACCCAAACCCTCAAAATCAAACGAAACAACTGAAATAAATAAAAACATCCATAAATAAAAACGAGAGCGAGCAACCTGGTATCCCCTTGCAAGCTGATAAAACGCCATGCTATGCTTCCGGACGATGTGTAGAACGAATGCGGATGAAAGACAACTAAAAAAAGAAGAGAAAAAAAGAGAAAAAGAGGAAAACAAAATTATTGCTCAAAAGTAAACCGGCCCAGGCACTCGGAGTGGGACGGAATGTGGTACCGCCTCTTGACATTGGCGAGTGAGGCGTTGGCGGGAGGGATGGGTGATGTGGGCGAGAGGGGAGAGACGGGTGAGAGGTGAGAGGTAGAGGCGGCGGAGGGAGAGGCGGAGGAAGAGGCGGAGGAGGATAAGGTCGGCAAGTTAAGACCGAGGCTGGTTGCGGGGGGAGGCGGCGACGGCGCCGGTGTGGCCATGGCTGTGGCGGCAGCAGCAGCAGCAGCAGAAGCAGCCGACACAGCAGCAGCCGACGCAGCAGCGGCAGCCGACGCAGCACGTGCCTTTTGGGCCCGCAGCGCCTGCGCACCCGCGCGCCGCATGTCCGCCACGGCGTCCGCCAGCAGGTCCGCGTCCAGCAGCGGCAGGATCCGGTAGTCCAGGCTCTGCATGATGCAGCGCTCCGTCGTCGCCAGCTGCGCGCCCGTCCACAGCGGCAGCACGCCGCTGCCCCACGCCGCGCAGTACGCCTGCGCCGGCTGCTGCGTCGCGTGGCCGTCGTCGTCAAACTTGGCCGCAATGACCAGGGCCGCGAGGATGATGACCTCGGGGAAGACGGCGTCAATGTGCCGCAGCCGGCAGTGGTCGGGGGCGTCAAGTGGCGGCGTCAGCGGCGACGGGGGCAGGGTGTGGCGTTTGCCGGCGGCGGAAGTTGGGGCGGCCGCCGCCGGGGTGCCCAGCGGACAAGCCAGCCGCCAGGCGCGGGCAAAGCGCGCGTCGAGCGAGTCGAGGATGCAGACGGCCAGCGCCACGGTGTTGATGGGCAGCTGGGCGCGCGTCAGCATGGCCTGGACGAGCGGCACGGACGGCGTGACGAGCGAGCACGCCGGCGGCAGCATGTTGACGAGGTGGACAGCCGGGCCTGTTTTTAGTTTTTTCTTAGTTAAATTATTCAGAAATAAGAGGGGGAAAAAAAACCCACCTAAAAGAGACGACTCTAGGTCGCCGTCCTGGTCCGAGGGCGACTGCACGAGCGACGACTGTGCCGACGGCGGCGGTGTGGGCAGGTTGGACAGCGGCCGGTAGGTGGAGGTAAAGTAGTCCTCGTCGTCAAAGTCGTCCAGGTCGTCGGCGGCGGCGGCGGCAGCGGCTGCAGCACGCTTGGCTGTTCCTGCGTCGGTCTTGCTAGCTGCTGCTGCAGCAGCTGCAGCGTGGCCAATGGCAGCTGGTGCAGTGAGACCCTCCATGCTGCTGCTGGTGCTCCGTCTCGGTGAAGGATGCATAATGTGTGTTGATTTGTGTGCTGTTTGCTGTTCAGCTGTTCAGCTTCTGGGGGGGGAGCAGACGGCGGACGTTTTTATACGAAAACGAGGAGCTGAGCTGAGCTATGCAGCGCGCATGTGTCGGGGCTGCAGCTTTCTTTTTCTTTTTCTTCGTCTCTTCTATCTTGGCAGCCGTCGTGATGAACAAGGAATATATATATGGTCGATAGAGAGAGAGAGAGAGAGAGAGAGAGAGAGAGAAAGAGAGAAAGAGAAAGAGAAAGAGAGCAAGAAAGATGCTGTCGTCAAGGACACAAAGCTAGGACAGAGATTCTGGAACCTTGTCTCGGCCACGGAGCTGATATATATATAAATATATATACTTGGGTATCGATGAATGGATTTATTGTATTTCGTCTTTTATTTGGCCGGGGAGCACCTATTCTATTTATTCAGCACAAGCGACGAACCCGGGCTGGACCCCGAGCTTTTATTTGGTTTTATTTTTGGTTTTATTTTTTTCTTGAATCAAATGAGACTTGTGGGCCGATTGCTATTTCGAGCCGTACCTTTTCTGGGCTGTCCTGACGTCTGCAGGAGAGGCTGCGGTGTGGACGGAGTACGGAGGACGGAGTACGAGTACGTCGTATGGATTTTTGAATTTATTATGAATTTATTATGAATATATGAGTCTGGAATTATATCCGGTTCAGCCTGCCCAGCCGCCTAGCTGCCCATCATTATTATCATCATCATCACCATCAAAGGATGCCGCCCATCAGCTCAAGCTCGTGCTCTTCCTTCGCGCCATCCTTTCTCACTCCACCAATCCCCCTTTCCCCTCAGCCCTACCATCTCACTGCCTCACGGGAACATGTTCTTCGATGTTGGTTGGTTGGCTCGTTGGCCGCTGCTGCTGGCTGCGTGCGAATAAGTGAAGTGGTCAGGGCGGCAGGCAGAGTCAGCCCTGGCCCCTTTCGACCAACACCTCTAGGTCTTATCGCAGTCAGCTTCATTATCAATAGTTCAGAAATTCAAGACATCATCCCCCCCCCCGTCAACAACGTTATCTGCCTCTCCCGAATGACATTCGTGCTCCGCCGCCAACTCACTCGACTCTTCGCTTCTCCTCTCCTCCTGCTTGTTTATTTCTACTCGTACTCCGTACGCTGGTCTATCTATTGTCACCACTCCACCCCTTCTCTACACCGCACTCCGTAGGCTCCGCCTCAGTCGTCCGCTTCTTCCCCCCTGCCCTTCTTTCTTGGACTCGAAAAAGATCATTTCTGATATGTACGGAGTATCGTAGCACGCAAGAGAATGGCCGACGCAGGTACTCCAGTACGAGTACTCGTACTCCGTACTTTTTACTCGTAATCCCCCTCCCCCTTCTCATCTCGCTCTTGCTCTCGCTTCCTCTCAGGGGAGGGCTCGCTCGTTTCTTAGCAACTTGTGGGGATTCCACATACGAACGAGGCCGTAAACGTGCACTAGCATGACGTACTACGGATGCCAGGCCGTGGCGTGGCGGCTTTTGCCTGTTTCACCTGGTTTTCCTTGCTTTCGTTTGCAGAAATAGATTCTCGTTGTTTTTTCTCTCTCTTTTTCTTTTTTCTTTTTCTCTTTCTTGTATCCTCCCGTTTACGAGCATGGAATTCTCCGCAATGCAACGGTGAAAAAGGGGGCGATCCGGCATTTTGAATACGAGGATTTGCAGAGTACGAACTCCGTACAAAAACAAAATCCGTGCTCAATAGTGGCTTTATCTTTGTGTATGGCCTTCACAATGTACTCATCAATACTCAATAAATTACGAGTACAAGACAGTCGTACGTGAGGCGTCAATACGGCCATCTCGGCCAATTGTACGAGTATTGACGGACATGAGAGAGAAAAAGAACATTCTGCGTAACCACTAACCAGTGTCCGAAATATCCGGGTCCGTAAAAAAAAATCAAAAAAACATCCAGGGTCCGCAGATCGATGGGGCATGTGTGTTGCCCCCGTCGTACGGCCAGAACACTAGCTCTTCACCGCACGCAGTAGTCTTGTTTTTAGGTACGAGTACGAGCACGGAGGACGGAGGACGGAGTACTCGTACGGAGTACAAGGGAGCGTTTGTCGACTCTTTTTCCGGTAGTAAGCAGCCCCTTTTGGTAACTCAGCACAAGACGATCCTGTACGCGCTGAGGGATAAAGTGAGAGTGAATACGAGGCTGTCACTAATCAACAAAGGGGAGAAGAAGCTGAGAGGAGGCGGTTACAATTAGACGTGTTTAGAAGTAGTCTAGGGATAGAGGTAAATCAAAGCAAATCAAATCAACCGAAAAACGAAGAAAAAAAATCAAGAGAAACTCGGAAGAACATCAATAGCAGATTGGAAGAAAACCAGAAGAAAATCAAAAGAAAACCAACAGAGATGAAGAGAACCCAAAAACAGGGTGAAAGGATAAACAAGAGAAAAAGACGAAGAGAAGAAAAGACAAATGGAATCTTGGACACACAAGAACAGCCAAACCAACCCCTGAATGGCGTCACCGAAAACGCTCACAAGGCTTGGATCAGCAATCTGGTTTATCAGGAAAGCGCAACGAGGCTGTGTACAGCATGTCACACACGAGCATCGCTGCTTCCGGTTCGGGAAGGAGATGACAATATCCCAATCCCGGCTTAGTCATCCGTCGACGTCGCCGCAATCTCAGTAATACTGGCTACGCTGTCTCTGTCTAATCTTGGTTCTCTAGATAATATTACTCTTGCCAGACCGGCATGATGTCTGGGTCTGCACGCAACAAGGAACTGCACAAGACGGGGATGACCAGCAGACAGAGCACATGTGTCCTTGGAATGACACACAACCGATCCGGCACCACAACCGTGGGCATTCCTCTTGATTTCTGTCATTCCAGGTCCTTTCAGATTTTTCATATCTTCCAAACAGTTCTTTTGCATTTGTCCATGGCAGTGCTGATCGGCATTGTATTTTTGAAATGGTTTCCATCCTTGAGATGATCGTATATACAACAAATCCAACAGTGCCGCAACTATGTATTCCCAAAAATCAAACCGTAACGCCGTGCGTGATGTCTCCTAGATCTTCTTTAATAGTATAGCTCATCCTGCAACCTATTTTTCCAAGGGCAGCGCCTGCGTCTGCACCTGCGCCTGCACCTGCACCTGCGGCTGTCGCGCTGGTGGCTGCTCGCGGTCCTCGCTGCGCTTGAAGCCCAGCAGCTCGCCCACGACGCCGCCCGGCTTGGGCACGGGACACGCGCGCGTCGGCCGCCGCACTTCGCGCGCCTCGGTGTAGGTGTCGGCCACGGCTCCGGGCGAAGATGATGATGTGGCGGCCGCGTCGCCGCCGGCGCTGACCATGGCAAACCGCGCCATGCCGTCCTCGCCGCGCTGCACCTCGGCCGGCGCGGGCGCTGTAGTCACGGCGGCACAACTCGGGTTTGACGACCCTGTCTCTTCTGCCGCAGTCTCGGCCACATCACCGCGGAACTGTCTCCGCCGCCGCCGCCGCTGTGGCTGGATCACCGTGCCGTCCTCGGCCACCACGGCCATGGTGCCGTCCGACAGCGTCACGCGGGGCGCCGGGCACGGCAGGATGTGCGGCAGCACGACGACAAAGAAGCTGGCAAACACGGTCGTGGCAAACAGAGACGAGGTCATGCGGGACCTTGGGTGCAGATGCGGTGGTGCCATGGCGGGCGTGTGGGGAGGGAGAGGGAGGGAAATTGAGTTGAAGGTCGCGGGAGAATGGGAGGAGAGGGGGGGGGGTAGATTTGCCGGAAGAGGGTGCGGCAAACTGTAATTTCAATGTCAATTGGATTCGCCGGCGTAACGAGGCCCCGATTGAGGAGGAGAAAATTGAAAAGGCGTAGAAGGCGGCGGTGCTGGTGGCTTTGCGAGTACGTCGTGCGGCGGCATGGAGAGAGCCTGCAATTTTCCCAAAATCTCCAGGCGATGCCGAAATGGCCTGAGCTCTCTCTATCCCACCAACGCTAGTCCCCAATGGTACTAGCGTTTTCAGCCTTGTCTTGATTACATAAGCACGAGCGACGACAGGTTCGCTGCGAGCTTGGTAACACGGTCATCTGGGCGTTTAGACGAGCAGTCGAGGCGCGCCACCACCCGCACATCAACCCACTGTCCGCCACAATCGCGCATTGCTACTCGGCGGCCATACTTTGGATGTCCGAAACGTCCATAGTGTCCTCTTTTTTTGTGTGGTCATTTACGCGTCGATAGAGTGCTCCCTCCTCCTCCTCCTCCTCTCCTTCCGGCATCGACCTGCGCCATGAGCGACCTCGACCAGTAAGACAGACTGCTTGCCAGCGGTACACTCTCCCCCCCCCCTAAAGCACTCAACTAACGCAAACAGTGCGATTGCGCAGCTGCGCGCGTGCCGCCTGATCCCCGAGGCCCAGGTCCGCGACATCTGCCACAAGGCGCGCGAGCTGCTCATCGAGGAGGGCAACGTCGTGCAAGTCACAGCGCCAGTGACAGTAGGTTTTCTCCCTTTTTTCTAATTTTGAGAATAGCCCCCCTGACCGCCAGATCTGTGGCGACATCCATGGCCAGTTCCACGATCTCATGGAGCTGTTCCGCGTGGGCGGCGACGTGCCCGACACCAACTACCTGTTCCTGGGCGACTTTGTCGACCGCGGCTTCTACTCGATCGAGACGTTTTTGCTGCTGCTGTGCCTCAAGGTGCGCTACCCGGACCGCATGACGCTGATCCGCGGCAACCACGAGTCGCGCCAGATCACGACGGTGTACGGCTTCTACGACGAGTGCCTGCGCAAGTACGGCAGCGCCAACGTCTGGCGCTACTGCTGCGACGTCTTTGACTACCTGTCGCTGGCCGCCATTGTGCTGGGCGCCTCCAACAACCTGGGCCCGGCCAACGACTCCGTCACCGCCCAGGAGTACATTGACCAGGAGGTTGAGATTGAGGTCTGCAACTCGGACGGCGACATTGTCAGCCGCTTCGACCGCCGCGGCCGCGCCGGCGGCGCCTCGGCCCAGCTGCAGATCCACCAGCAGCAGATGCTGCACCAGCAGCTCATGGCCGCCGCGGGGCACGCGTCGGGTGGTGCGGGGGGTGGTGCGGGAGGCAGTGGCACGAATGCTGCCAACGGGATTGGCATGGCCGTTGGTAATTATGTGCCGTCGCCGGGTGGCGGCTCGTCCGCGCGGCGAAATGCGAATGGAACCAACGGGGCTAATGGCACCGACTTTGGAAAGACGGGCCCGCCCGGGTCCGGCGCGTCCGGGTCCAGCGCCGGCTCGGTCGGCAACCCGGCCGGCGCGGTGCTGTGCGTGCACGGCGGGCTCAGCCCGCTGATCGACACCATTGACAAGATCCGCGTGCTGGACCGCAAGCAGGAGGTGCCGCACGAGGGCGCCATGTGCGATCTGCTGTGGTCGGACCCGGACGAGATCGACGGCTGGGGCCTGTCCCCCCGCGGGGCGGGGTTCCTGTTTGGCGCCAACATTGTCAAAGCCTTCAACCACCGCAACGACATTAGCCTGGTGGCGCGCGCGCACCAGCTGGTCATGGAAGGGTTCAAGGAGATGTTTGACGGCACCATTGTCACGGTGTGGTCGGCGCCCAACTACTGCTACCGCTGCGGCAACATTGCGGCGCTGCTGGAGCTGTCCGAGGACGCGTCGGGCCTGGGCACGCTGGCGCGCAGCAACGGCGACGCCCTGCGCAGCGCCGATGCGGCGGCGGCGGCGCCGCGCGGCAACCTCGAGGAGGCGCAGCTGTGGCGCGGCACGGGCCCGGGGCGGCGGTACCGCGTGTTTGCGGCGGCGCCGCAGGACTCGCGGGGCATGCCGGCACGGAAGCCGGTGGCGGACTATTTTTTGTGAGCGTTTTCTCTTTTTGATTTTTCTTTCTTTTTTTTTGATTTTTCTCCATTTATGCATGATATGACTTGTTTTTTTTTGGTTTTATTTGTTCCTGTCTTTTGTTTTTATGTTTTATCTTTGGTGAGCGCCTGCGAGAAGGCAAGACACATATACCCGAGTGTCGCGACAATGAGATCAACCCTATATGGCTGCTTGGTTTGATTTTATTATATGGGAAGATTTGCTGCGGAAAAATCCAACAAGTGGTCCATTACAGGCGCTGTCTATTCTTCTGTCTTTGACTAGTATATGTGTGTGTATGTATGTGTGTGTGTGTACTGGAACGGCCAGTCACCTTCCCCCCTCCCTACTCCGAACCCGGTGACCAAGTCCAGCTTGCTCTTGGGTGTTTCCCTCCGTCTTTATGCCCAAACCCGACTCCAAGAAGAGAAAAAGAAAAAAAAAAACCACCTCCAAGCACAAGAAAAACAAGAAAGAAAAAAAACTACTCCTCAAAGAAGCTGCCGTGCGCCGGACAGCCCAGCCCGGACAGACACGCCGGGCACGCACCCCCGCTGCTGGGCACCATGCCGGCCACCTGCCCGTAGTAGGCGGCGGCGGCCGCCGCCGTGTTGTCGGGTGCTTCGTGCATGCCCGCCATGGCGTGGCCGGGGCTGCCGCGGCCCGCACTGCTATAATCAAAAAAGGTCGGGTCGCCCGACGTGTACGAATGCAGGTCCTCGGAGCTCGCAGCAGCAGCCGCAGCAGCAGCGGCGGCGGCAGCGGCGGCGGTGGCGGCGTCGAGCAGGTAAAAGGTCGCATTGGGCAGGCCGTAGCCATGTGCCAGGTACTCGTCGGTACTGCGCGGTGCTGTGTCGCCGCCGCCGCCCGTGGTGTTGTTGGGTGTTGTTGTTGCTGTTGTTGCTGTTGTTGAGGAAGATGATGTGGCAGTGGCGGCGTTCATAGGAGTGAGTGCCGCCGGGGGCAGCTGGCATTGGGACCGAGGCGAGGGTTGGGCCGACGACGACGACGTCGTCGCTGTTGTTGTTGTTATCATCTTCTTGCCCTTGTAGTCGGAGCTGCTGCGCCGGCTACTGCGGAGGCTGCTGGCAGCAGTGGCGGCGGTGACTGTGCGTGATGATGCGTTGTGGTGGTGGTTGTGGTGATGGTGGTGGTGCTGTTGCTGGTGCTGGTGCTGGTGCTGGTTGCGCGTGGGCGGCGACGATGAGCTCGGGTTGCCGGGGCCGCGGGATGTTGCTGCTGCTGCTGCTGCCAGGATGCCAATGTCGCGCGTCGGCGACGGCTCCCAGTCGCTGCCGGCGCCGCCGGCTCCGGCTCCGGTGCCGCCAGCTGTGGGACTGCTAGGCCCTGCCGAAGACAGAGAGCCACCACCGCCAATACTGCTGACAACGGGCTGGGCAAAGTGTGTCGCCGGGAAGCGCGGCACCATGAGGTGGTCGAGGGTCTGGGTATTTGTGCCAGCGGTCACGGTGTGTGCGGTATAGTAGCCGGCCGAGACTGCCGAGACTGCTGAATGGTCACCACTACTTGTGCGCAGGTAGGCTTCGATGGTGGCGTGGCTGATGCCGTTGTTCTGCAGCAGCGCGCGCAGCTTCTTGTTCTCCTCGGCGACGCGGCGGGCGGCGTGCTGCACCTCGGTCGACGCCTCGACGCCGAGCTCTTCAAAGGCGCGCACGCGCTGCTCGAGCTCCTGCTGGTACTCCTTGCGGCGGGCGCGGGACCGGCGCTGGTTGTCGCGGATGCGGGCCAAGTTGGCTTCGTCCTGGGGGGAGGGGGGGAGGGGAGTTAGTGGTTTGTCTATTAGCAGTATCGGAGGTAGGAGGGGACATACACTTTGATGAGCCATGGCTGTGGTCGGTGTGTGTGGTGGGTAAGGGGAAGAGAGGTGGGTTGGGAGGACGGACTGCCACAGAAGGAAGAGGAGGAGGAGGAGGAGGAGGAGCAGGAGAGGCAAGTAGAGACTAGGTGTTGCTTGTGTCTTGGGGTACGTCTGGGGAAGGATGTGGTCATTTCGGGAGTGGCAAAACGAAGGACGGGGGGGGAGGAGGGAGACGGGTATATATCTTTGGGGATGGGGCCTATGGAAGAATAGAAGAAGAAAAAGAAGGAAGAAAGACAAAAGGCTGGAGAGGCTCCCGGATCATGGCATGCTCAGGGAAAAAAAGATCGACGAACACGAGGTGCAAGGACTGATGGGACGGGGTGCCAGGAGGAGTGTCAGACACAGTGACGAGGCATCGAGTCAGATCTGGTCTTGACGGCCGTGTGGAAGTGAGACTCGATGTACTCGTAGTAAGAGGCAGCCGGGAGCAGAGCAAGGTGAACCGTGGATGCGCCGTCTGATGGATTAGTCCGTATGCAGGAACGGGATGTGAGTGGAAGAAAAGGAGGGTGAGAAAGAGGCGGAGGTGGAGAGGGGGGGGGGGGGGGGGGGGGTAAGAGAGGGCGGTAGGTACGAGAGGGAGGGGAGGGAGAGAGAGGTAGGTACGAGAGGGAGGGGGCAGAGAGAGAGGAACTGGACAGACGGTGGTATCAAGAGAAGCTAGGCAACGCGGGAGCACGAGAGCACGAGAGCACGAGAGCACGAGGACACGACGGAGTCCGAGAGGAAGATCTTTGAATATGAACAGACCATCATAGACAGAATAGACGGAAATAAAAAATAAAGACGGTTGGTAAAAGACACGGCGAGGCCAAGAACGTCGTCTCGTCATTCGTCAATGCGGCACAGCCAACCAGGGTTTTATTTTTGTCTTTTTGTCTTTTACGGCTTTACGGCCGGCTCTCCTGATCGTAGTCTTTTTTTTTTCAAAATAACAAATAGTAGGGCTGTGGGCAACGATGGACAGGCCCGGTATGGCAGAGCCTTGCTCTGGGACTCGGACAGGCATGCATTCTAAAATAGAATAGGAAAGGGATCTAGGGAGGGAAGTAAAAAAAAAAAAAAAGGACGGCCGGGGAAAGACAACCCGCGAGGCCAGATACGGGATGGCCCCCATTGCATCGGCTGGAGAGGGATCTTGGATCCTCGTGTACGAAGTCCAAGACAGCAAGCCGAAGGAGGAGGAGGATGGAGGCAGAACCGGCGCAAAAAAAAGAGACAAACGAAGACCGAACAAGGGTGGAGCTCGACCTCAACAAGCTCCAAGCCAGCAGCCAAGGATCTGGGGCGAACCAAAAGGGCAAATAGAGGGGTGAGGCGGGCGATGCAAGAGGGCTTTGAAAAAAAAGAAAAAAAGAAAAAAAAGAAAGGGAACGAGAAGCCGAGAAGATCGAGGTACGGAGTACGGTGAGTCTAGCTTGACGGTTGTGAATACGAAGTTTTTGGGAACCAAGGGAGTCGAGGGCATGGGTAGTGGGAGACGACAGGTGGAAAAAGAAACGGCCGGCCGGGGGGGGGGGGGGGGTGTAAAAGCTAAAGTGATGGAGGGGGGTGGGAAAAGAAAGAAAAGTAAAAGAAAAAGAAAAAAAAAAGAAAGACCAGATGCAGATCAGACTACGACATATGGACTACAGACTGCAGGACCGCAGGAAACGCCGACGACAGACGTACGGCGGACCAGGGCCGGCAGCAAAAGGCGTGAGAACGAGGACGAGGAGAAAAAAAACGAGAAAAGAAACGAGAAAAGAAACCGAGGGGTGGAACGACAAACGCCAATGCAACCCAGCAGACTGTACTCGTACACGATAATACGTCGCATGTCGCAAGTCAAGTCGCACGTCGTAACTGGCAGTGGGCTCGACCAGCATGTAGATATCAGAACGGGCGCCCGGGCTCGGGCTCATGACGAGAGAGAGACGACGTCGACGTGGTGGGTGCCCGGCCCAGATGTTACGTATTATCGCTGGTCTGACTAACACGAGCAAAAGCGGATGCGCACCCGCTGGACACGAGGGCCCGATAGGGACGAGAGAAGGCTGGGGAGGGAGGAGTGGGAAGGGGAGGGCGAGGGGGGAGGTTTGATGGCCGATGGCAGAGACCGACCCGACCGACTGACGAGCTGTGAAGGAGGGAGGGAATTTTTTTTGTTGAATTACGAGCATGAGGACGGGGGTTGAAAACATGTCTAAAAATAAGCAGGCAAAGCGTCCTAGGGAAAAGAGGAAGACGTTTACGTCGTAAAGTACCATTGAGCATGGGTACGAGGGAGGGAGCGGACGGGAAACAAGTGAAGGAAACGAAACGAAACAGAACAGGAAAGGGAGATCAAAATAAAAGAAAATGGAAAAAGAAGTAAAACGAGAACTTTTTTTGTTTTTTTTTTCAAAAAAAAAACGAAGACGAAACAGGATTCAAAAATCAAACAACGACTAAACACAGGGCTGGCCTTGCCGGCAGATATGCTGGAGCAATGGAAAAAATCAAAGAAAAGCACAACGGCATCAAATTGATGCAGACAGCCATAAGAAATCAAAAATACAGAGTACAAAATTGGGGCTGTGCAAGTGTGGCATAGATACTTCAAGCACACACAGATACATCATTGGATGGCAGCCGTTGACCGTCAGAACCGGATTATGCTATCACAGTAGCCTTCCAGGGCTGAGAGAAGGATGCATCGCCGGCTGCCTGCATCGCAGCTGCATCGCTGACTGGCCGCGACGTGCTCCGACGGAGAGGGCGCGCCGTGAGAGCAAGTGAGAGCGATACGGGGTGGACGGGTAGGCGTGTGCAGAGCCGTAGGGATGAATCAGCAATAGACTAAAATACTCGTAGAAGAAAAGTAGAAGAAAGAAGAAAGAAGAAATTAAAGAAACGGCAGAGAATAAAAAATAAAAATAAATCACAGCAAAGGCAATGCCAAGTACCAACGCCAGCCCAATCGTCACACAGCACGCGACCCGGCAGAATGGCACGGCGGAACTTGCGCGCGTGAGACAGACCTCTGGGAGGGTGCGGTGACGTTGCCTTGCAGGCACAACAGACAGGCTGGCTGGCCGGCGAGACGTCGAGATACGATGTACGACGTACGACGTAGGAGTGATGTCGTGCTCCAGCATGACTAAGTCCCGATAAAAACGGAAGGCGCCAAGGAGCCACGATGAATCAGCAAGCGCGCGACGCGGCGGACTGGCGGCGGGACGTTTCTATTTTTTTCGGGGTAGGCTGACATAATCAGCAACGTCGGCGCGCGCCATACGGGCTCGCCGATGCAGAGGGGGGGGGGAGCAGTACAAGTACAAGTACAAGTACAAGCGACCGACACAAGAGGATGGTGGTACGGGCAGCGGGCTGTGAGACGCAGCGTCGCATGCCACTGCGCGAAACACGAAACAGGCGAGCTTTTGTACTCGTACACCGTACAATAGGGAATAGGGCTGCTGGTTTTTAGGTACGAGCGCGTGGCCGAGCGGCAGGCCGAGCGGCAGGCCGAGCTGCCATCCATTTTCCATACGAACTACCACTACACTACGACCTAACTACGACCTAACCATGATCCCACACCATCGATAGGAATACCAGCATCGAACAGCGACTAACCCCTTTGCAGCAGTGCTGGCTTCGTATTTGCCAAAAAAGAAGGCTGGCAAAGGGGCGAAGCTATGCGGGAGGATGATAGATCTAAAACAAAAAAGAAGGGTATTACGAGTATTTACGGATTTACGAATTTACGACTACGAATCTTCGGAGACGAAAATAAAACTCATAAAAAAAGGAAAACAACTAATACGAGGGACCCGTATATCTGGCGGAGACTACCGCCGACCGGCGTGATAAGAGACCTGCATAAATGGAATATGGGATGGGGGAGAATGGAGTATGGGAATATACGGAGTAGAATATTGAACAATGGGGGAAATACGCAAATACGTCGTAGTGGCAGAGAATGCGAGTGGGCTGGAGAGGGCAAAGGTGAAACGACAGCGGCGGCGAGCGCCACAGAGCCTGAGAAGCAAACAAGCAATATACGGAGTACGTCGTAAGAGCTCATAGAGAAAAAAGAAAAAAAGAAAAAAAGAAAAGGCAGAATCGAGCCTAGCGTTGAGCTTAAAGCAGACGGCAGACGAGGGAGGGCAAACGGGCAAAGCTCGTAATCATGTCGTGTTTCTCCAGACGGGGCCCTATTTTTAGATTTGTTTCTTTTTTGATTTTCTCGCACGTTTCGATTCTGTTATTCTGCTGAGCATTAAGCATAACAATGTAGTCTGTTTGAGGTTTGAGATGTAGATCGAAGAGCGATGAACTAATGTGCAAGAATAGAATAATAATCAAGAGGTCATAATCAAAGAGATCGAGGAGCAAAAGCAAAGACAATGGAATAAATATTTTTGAAAACAAATAAATAAAATAAAACAGAATAGAACAGAATAAAAAAACAAGATAATCAACCGATATTAGGACATTCAAACCCAACATCTCCCTCCCTCGACGTACGATCACCACATAACAAAGAGAAAGCAGGAGGAAAAAAGAGGAAAAAACCATCCCAATCCTACGCTGCCTCCCACGCCAGCCATCACGAAGCTGCAGTCGGGGGGCCACTCACCGGCCAGTACCACCAGTACCACTCCCCGGAGAATGCACCGCCGGTTTTCGCTGCGTGCCGCGTAGTCAGCTCAGCTGTGCGCGTGCAGAGGGAGTCCTCCTTACTCGTACGCTCGTAGTGCCCGCCTCGCCAATCACTGCGTCCCAGAGACATGCCCTCTCTCGCCCTGCTGCCGTGCCGGCAATCTACCCGTAAACACACACGCAGCAAAGCCGAGACACTTTTTTTGATCTACCCGAGTACCGAGTACGATACTCCTCCGAACGTCCACATCCCGTACGCGTACGAGCCCCGGTGGCTCGGGCTGAGGGTGCTCGGGACACTCGTGGGGCCGGTCCTATTCGTACTTGTACAAAGACGAGTACGACCATGTCGTATTGGCATCGGACGGTGTTGTCATTGCGGGCCAGATTGTAGCTGAGTGGACAGCACAGCTGTTCCGTCGTTCATCCAACTTTGGCGCTCCTTGTCCTTGTCCATGACTGTGTCACTTGAGTATGTCTGTAGCCTAG
This sequence comes from Ophiostoma ips, assembly GCA_019925475.1. Classification (NCBI taxonomy): domain Eukaryota; kingdom Fungi; phylum Ascomycota; class Sordariomycetes; order Ophiostomatales; family Ophiostomataceae; genus Ophiostoma; species Ophiostoma ips. The sequence goes on from JADHKN010000020.1 coordinate 302,029, forward strand.
ACACACGCCACACGCCACAGGGCTGCAACATCTGCAAATGCTCTAACGCCGCAGACGCTCCAGTCCAGCCGCATATGCTGATCCTTGGACGAGAACTGGCAAACTCGCCACGACCAGAAATGGTGGCTGCTTGGCACGCTGCGTGCTCTGCCGTGCTCTGCCGTGCTCTGCCGTGCTCTGCCGTGCTCTGCCGTACTGTGCTGTGCTTGCCTGCGTGTTGATGCTTAATGTAATGTATTCAGTGCGAAATCGGTGATACACATGCAATCCAAATCAACAACTTAATTCCCGCCCAGTGACGGCCGCCGCCTCCAAATCCATCCACACCCACAGGCCTATTTGCTCTCAGACACGCTCGCCTGTCCTGCCTTTAGCGCCTTCTCGTGCTCAATGATTTGCCTGCTCCAACTGTTGGGTTGGTGTTAGTACTGGGCTTTTCCCCTTCCCCTTCCTCGAAACCGGCAAACAACTTACTATCTGCTGGGGAAGAACCGCCCTTGCTCGGGCATCTTGTGCCGGAACTCCAGCTCCGAGTCAATCTTCCAGACAATGGCGACGATGCCAAAGATGGCCAGGCCCGCCACCGCCGTGTTGCGCTTCCAGTTGGCCGGCTGGGCGTACCAGCCACCCGCCGGCGACCAGACGTGCTTGGGGTAACTGTGGTGGTTAGTATGGTTGTTATTTTGCGTGTGTGTGTTTGTGTGTGTGGCTGCCGACTCTGCCAGCAGTACTGCGCCGTCCTCGTCCACACGTCCGTGTCTTCTCCTTGTCTCCTCGGCCTGGGCATGGCATCGCGTGCCTATCCGCAACGGAGTCGACGGCGCGACGTCAAAAACGCCGCGAGGAATCCAAGACGAGAAAACGGCAAAACGGCGACTGCGGACGAGGTCGGACTGTTGTCGCTGCCGGTCGATCGGGGGGGGATGAATCTTACGGAATCTTCGGACCGCCACCCTGTAAAGACGCATCGTTAGTAATCTGAGTGCCCAGAAGCGTGACAAGTTGCGGCCGTCCGTCAACATACCATTGTGTAGATAGCTCAAGGAGTGATGTAGAGTGGGTTTCGTAGTGCTCGAGGCGGGAATATGTGCTGCGGTCCCAGGGAAGAGATGCGCTCCGTTGAGCGTTCGGGCAGGACGCTTTTCAGAGGGAATGGCGATGCGGACCCGTAATTCCCAATTGGCCCGCCTTTGGAGAATCAGCAGCCTGCCATTGGCCATAGCTTGCATGATTATATCATCTTGATTATGTCAGCATACTTGTTAAAATGGACCCCACAATACAGCAGCCATTGGCCACATCCATTGGCCAGAACACCCCCAAAAAACGGGGACCTGCCGCCATGACAAGGCCGGGTGGGAAAAAAAATCTTGAACCATCACCACAGCTTTTGGCATCGAGTCCGTTGACCGAGCGCACCTCATCCGCCCGCCTTCGCTCCGCTTCGACGAACTTTGCTGCCTCCCCCTCCCGCCCGATTGGACCAGCCAGCCAACCGGATCGACGCCGAAGCCGGATCCTTCTAATTTCCACCCACCAGTTCGACCATGAAGAGAGTTCGGGTGCAACGGCTCGCGGGGCAGCTGCTGTCGCCGGCGGCCGCCCGGTCCCCGGCTGCCGCTGCCGCCTCGTCGGCCGGCCTGCTGTCTTTGTGCGCCTCGTGCTCGTCCGCAGCTGCGCCAGTGACCCGTGCACAGCGCAGCGCCGCGGCCTCCTTCTCGTCGCTCACATCCAACCCCCACTACTCTTCCGCCAGCACACCCCGCCCATCATACTCCTCCTCCTCCTCCTCCTCCTCATCATCTTCTTCTTCCGCCCGCCGTCTCCATGCTAGCCTCCCCCTGCGCCCACGCACGGCAAGACGGCCACTATCCACGACCGTCGGCAGCAGCAGCGACGACACCACCCCCGCCGCCGCCTCGCAAACCATTGCGGCTGGCCTGATCAACGAGGACGCCAACACCGAGCCCGTCATCCCCTCCACACCCGCGGCGTTCCTGCTGCCGCCCGACCCGCGCTTCCCCGAGCTCGCGCCCGACGCCGCCAGCTCGCCCGCCTACCCGTCGCCGCTGCCCGAGCGCGCGGCTGCGTCGGCCAAGCTGGCGGCGCTGCACGCGCGCCTGGGCCTGTCGCAGCGGCTGCCGCTCGAGACGCTGGCGCGCTGCCTGGTCGACCCGTCGGCCGACGCGAGCCCGCGCTTCAACAACGGCACGCTGTCGTACCTGGGCCACTCGCTCATCAACTACCACGTGGCCGAGTGGCTGATGTGCAAGTACCCGCGCCTGCCCATGGTGATCCTGTACGGCGCCATGAAGGCGTACGCGGGGTCGGCCGCGCTGGCCGACGTCGCCAAGCAGTGGGGTCTGGAGGCGGCGGCGGCCCCCGGTGCCGAGGTTGACCCCGGTCTGTTGCAGTTCTCGCTGGACCGCGCGCGCCAGGTCGTGCGGCGGTGGGGCTACGAGCGCGCCGAGGCGGCCAACATTGACAAGCACCACTGGCGGCACGGCATCAGCAGCCGCGTGGTGCTGGACGACGACTTTGGCGACAAGCTGACACCCGGTGAGCAGCAGATGGCGGCTGGCGCGGAATTCGAGGAGGTGGTGCCCGAAGCGAAAGAGCTCGGCGGCAGCCTCGACTCGCAGTCCAAGCTGCAGCTGGCCGAGGCGGCGCACGCCAACGCGGTGCGGGCCGTGGCGGGCGCCGTGTATGCGCACAGCGGGCGCGAGGCGGTGCGGTCGTTTGTGCGGGCGCACGTGCTGTCGCGGCTGCTGGACGTCGAGACGCTGTTCCGCTTCAAGCTGCCGACGCGCGAGCTGACGTACCTGTGCGCGCGCGAGGAGTTTGCGCCGCCCGTGGCGCGCCTCGAGTCCGAGACCGGCCGCAAGTCGCGCACGCCCGTCTACGTCGTCGGCATCTACAGCGGCAGCGACAAGCTCGGCGAGGGCGCCGCCGCCACCCTCGACGCCGCCCGCACCAAGGCCGCCATGAACGCCCTTAAGGCCTGGTACCTCTACAGCCCCGGCGAGAACGTGCGCGTGCCCAGCGACATGCTGTCGGACCGCGCGGCGCCGTGGACGCCCGTGCACATTGACATTGGCGAGATTTTGTAGGGGTATTTTTTTTTGAAAAAAGGCATATATAAAAAAAAGAGACGGTAGTGAGCATATATTGTATTATTATTTTTCCAATGACGATCTATATAGTATTAGTCTATTGCACGTGACTACGGATCAAAGTGGTCGCCCTCCAGCTTGTCGTTCTTGCCCAGCTGCACCAGCCGCCGGTACCGGCGCTGCTTCTCCTCCTGCGCCCGCTGCAGCCGCAGCTGCTTCTTGCGCTCGTACACCGCCCGGATCGTCGCCCGGATCTGCTCGGCGCCCTCGGCAAAGTTGGCCTTGGCCAGCGCCACCGCCTTGTCCACGTCCTCCGGCGTGTACACAAAGTTCCACGTGCTCATGTACTCGCTCGTCGCCGGGTTGACCCCCGGCACCTTGGCCTCGTTGGCCAGGTACGGCAGGTACACAATCGTCATGCCGGCGTCCGGCGACGACAGCCGCCACTGCGACGATTCGTCAATGGGCGTCGCCGCCGAGTCGGCTGCCTCTTTGGCCGACGACACCTTTTCGGCCGTCGACCCGACCCAGACCGTGCAGTAGCCGAGCTCCTTGGCCGTCTTCTTGGCGTTTTCGGCCTCGGACAGGCCGTTGCTGCTGGTGCCGCTTTCGCTGCCGCTGCCGCTTCCGCTTCCGCTATCGGCCTGGGCCTGCGCCAGCTTCGCATCCGCTGCCGCCTCCGTGTCCGCTCCCGCCTGCGCCTTCTCCAGATCCTGCGCCACCTCTGCCGGCGACTCGTCCGCCTGCGGCCAGCCCACGCCCACGGGCCAGCCCTTGACGCCGCGCTTGCGCGCGTAGCCGTCCGCCACATACAGCCAGTTGTCCTGGCGGATGTCCGCCGACGCATCAAACACCAGCGCCACCTCGACGCCGCGCCCCGGCCGCATAAACGGATACAGCGGCAGGTTGTTGGACATGCCCGCGTCCATGAGCTGGATGTTCTCGCGCTTCAGCATCCCCGGCGGCACCGTCTTGGGCAGCTGGTCCGCCCGCATGCCGTAGATCGGGTTAGGCAGCGTCGCCGGCTCGATCGGGTGCACCTTGCTGAGGTCATCGTTGCGGCCCCAGATCATCTCGTCCAGGCCCGCCATGCCGCTGAAGCTCTTGATCACCGGCCGGATCTCCTTGTAGTAGTGGCTCAGCGTCGCGCAGAACGCGCTGCCGAAAATTCCCAGCATCAGCGGCAGCCGCACCTCGGGCAGCCGGTAGCCGTGGTCCTCAAACGGCGGCCCGGGCGGCGGCGGCGCCACGTCGTGCCCGTTCTGGAACTTGCGCCCCAGCGCCCACGTCGGGATGCCGGCGTTGAACTCCTCGCAAAAGAACTCGTACGGCGTGATCTCGAACCACTGGAACCACGACTCCTTCTTGGCCCGTTCCTTGTCGCTCTCCGAGGCTTTTTTTTGCTCCTGCTCCTGAAGCTTGGCCTCGGGACTCCGCTTCGCTGCGCTCGCGTCCGGCAGGTCATTCACCTCGTCGCTGCTGTCCATGTCCAGCTCCGGGATCTCGTGCCGCACCGTCGTGTAGATGGGCATCGGGTTCTCGCCGCGCGTCAGGTGCCGCCGCTGGTTGGAGATTTTGAAATCCAGCGGGCTCACGCCCAGCTCGCCGCGCGGCACCAGCAGGCGCGCGGCCAGCAGCGTGCCGTAGATGTCGACCAGCCCAAACTTGGCGCCCTTTGGGTCCGCCTTGAACCGCTCCACCGTGCCGCTTAGCAGGTACTTGTTGGTCGGCGCCGCCGTCAGCAGCGCAAACGCCTCGGGCGGGTGCGCAATGTGCACGCCCAGCCGCGCGCGCAGGTGGTCGGCCACGCCGTGGAAGTCCTGGTTGGTAAACGACGCGAAAAACAGCGACTGCAGCCAGCATGACCCGCTGACGCCCGCCGTGTACGTCACGCAGTCAAACAGGCCGGCCTCCTGCACGGCCATGAGCGACCCCGTGCCGGCCACGAGCGCGCGCAGGCCGCCGCCCGAGCCGCACACGGCGATCACGGGCACGTCGTCCGGGTGCACGACCTCGTCGGCCGGCAGGTCCAGGTACTTGGCCAGCGCGGCGGCCGTGACCTTTTTCCGGTTCGCCAGAAACGCCTTCTCTTCGCTGCACAGGTCGTCGGACACGCGCACGCGCGCCGCATACTGGATCTCCGGGTGCACCGTCGGGTCGTGGGCCTCCTGCCAGATCTCGTTGGCCAGGGACCCGGGCTGCGAGTCGAGCTCGCGCTGCAGCTTCCGCGCATACCCGGGCAGCAGCTTGGACCACTCGGGCAGCAGGTAGCCGGCGACACGGTCGGAGAACGTGCCCCAGTCGACGGTCGCCATGTCGCGGAACCAGATGCCGACGTTCTCGATGGGTTCGGGCAGATCGGGCAGATCGGGCAGGCTGGGCAAGCTCGGCAGGCTGGGCAGGTCGGGCAGTATGCCGGCGGCGCCGCCCGCGCCGCCCTTGGCGCTGTCCTCGCTCTTACTCTCGTTCTTCTGATTCTTGCCACTATTCTGCACCCACGCCGGCTTGGCTTCTTCGGGCTGGTCGGAGGGCTGCGTGTCGAGTCGCATGGGCTGGCCGCCCGCGGAAGACAGTGAGAAAACGACAAGGCCGCCAAGGGCAAGGAGAGACGCCACGGCCGCCGTCGAGCGGGACGCTGCTGCGGGCTGGACTGCCGCACCCACCGCGCTCGCCGCGCCCGCAGCGCCCGCCGTGGTGTTGCTGCTCACCTTGTCTTTGGACCTCCGCAGAAAAAAGGGCCGCCGGGTCGATGCGTACCACCGCGCGCCCCAGGCCGGCCGCGGCACGTGGCCTTCACTGCACACGCGCCGGCCGGCACCATGTGCCCCGGCAGTCGGTAGTTTCAGCCGGGGCCACATCTTGGTTGATGTTGTTGTCGTGCCGTTTCCTATGTCGAGGTCGTTGTTGTTTTTGAGGCTGGTCCGGTGTAGTGGACTGATGTAGTATGACGTAGCTCGTGTGGCGCCGAGCCGAGGACGCGCAAGTGCAACGCTGGTAGTTTAGACGAGTGCTCGTATGAACAACGCTCCGTCACTCCATTGCTTTGGGTTTATGCTGAAAATCCGCAGATTTTGATGACAGTCGCCTTTTGTATGCAATGCGGCCAAAATGAGGTTTCTCGGCGAGGAAAGAGCGCTCGGGGTGGGCGCCCTCCCTAAGAACCGTATTCGGGACTTTTGCTTAGCGTGTCTGGTGTAGGTGTTAGTGTGTTTAGGTAATCTGCATGCAGTTAGACTATTCGTACTACAAGTAGCTCATGCGACATCACCACCAGACACGAGAATCACCGTGACCAGTGTCTGCGCTGTACTTTCAGTATGGCTTTGCAAGATGAAAGACCAGCTGATGCAGCGTTTTTTCTCGTGGGACCGTCCTTGTGTCGAGCGCGGCATATGGCCGCGGCGTTGCTGTCTCGCGTGCTCTTGCGGCGTATGTCGGCATGAGACCAGTTTAGGTCATTTGCGCGACCTGACTCACGCGTGCTTTCCTCTTCGGTCACAACCGTGGGCACCTTGCTGCTGTCAAATGGCTCCTGGAACTGTCAGTGGCAGGGCGCCTGCAACTCGTAGTAACATACTCGGCCGAAATGACCACTTGGTTGTCTCGCTGCAGAGATGATCGGAACGCGCGAGCCCCACGTTTCATTCCCAGCAAAAGCGGTGCACCCCGCCTCATTGCGCCAGACAATGAAGCTGTCATGTTTCCTGACGTCCTGACGTCGAGTCGTCCAAAGGTCTGACTAATCTTTTATGTGCAGCCCGTCGCTCCTTCCGTATGCACGTAATATCAATTAATTAACTGCGATAACGCGCCAACAGGGCTACTAGCCTCGGCGCGGTATCGGCTTACCGTTCCTTCCGTTTTCGAGGCGCAAGCATTTTTTCGGCATGTACGTCAGGGCACGCCTAAGCTCCCGGCAGAGCTAAAAACAGCCCCCAGCCTCAACTCAGCTGCGCTCTGCCTTGCAACGGTATTGCTACTCTGACTCAACTCCATTTCAACTCCCTCTCTTCTTGGCGCAGTCTATTCTACTATGCGGTGACATCCCAGTGCACCGTCCGCCCTCACCGACGCCCCCCCCCCCCCCCCTTTCCTTCCCCTCTTGCGCCGCGCACCCTTTTTTTACGATGCTTCTCTGAGACACATTGATTTTGATCATGGTTCTGCGCATCGGAGCATGGAAACAGGCCAATCTCGCCCAGATTCGCATAGGGACGACTCGGCGATGGTCGAGCACCGCCACAGCCCCGGCCTCGGCGGCCCCGGCAGCTTCGGCACCTGGCAAGCCCGGCCACCGGCAATGGCCCGACGGTGAGTCGGCCACACCCAGCAGACCGGCAGCCGACGCCAAGCCCGTCGACCTCACGTCCTTTTATACGTCGATATCGCGGCACGAGAAGCAGCGCAAGTCAAAGGACAGGGTAAGTCTCGTCTCGTGCCGCTCCCGGGGCTGTGGTGTATTAAGGGTTGGCGTCCTCTGATAATCCAATCCTCCCCGCTAGGACTTTCTCGCCTCGGTCTTTGCGTCGTCGCCTACGAAGCGCGACGCCAAAAAATACCTGCAGACGTTTGGTGGTGGCGACTCGTTTCGCGCGGCGCGCCTGAGCCCGCAGTTCGTGCAGGGCCCGGGCGTCGAGAAGACCACGACGCCGCGCGACAACCAGCTGCGCGTGGCCATTATCAAGCTGCAAGACCCGGACACGGTCGACCCTGTGACGCTGCAAGGCCTTGCCAAGACGTTTGTGCAGCTGCGGGCCCTGGGCCTGCTCAGCGTCATTGTTGTCGGCCGGACGGAAGCTGCCAAAGGCGACGGAGGCGACGGAGGCGGCGGCTGGTTCAACTACGTGACACGCGAGACGCAGCGCGTGGCCGACGCCATCGACAGCTACGGCGGCCCAGTGACGTCCATCATCGGGTCCGCCGTGCGCTTGGATGACAGCAGCGATACCACCGCGGTGGCCGACGACGTCCCGTCGGGCCCGCTGCAGATCGACGCCGAGAGCAGCCTGCTGCAGCTGCTCCGAAAGGGCGACATTGCCGTGATCCCGCCCTACGCCATCTCGACCTCCCAGTCCGCGGCAAAGCTCGTCGACGCAGACGACATTGTGCTGGCCCTGACCCGCTACTTTACTGGCACGGAGGAGACGGTCTCATCGTCCGCAGAAGAAGAGACCCCAGAATCAACGACTACTACTACTGCCACCGCTGCTGATGCTATTGCGTCCGTCGACCGCGTCATCCTGATCGACCCCATCGGCGGCACACCGACCACGCGCCGGCCCAATGGCGCCCACTTGTTCTTCAACATGGAGGAGGAGTACGCGACGGCCAAGGCCGTACTCGACGACATGGTGGCGACGTCCTTCTTGAAGCCGAGGGGCAAGGAGTCGGCTGCCGACATCAGTGCGCGGCACAAGGCCAACCTCGACATTATCCGCAAGACGCTCGCCCTGCTGCCCTCGACGTCGTCGGCGCTGCTGACGACACCCACGGAGGCAGCCAACCTGGCGTCGAACGAGCGCAGCGCCACCGACGAGACCACCGACGACGTCTTTGGCTACGTCGGCAGCGTGGGCACGCGCCGCAGCCAGAACCCGCTCATCCACAACCTGCTGACGGACCGCCCCGTCTTCTCGTCGTCGCTGCCCCTCGGCCGCATCAAGCCGCAGTCGAAACGGAACAGCTGGATCAAGAAGACGCCTGCGACGACCATCATCACCGGCAGTGCCGACGCCGGCGCCGACGCCAACGACGCACCCATGTCCAAGACGACGCTGCTCAAGCGCGGCATGCCGCTGACCATCTTCCCCGACCCGCGCACGGCGCCCTGGACCCCGCCGGTGCCGGGCGGCCCGCGCCTGCGGCTCACGGACACGTGCATCGACCTGCCGCGGCTCGTGCACCTGATCGAGGACTCGTTCAACCGCAAGCTCGACGTCGACGACTACCTGCGGCGCGTCGAGGACTCGCTGGCGGGCGTCATCGTCGCCGGGGAGTACGAGGGCGGCGCCATCCTGACGTGGGAGCGTCCGGCCGGGCTCGATGAGGCGACGGCGTACAGCACGGGCCGGCTGGTGCCGTACCTGGACAAGTTTGCGGTGCTCAAGAAGAGCCAGGGCGCGGGCGGGGTGGCGGACATTGTGTTCACGGCCATGGTGCGGGACTGTTTCCCCGAGGGCGTGTGCTGGCGCAGCCGCAAGGACAACCCGGTCAACCGGTGGTACTTTGAGCGGTCGCGCGGCAGCTACAAGCTGGACGGCGTCAACTGGACCATGTTCTGGACGACGCCGTTTGAGGGCGTGGGCGAGCAGGGGTTCTGGGACTACGAGAGCGTGTGCCGCGGCGTCGAGCCGTCGTGGCTGGACCAGAGGCATATTTTGGACTGAGGTTCTTGTCTTTTTTCGATATTTAAGTTTACAAGTTCAAGTTCAAATTCAAAAGTTCACATGCTGATAGCTCAAACGTAATTGGTGACGTCGGCCGTTCGTACTCGTACTCCGAATAATACCTGGTAATCCCACCATGGCGGTACTGACGAGTACAGGGTATGGCGGGGTATTCACGTGACTCCCTCCGTACACCACAAAAACGGACCCTAGACCACGCCACAAGCCCTGATTGGGCACCCCGGTTGGAACGGCCCCTGTTTTGCCAGGTGCTGCTTCCCTGACAACCAGTCAGACGGAAGAAGACGCTGCCGTTTTGGGCCCGTTCTCCTAGGAGGGAGCTTGGTTGTATCAGCGTACGGGAGTACGTACTGCATATGCGCAATACGGTGTCATTGCCTAAGATCCATCCCAGCACTATCTCTGCCGGCCATCAGCATCTCCTCCTTTGCCCTTGCATCCCACGACGCCCATCGCATCTCCAGGCAACAATCCCTTTTTTTTCGCTATCGCACGTCGACGACACACATATTCTGCAACCACCCTTACAACTACCGCCGCCATGGATTTCAGCAACATTGGCAAGAGCTTCTCGTATGTCTTTTTTTTGTTCTTTTTCTTTTCGACGGCCCTCGCATCTTTGGGCCACCGATAACGAGTACGACTTGGGCTAACCTGTGGCAGCAACATCGGAGCGTCCATTACGCCCTTTGCCTCGCGGACGTTCCAGTACACCAAGGAACAGCTTGGCCAGGCCGACGACAAGGTACGGCGCCCTTGCGGACAGTCTTCCCTTAGGACAGACCACTGACAGGAACCCCCCAAAACAGACTCAGCTGCCGCCTGACTACATCGACCTCGAGAAGCGCGTCGATGCTCTCAAGGCCGTGCACCAGAAGATGCTGGCCGTGACGTAAGTGTACTTTTGCAAGCCGCGCAGCGCACCGCCTATTCCTACTCCTACTCCTACTAACACCCTCTACAGCAACCAGTACTCGCACGAGCCCTACGACTACCCGCCCAACATCAAGGAGACCTTCCAGGACCTCGGCCGCACGGTCAGCGAAAAGGTGGCGCTGCTGTCGTCGGCGACGTCGCCGGCCGAGGCGCAGGCCGCGCTGACGGCGCCGCCGTCGGCCAAGCCCCAGCCCAAGACGTTTGCGCACGCCATTGCGCGCGCGTCGCTGGCCAGCAGCCAGACGCTCAACCAGCAGCACACGGGCGCCACCGAGGACCCGCTGGCGGCGGCGCTGGAAAAGTACGCGCTGGCCATGGAGCGCGTGGGCGAGGCCCGCCTGGCCCAGGACGCGCAGATCCAGAGCCATTTCCTGGCGGGCTGGAACACGACGCTCAACACCAACCTGCAGTTTGCGGCGCGCGCGCGCAAGAACGTGGAGAAGTCGCGGCTGTCGCTGGATGCGGTCAAGGCGCGCGTCAAGGGCAACACGTGGAAGCTGCCGGTGGGCCCGGGCGCCTCGGCGGCCGCTGCCCACGCGACGGACGAGTCGGAGCTGAGCCCCGAGGCCCAGGAGGAGATTGAAAAGGCCGAGGACGAGTTTGTGACGCAGACGGAGGAGGCCTTTGGCGTCATGAAGAACGTGCTGGACACGCCCGAGCCGCTGCGCAACCTGTCGGAGCTGATCAACGCCCAGATGGAGTACTACAAGAAGTCGTACGAGATCCTCAGCGAGCTTGCGCCGATGATTGACGCTCTGCAGGTGGAGCAGGAGGTATGTTCTTTCTAGGTACTCGTACCTTTTCCCAGGATGGAAGAACAAATGCTCCCAAGGCAAAATGCTAACTGTCTACTAGGCCACCTACCGGAAGAGCCGCGAGGCTGCCCCGTAAGCGATGCGAGTTATTTGCTTTGAACGCATTCGTGCGTGAGTGTTGGCTGCATGCCTATCGCCGCCGTTCGTCGGGTCTCCTGTTATATGTGGAGGGCTGGGTGCTGCTCAGGATCTTGTGGCTTGCGGCCGCGGCTGTTCTGTGTTTATCTTTCTACTTTTATGTTTTTTACGTATTATACGCTTATTCTCTATGCTCCCTTGCCAGTATAATTTTGAGGCAACACGTACTCGTAGATATGCCAGAGTTCTCTTGCTGGGCGTTGGGTCTCAACGAGTATGACGCGGAAGGGCCCCACATGGTCAAGCCACACTCCGCAAGGCTGTCAGCCACCATTCTTGCGACAGTCTCGCGAATTTGCGCCTTTGTCCACCACATCGCAGCTAAAAGCCCACTTGGATCCTCTGCCTCCCCTCACCTCCCCTTTGCACCCAACGAACGCCTCGACTTTTGCTGCAGGCTTCTTGGACACAATGGTGCGCGGTCTCTATTTCTTTTTGGTCTAATTTGCAATATGCGCCAACCAGCTAACACCCAACAGCTTCCCCTCGGCCTTCTCAGCGCCGCCCAGGGCCAGCCGATGCTGGTCGAGCTCAAGAACGGCGAGACCCTCAACGGCCACCTGGTGCAGTGCGACACATGGATGAACCTCACGCTCAAGGAGGTCGTGCAGACGAATGCCGTATGTAGTGCTGCAGTCTTTTTGTGTTTGGAGCATTTTAAGCTAACTTTCCTCTGTAGGACGGCGACAGCTTTATGCGTTTACCAGAAGTCTACGTAAAAGGCAACAACGTGAGTGACCAGTCCGCTCCTTTTTATAGATCTATCCCTAACCCACAGATCAAATACCTGCGCGTCCCCGACGAGATCATCGACACGGTCAAAGAGCAGCAGCAGCAACAGCAAGCACAATACCAGCACCACTACCAGTCCGGCTACCGCGGCGGCCGTGACGGCGGCCGTGGCAACCACAACAACGGCTACCAGCGCGGCGACGGCCAGGGCGGCCGCGGTGGTGGCGGTCGCGGCGACCGTGGTGGCCGTGGCGGCAACGCCCGGGGCCGGGGCCGGGGCCGGGGTGACTAAGCGATGGCCGGCGAGGCCTCGTTGCCTGACGCGAATCAGTCACCTGACCCAGTCCAACGACACGACGCGCTACGAGAACAATCTATGTCTTTGAGTTCAACGGGCAAAGGGAAAACTCCCTTGCTCTGGGCCTGTCTCTCTCCTCTCGAGAGACGGGCATCCAGGACCAACGCCACACAACATATGCCCACAACCTTTGTGATTTCCGAGTTTTATGACGCTGTCTGCACAGAGGAGGAGTCAGATCAGACTATTATTATTATTACTACAACTTTTGTTATGATGATTCTGAGCATACCCAGAGAAAAGGGGGACAGGCGAACTGGAAGAGGGAATGCCGATGTCGGGGGAAAATGCCCACCATATTACCATCTTTGGCTATCTGGGCTATCTGGCAGTATATTGCAACAAACCAATACAAAGAGACTATTTTCAGCGATTTCAACTGCGTTTGTTGTTGTTCTGATCCATATGACGTGAGGCGTTGTTAAATAGTAGCACGTGACCTTCAACGGGAGCTGGGTATCTAGCCTTGGAAGCTACGGCACACTTTTGCGGAGCTTCGGTTGCTTCATGCACTGAAATTTCAGCCTAGTCTAAGCTATCGACGCCGCCGTCCGGGGACGCTCGACCGGAGAAGGAAAAGCAAAGAAAAAAAGCCCCAAACTTCGCGTCATTCTACATGGCCCCTACCACACCTTGAACCTCCAGGTTCTCTGTTTTATTCCCCCCTCATGGCCGCCACCCGCATCGTCGTCGACGGCCTGTGGCGATGCCTGTGTCCCTCCGTCGACACGCCCGCGCTGCTCCGGGCCATCAACAGCAGCAGCACGGCGACAGTACCAGCAGCCCAGTCCGCGCTGCGACAACAACACACGCCGCGGCTGCGGGCTGGGCGGGGCGGACAGCGGTTGGCCTCCCATAGCGCACGGCATATTAGGCCCTGCCTTCTTTCGCCGCCGCCGCCGCAGTCACGGCGCATCCATGCGGGCGCCGCCAGCCGCGTCGGCCGGCTGGAGCTCGTGTCGACGAGGGCGGCCGACGGGACACTGCAGCCGCCGCCGCTGCCGCCCAAGCCCGAACTGAGCGACGAAAAGGCCCTCGTGCACCTGCTGCGCGCGCGGCCGCCGTGCTGGGCGCAGCTGCAGGCGGCGTCGACGCCGGTGATCTACGAGGCGCTGCGGCAGCTGCAGAACAGCAGCGCCTGCGGGCTGGACAAGATCGAGGCCATGGTGCGCTTCCTGCTGGAGGAGCGCAAAGAGCCGCTCTCGGCGGCGCTGTGCGAGGCCGTGCTGCAGGCCAACTGCAGCCGGCACGGGTCGGCCGAGGCCGTGCGCGACGTGCTGCAGCTGATCAAGGCGTCGACGATCGAGGCCACGGCGGGTTTATTTCACGCCGCCCTGGCCGTGCTGGCCGTGCACCCGGACTACCTGACGCGCGCGGCCGTGCTCGCCGAGATGAAGGAGCGGTGGATCGACGTGTCGGCCGACGGCATGTACAGCGTGGCGCTGGGGCTCTTGCGCGACGGGCAGTACGAGCGCGCCATTGAACAGCTCGACACGATGACGGCGGCGGCGGGGGGCGCTGCGGGCGGGGCCGCCACCGCCACCGCCGCCGCCACCGCCGCCGCCGGTGCTGCTGCACCCCCACCGTGGCTGCTGGACATTTACGTGTACGTCTTCTTGCAGGAAGGCTTTGTGGACGACGCGCTCAAGATCATCGACCAGCGCGTCCTGATGGAGAGCGACCTGGTGACGCCGAATCTCTGGTTTGTGATGCTGGAGGCGTGCTGCCGCTGGAGCCACTACGAGGGGCTCGTGTACGTGTGGAACCGCGCGGTGCGGTCGGCCAGCGGGCGCAGCATCCTGACGCCCTCGGACGCCATGGCGCTGGACATTCTGAACATTGCGGCGCAGCACGGCGACTCAAACCTGGCGGCCGCCGTCATGCAGATGCTGGCCGCGCGCGGCACCAAGCTGGGCCTGCCGCACTTTGAGGCCATGCTGGACTGCTACTGCCGCGCGGGCCACGTCGCCAAGGCGCTGCAGGTGCTGTGCATCATGAACAATGCGCACATCACGCCCGACCAGGCGACGACGCGGTCGCTGTTCCTGCGGCTCGTCGAGAGCGGCGACGAAGCCGTGCTGCACGACGCCGTCGACTCGCTCTTCAGCCTCAAGAAGCAGTACGGCAGCGTGCCGCTGGCGGCCTTTAACGTCGTGATCGAGGCCATGCTGGAGCTGGACGCGCGGCCGGACCACGGCGGTGGCCACGGCGATGGCATCGACGACCAGTCCGCGCAGCAGCACGAACCTGCCGCCGACAGCCGCGGCGTGCTCATGGCCCTCGACCTCTACCGGCACGTGCGGCAGCTGTGCCCGGCCGGGCCCAGCCGTGCCACGTTCCGGCTGCTGTTTGGCGCCTGCACGAACCCGCAGCACCTGCACTTCTTGCTGCGCGAGATGCAGTCGTTTGGCCTGCGCGCCGACATTGCCTACGTCAGCCAGGTGGTGCAGGCCAACGCGGCGCACGGCTCGCTGGACGCGGCCATCAGCCATGTCCACGCGCTCATGGACGCCGACGAGATTGCCCCGATGACCGCCGGCGATGCCGCGCGTGCCGCTGCGACGACGGAGGCCGATCATGGGATGGCCGCCGGAGAAGAAGAGACTACTGAAGAAGAAGAAGAAGGGGCCGACCCGGCTGCTTCCCTGGTCAACCCCAGTACCACCACCACCACCACCACCACCACCACCAGTGACACGCCGGTCTACCGCAATCGGCCGTGGATCAGCCGCCGCGCAGCAACAGCACTGGTCCGACGCTGCGTCGAAGAAAAGGACGACCGCATCAGGGCCATTGCGGCAGCGAGTCGCCGGCGCGGGCGGCCCATGGACAAGATCCTGGCCATGGCACGAAGAGGCCCGGCAAACAAGCCTGTACGAAGCAATGCCTACGGCGTGCCTCACATGGTGGAGCAAGACGAGAGTGCCTGACGGATGTATGGTTAAGCACTGTACTTATCACATATCACGCTTTTTTAAGGTTGACTTTAATGAGGTTGAACCTATCCGTATTATCCGTTGTTAGATAACCTGCCGGGAGATGTGATATAAATAAATAACTGCTCGAGCAGGTGACTTTCTGAGAGGAATAAAAAAGAAGAATTATCAATAAAAAAAATAACCCAGATCAGCGGGCCAAGGTTTCCTTTGCCTTGGGGCCTCGTATGCTGGAGATCATAGCATCCCGAAGAAACGCCGGTGAACATCGTGATCCCTATTGGGATGTCCAATAGCAAAAAGCGAAGAATTAAAGCAAAAAGAAAAAAAAAATCATATCCAACCCGCTATGGAGCAGCCGGCTTGGCGTTGCAGCTCACAATCTTGACGCGGTCGACCAGGACGGGCGGCCCGCCGCCCTCCATCTTGAACTGGACCTTGACGATCAAAAAGGTCCAGACCTCGTCGCAGAAGCGGTACGTGTCGAGGGCGCCCTTGAAGGTCAGGCGCGACTTGACGCGCTCCTGCAGGTTCTCGGTGATGGCCTTGTCAAAGTTAGCCAGCACCTTGATGGCGAGCTGGGGGTCGATGCGGTTGTTGCCGATGAGTTCGTCGAGCATGTCTGTGAGGGCGTAGCCGATGCTGGGGCGGTTAGCCGCCTGCCTTGTATTGACGTATACTGAGATGTGGCGCAATCCAACCGCGCCGTCACCTCATCAGCACTGCTTACCTGCTCCGGCGATAGAGCTCGTAGGGTGCAGCCATGGTGACTAGGATGGATGGAGGGTAATGAGTTTATGGCGAGGGCGAGGTATATAGTGTATAGTGATCGGGGACTGGAGAGTAAAGAACGTGGGCCGCGGGAGGTTCTGGTCGTGATGCTTGTCTCGCGGTGGTGCTGTCGTCGATGTGGAGGGAGGCAAGGAGCGGTTGAAGCCGCAAAGCATCACCAGATGGATCCGTGCCTGGACTGGGGGTGGATCTGCTGCAGCAGTGCATGACTCAGCAAGGCAGGAGGCAGATACTTTCCCCACACCTTGGGGGACCTTTGGTCGGCAAGGCTGGCCAATGGGGCAGGCTCTGCCTTTTTTAGGCGGTGAGTGATTCTGCCAGCTTTTTTTTTGTTGAAGCAGTTGGCGACTTTTCCCCAGTGGCGATGCATTTGCGACTTTGCATCTTGAGCCGTAACATTCTCGACACACAACAACAAAAATGGTCCGCAGCCTCAAGCATCACGAGCAGAAGCTTCTGCGTATGTCGCTCTCTCAATTTTGAATCAAGTTACAAAAAAAAGACTAACCCCCCCAGGCAAGGTCGACTTCACGACCTGGAAGCAGGACAATGCCCACCGCGCCAATGCCGTGATCCGGCGCTACATGATCCAGAAGCCCGAAGACTACCACTCGTACAACCGGCTCTGCGGCTCGCTGCGCCAGCTGGCCCACCGCCTCAGCCTGCTGCCGCCCGACAGCCCCGTGCGCCGCCGCCACGAGGACCTGATGCTGGAGAAGCTCTACGACATGGGCATCCTGAGCGACAAGACCAAGCTGTCGGCCGTCGAGCACAAGGTGACCGTCGCCGCGTTTGCGCGCCGCCGCCTGCCCGTGGTCATGACGCGCCTGCACATGGCGTCGACGGTCAAGGACGCCACCGTCATGATCGAGCAGGGCCACGTGCGCGTCGGCACCGAGACGGTCACGGACCCGGCGTTCCTCGTGACGCGCTCGCTCGAGGACTTTGTCACGTGGTCTGTCGGCAGCAAGATCAAGCGGCACATTATGCAGCACCGCGACGAGCTGGACGATTTCGAGCTGCTGTAGGCGGATGGGCTGGGAGGTTGAAAAAAAGACGTTCTGGCGAGGGCCGGGAAATCGGGAAGACGGCACACGGGACAACGGTGCCATGCATTTTAATGTGGCGTTTTTGGGAGAACTAGCGATATTGGGCTTTGGCAGCAATCTATCTCGAGCACTGGGTATTGCATCACCAGCACGGGGTTTCAGTCAGCAGACACTATGCAGATGCGTCCAGGAAGACGACAGTGAGGTGCCGGTGACCGAGTCGGCGAGTCTGTGCCGAGACACAGTGTGCCAGCTTCCACGAGGCTTGAGCATCTACGACAAAGGTCTATGTTGGTCTGGACTACTCTATGCGACACGGGCCGATGCTTGGGATCATGCAATGCTTCGTTATCTCGGCTGCGTGTTGCCTCACCACGGTTGGCTCTTATTTTCTTGTTTTCTTATTGTCTTATTTATTGATTTTTTTTATCTTTTCTCCTCGTCCTTCTCAATACCAGACTGTTTGTCTTGATTCTTCCAAGGTGTGTCAGGCCGACTTTGCATGACATGCTTTTGCATGATATTAAGCGCAGTCGTGCGCTTCGTGCGACCGCCGGAACCGTGTATAACCTTGAGTAGTAGTCCCGGTGACGTCTATATAGCGTCTCTGTAGCCGGCCCTACATCTTGCTAAGTCGTGTTTGTCAAATCCCCTACAGGTCATTTCTTTGATTCAACCGCACACTGAAAAACCTACAGGAACAAGACGCCACATCCAACATGCCACCTCTGTCTGCCGAGGAGCTGCTCCAGCTCTGCGAGACCGACGTCACCGTCCCTCTTGCGCCGGAGCAGTATGGCCCTGTCTTGTCACAACCCCCCTTTGTCTTGGTCGACGGCACCTTTAATGTGCGTGATTTGGGCCTGATCCCGCACGTCACTACCGCCGCCGCCGCCGCCGACGCAGACCCCGCCGCGTCGCCGTCGGCCCGCATCCGCCCCGGCTATGTGTTCCGCAGCGGCATGCTCAGCCACCTGACCCCGGCCGGCAAGGCTACCGTAGTCAACGACCTGGGCGTGCGCCGCATCTTTGACGTGCGGTCCCAGGCCGAGCACGCGCAGGACCCGGACCCGCAGCCGGCCGACAGCGTCACCATAGTGTGGCTCCCCACCCCGTCCGAGGACACGCAGCACCTGTCGCTCGAGCCCTTTGTCGAGGGCTGCGGCGAGCGCGGGTTCACGCTCAAGTACCTCGACGTGCTCCGGTCCTACCAGCCGACGATTGTGCAGCTGCTCGAGCACGTGCGCGACCGCCCCCACGAGCCCTTCCTCTTCCACTGCACGGCCGGCCGCGACCGCACGGGCGTCGTGGCCGGCCTGCTGCAGACGCTGGCCGGCGTGCCGCGCGCCACGATGGCGCTCGATCACATGCTGTCGCGCATCGGCTTGGAGCCGGCGCGCAAGAAACTCGAGGCGTTTGCGCGCAAGGGTGCGGGGATCGCTACGGCGACGCCGACCGCGGGCGGGGGAGACGGGCCGGAGCTGGAGCCGAAGCCGGGACCGGAGCCGGAAGAAGAAGCAGCACTGGTGCCCGGGTTCCTGAATCTGATTGGCGTGCACGAGTCTTGCTGGAATGCGTTTCTGGCGGCGCTGGATGAGGAGATGGGCGGCTACGAGGGCTACGTCAGGAACGTGTTGGGCTTTTCCGATGCCGACGTCGCCACGATTCGGAAGAACCTGACGACGGCGCCCCAGTAGCGGGGTGTCTTTGTTGTTGTATTATTTACGGTCGATATTAGGAAGGACACGGAAGGAGCAAAGGAGGTAATAGTAGGCATGGGGAATGTACATATGAAGTACTAACACGGAAGGTGCGAGGGAAAACTCCACTTACCTTGTACTCTCACCATTGTTCTTTCCTTATATGTACTCTCACCATTGTTCTTTCCTAGTATATTGCTTGTAACCTGTGAAGAGTCTTCCCTCGCCTTTGCCCAGTTCTGCCATACTTGACTCCTCAACATGACAAAAACCACGGGCTCACAAGCTCAGCAACTATTGAGAAAAGTGCTGTGCTGATTTCTCGCCCACCACCGCAATGGGTGACCTGCCGCTGTCTGGTCCGGACGACCTAGAACAGCAAGAATACTACTATGGCTTGCCGTCCAAGCCTCATCTCATCGCCAGGACGAGCACGGCCAGCTGGCCTCCTCCTCGTCCCTTGACCGAGCCCCATGGCGCCCATTATGACCTTGCAACGGTATGGACAAGAGGTGCATTGATCAAGCGGCTGTGTCCCATCAGCCGCGACAGCAACGGCTCAGAGCAGCATCCCATCCTCGGTGCCTGGTCGCCCGCCCTGCGCAACGCCCTTGTGTCCGCATTGGCCGAGTCGCCGCTTCATGATGTTTGGTCGGCCTTCTATCCGATACGCGTGATGGCCCGATGGTCCGGGGCCGCACTGAGCCACGATAGCACTACCTCGGATGTTATCCTTCTTCTCTGCGTCGCGCCCGACAGTCACACGACCTGGACGATGGGTTTGTCGGCGGCACAGTCGTGTCGCAGCGTGTTGCAGGCATACGGTGTGATTGGGATGGAAGTTGAGGTGTGTGCAGCCGCCGTTCTGCCTCTGGTAGACAAAGACCCCGACGATGCTGCTACGACGCTCGAAGATGTTGCGGCACAACAGCCGTCGGCGACGATCACGTCTATCACGAGCCTTGACAACTTTGAGGACCTTTCCTTTGGAGATTTGGACATACCCTCGCGAGCCATCAATCGTCTCGCCCCCTTTCTTTCCCGCCCGGGCCAGCTCGTCGAGCGGATGGAGGTCGGTCCTGGTGGAAGCTTGATCACTGCAGGCACCGGCACGCTTGGTTTTTACCTTACTCTTGGCGGCGACCAGACCGACCGACACGACCCCCTCGACAAACCAGCGCCTATCTTTGCCATCACTTCTCGACATGTGGCTCTTGGGCGGCTTGTGCCACACGACGCAACATGGAACCACAAAGACGCAGCCGCGCAACCCATCTATGTTCTTCGTTGGGGGACGCAGCAAGACTTGGAGCAAGCGGCCAGTGTCATCAGCAGAGTTGGTGAACGCGCACGTGCAACGGCTCACATCTCTATGGACCGATTTGCGGATGACAAAGCCAAGCTGGATAGGGCTGTCCGCGGGTTGGCGTTTGCGGACAAGTACGTGCCCGGTGTCGTGCACGCCATGCGCAACATTGCTGCTTCCACCGACAGCATGTGTCGCTCCATCGGGCATGTCGCATATGCAGGTCCGCACCGCCGTACAACGCGAGGGGCCTGGAGCGACTGGGCGCTCGTGGAGCTGAACGATGTGATCGCGGAGACGGTTCGCGGCCGCCCCGACCGGAACGGGATATATGTCCGCAGCGCACTAGTCAACGACTACGTCGATACCGCAGTAGAACACGGGTTCCTGCACAGTGATGACACCCCCTTCGAAAGGGGCAAGCAGGGTACCTTGCCATTCCATCACAAGCCATCGTCCCGCACCACCGAAGCACCACAATGGCCCCGGTGGGTGATGAAGCGCGGCGCCAAAACCGGCGTCACCGTCGGCGTGACAAGCGAGATTGAGGCCGTCTTCCGCGTTCCCCTGGACGACGGCCATTTCCGCGTGGCCTTTGCCCTCATCGTTCTCGACTTCGCAGGCGACCTGGAGGAGAAGAACATATTTGGCCCCTTTAGCGAGAACGGGGATTCCGGCTCGGCCGTTTTTGATGGCGAAGGCCGGCTTGTTGGGATGCTTGACGCCGGCGTTGGAAATAAAGATGAAGCACTGCTACGCCACGCCCGTCGGGTGGACGTCACGCTTATGACGCCGATTGACTGGCTGCTGGAAGACATTGAAGCCGTTACAGGCAGGGTGCCTCACGTGTTGTAGGAGAACAGAATATTGTGATCTCAGTTCGTTTATATTTTTCGTGTTGTTTTATTTTATTTTATTTTATTTCTACAAGTTCTGACCGCCAAAGATCACTGAAATTCATGCTGCAGCCGTTCATGATGGACCGGAGACCGAACGTCTTACATCACACAAAACGACCGCGTCGGTGGTTTAGTGGTAAAATCTGTCGTTGCCATCGACAGGCCCCGGGTTCGATTCCCGGCCGACGCATTTTTGCTGTATCAGTGGTACTCACAGTATTTTATGTATTTTTTTTCACTAGAAACCATGCCGGATCTGTTGGTGATGAGCCAGATACCGAGCATCTCATGTCACGTGAAACAGCCGCGTCGGTGGTTTAGTGGTAAAATCTGTCGTTGCCATCGACAGGCCCCGGGTTCGATTCCCGGCCGACGCATGTTTTTTGCCGGATCAGTAATCGCCGTAGCCCTTTTAATTTTTTTTTTTCACCCGGAGACTAAGCACCCTACGTTGTATAAAGTTGACTAGTCGAGCGCTATGATCTTTATCAGAATTCAGACGGTTATACTTCCCAGACTTTGTTGACTAAAAATTTCACTTGAAATCATGGCAAAATCAGATTTGGTGTTCACTACCGGCGTTCTAGGCACCGTTCTACCATCCAGAGCTCTCCGCCTCCGTGTCCGTGTTGCTCATAACTATAAATCGAAAAACAAGTAAAAGTGCAAAAGCCGAGAGAATGCGTTCACCCTTGGACAGGAGAAGATCGTATGTCCAAGCTTCTTTCTCCAGTCACGAATGCCTCTATAAATGACATGATGCTGCCCACTTGGAACGGGACCACAACCTTGTGAGTGATTGGCACGGCCCGATCCTCTGCTGGCAGCAGCTCGTACTGACTGATCAGGCTGGCCAGCGAGCCGTCGTCAACCAACACTTCCACCGTGCGGCCCTCATTCTTACTCTTCAGGTAGCCCACCGTCACACCCGCGCCCACGTCCGGGCCATCAAATGTATCCAGCTGGTCCGCTAGTATACCCGCCCGTCGATCCAGCCACCCAGCCGAAGGCTAACAAGATGGCCCAACTCAGACGTTCCATCGGCGCGGATCAAGTTGGTCTCCATGTCCCGCAACACCTGGTCGATATAGTCGCCGGCGCCAGACAGGTGTAAAATGTGTCCGATTGCACTGTGAAGGGCCAATAGACGTGGCAAGGGGGGGTCGATTGTGCGAGTGTCTGTGATGAACAGTGTGCGGGTCACGGGCAGGCCCAAGGTGCCATTCAAGTACGGAAGAAAAGTTTGGATGACGTAGGTGTTTGGCGCGGCGCCATCGACGGCCTCGAAGAAAATCTCAAACATACCAAAACGCGAGTGGTGAAGCGCGGTCAAGGTGATGGCGTTGGTAGGCCGGTCAATTTCGACGCCTTCGATAAGGTGTGTAATGCCATAGTCAAACATATTCAGAACAGCAAGCGCTGCTTCGCGTGACTTGTCCTAGTGGCACACAGTGTTAGTATAAATATATAAACCAATCCGGCTCGTTACAAGGACATACCAGTTCGCTGTTGGCGTTTGGCTTCATCAAAGCGTGAGGGAGGATATGCGCAACCTCGAGTTTGTCACAGTTCATGTGCCCCTGCTCAACGAGCAACACACCGTCATCATCGCGGGCATCGCCACCGTGTTTCTTGTAGCGAGAAACACTCTCCGATACGTCAAATCGACGCGTGATAACACAACGATGCCGATCGCGGACGAGACACGCAGAACGCAGCGTTGCAAGTCTGTCTTCTGTGCCGACAAAACCCTGTGCTGCATTGCCATCACCGAGAGCGGCCATAACAGCTGAGTGAGACAGCGGTGATGGCTGGGGCGTCTTCTGTGTCGATGATTTTACTGTACAGGGTTAGTATCGAAAAACAAATGAGAGAGGAAATGACTCACGCGGTAGAAAAAAGCTCTCCATCAGGTAACCGGCAAAGGCAGCAACGAGTGGCGCAATCTCGTCAAAGTCGAGCGCAGTGGCATCTGTGTCAAGCTCGAGTGCGAGGGACTGGAAGAATGCGCGCAGATAAATGTCCTTGGACAGGTCCGACATTGCGTACTCGTACGTGTACCGTATCAGCCCGGCCTTGCTGTATGTACACTGGCGCCAGTTCTGGCTTTCGCCCGTGCTCTGGGATTGATGATCGGCGGCCGCGGCAGTCTCGCGATCTGTAAAATGATCGACAATCCGGTAGAATGTATGTCGGGCAGTTGTACGTTCTGTTTGCGGCAGCTCCGTAGGCGCCCTTAGTGAAAAGTACAAGACATCTTCAAGAGACGATTGGTGGCGGAGATGCGGCGGCATGGCGTTGATGATGTTGATGAAGTTGAGCTTTTTCTGCTCGGTTAATGGCAAAGCTCGATAAGTGTACGAGTCGTAGCTTAAGGCACGATGGCTAGTAGGAGATGGATCGATGGGGAAAAGGAAAGAGTGGCAAAAGAGGGATGATTGATTCTATGTTTTAAAAAGTATTCGAAGGAGGGGAGGAACACTTTGCTTACCTCCTTCGCCCATCGCACCTACCAGCCTAACAGTGCCCATCAATACGGAGTAGGGATATCTGGTCAGGGCCACCGGCTACCAGTGGATACCAAGGCCCCGAGGCCATCACGTGAAAGGTAATACGGCCAAATCGACGGCTCGTTGTACTCCGTACAATCCGCTTTCCCCGGTTTATCCTTGTAGCTATTTCGAATAATACATACAAAATAATAACGTACGGAGTATATGTGTGTTTTGATCGACTGTAAACGTTTTCTTTCAGTCTATATGTATGCTAGAAGGTTACGAGTAGTTAATGCTATCATCTTCGAAAAATCACAAAAACATCCCTTGTTTATAGGCCCGTGATAGTCACGTGGCCAGACTTGATATTACGCTATTATCAACAAACTTGTGATCACATGCGCTTTACTCTTGCCATACGGTGATGCCGCCCCGCCCCGTGTCTTCCTCGAGCTGTTTCTGCAGGGACGCGTACTCCTCCGCGAGCGCCTGCTTGTCGTCACACCGTGTGGCGGTCTCAAAATCCACCATGAAGGCGTGCCCGTCCTCGCGGATGAGAAAGTTGTGCTTGTTGACGTCGCCGTGCCGGATGCCGAGCGCATGCAGCTTGGCCAGCGTGCGCTCGCAGGCTGTTCGGTCGGCCTCCGCCGCGGTCGGCGTCCGGCCCTGGATGTTCTCGATGAGAAAGCCCATGACGCGGCCGTCCTCGGAGACGTGGCCCAGGAACCGCGGCCCAATGCCGTGGCCGTCGATCCAGCCGTATGCCGTCGTCTCTGCCTCCACGTGCGGCGTCTGCCAGGGAAATACGGCAAACTTGTAGACGACCGAAGCCGGAGCGTCGATGATGCCGGGGCAGCGGACGACGCGCACGTTCTGCCGCAGGCGGTCCATCCATACCAGCTGCAGGTGGTCCACGGTGCGGGCGTGCCACGTCGTTTGGATGCCGGGCAGCCGTTGCCGCGTCGTCGATGTAAAGACGGCGCGGCCGGTGGTGCTGTCCTTGGCGACGTGGCCCTCGTTCCAGTCGCCGGGGGGGAAGGCGGGCAGCAGCTCTCGGAGCGCGGGCTCAAAGCCCAGGTCGTCCTCGGGCACCACGCCCGGATCAACCCGGAGGTACTTGATGTCTTTGCCGTCGACCAGGAAGCGGTACTCGCTGACGCCGTCGGGGTCCCCCAGGCAGGCCTGGAGCTGAATGTGCGAGTTGGCCATGTTGTTTTTGTTGCTGCTGCTGCTGCTGTTGTTGTTGTGCGTATCTTGCCAGTGCTGCGCTGTGGTGAAGCTGTGATAGTAGATGTATATATTCAAAATTAAGCGGTAGTCTTGTTGACCGCTTGACTGAGCGCATTTAGCAAGTAATGAATCCTTTCCACCAATCTTGGGATGCAACCCCTCCTAAAAACAGGGCGCGAAAGTGTTCGGACGGTGTGAACCAATCATTCACAAAGGTCGGCCATATCTCTAAACAGGTCGCCAGGCCGGCACATGCTTGGGCCGGTCCCTGTCGTTGAGCTGGACACCACCGTAGGTCACAATGTGCTCGATGAAGTCCCGCGTGCTATATTGTTTGCGGAAATATGTTTCTGGGTCGTGCGAGTTCTTGCAGGCAGCGCAATACACGCCCCATTTTACTTCTCGTGACGGCGGCTCAAAGTAGGGGACAGGCACGATGGCCATGAACCGGCGCGGGTCGTTGTTGTGCCGGTCTGTCTTTTCCTTTCCCTTCCACACCGGTGTCTGCGCCATGGCCGTGGCCGTACCCGCCGAAAGCACGGCTGTCCGGTCCCATAAGGAGATCCGGGCTGAAGACTTGATGCCGCCGCAGCAGTGCAGTCCGCCGTCCGCGTACCGTCCGCATACGCTTCGGATATGGGGCCATTTCTGCAGTGCCTTTCGCGGGCACCCGAGGATCGCCGACGCGTAGCTCCCCAGCAGCGGCAGGAATCGGCCATCGCCCGTGAAACAAGGATAGTACACACGCACGCAGGTGATGATGTACAGATAACCACCAAAAGCACCGCATGCGGTACAGCTTTGTTGCGTGCAGAGCGTGCTGTAGAGCTCGCCGAGCGAGAAGTGGCGGGCTTCGGTCTCTGCGATCGCGCGCAGGAGGTAGAAGCAGTGCCGCGCGAGGAGGGCGTACTGCGGAACCGAGTCGACGGCTTGGCGTGCTGCTCGGTTCAGCTGTCGCAGGGCAGCCACCGAGAGCATGTCCAGACAGAGAATGACCTCTGTCAAGATCTCCAGCGGCAGAACGCTCAGACGGCCCATGTCCGCCGTCGGGCGGCGCGGTCGTTCATCCGCGCGTTCATCGTTGTCGCCAGGATGATTGCGTGACAGAATGATGTCGCCCAGAGTGTTGTCCGGTATAACGAGCTGCGGAAGGGACCATTCACTGATGAGAGCCGGCGTAACGGAGTCAGCATCCATCTCGGGCATGCGAATCGAGTTGTATTATCGTTCTTACCCCATGCTGTAGGAGTACTCCGTGCAGGGTGCCTGAGGCACTCCTTTTTAGGCATTTGCTCCCCTGCATCCCCCATGATACTTTTTTCTCCTCTTCTACGGAGCAGTATTAATAAGCCCTCTCCTTGTTAAACTTTTCATAACTATCTACGGAGTACGAGTAGTACCTCCGTAAGATAGAATTTATATCTACGAGTAGAAAGAAGAAGAGTTAAAAAAAAAGTAGCAACCACTGATCCGGCAAAAAATGCGTCGGCCGGGAATCGAACCCGGGGCCTGTCGATGGCAACGACAGATTTTACCACTAATTTCACGTCGTTTTTCAGAGAAACTCCTCTTTCGGACTAGCATGCTTTTGGGTCTTTCGTACCTGGTACTTCTTATCCTAAACGCTGGCCAGATGTAATTGAAAAGGCGCTTCCCTTTTACTTCGTATCTTGAGCGCTGGCCGCAAAACAGTATTCAGTATTCTAGGTATATAATATGAAAATGCGCTTCCCTTCCGCCCACTTACGTCTTGTTGCTCTTCCTTTCACCAGTACATTAGCAGTACTATCGACGCAAGATATCTCAGTGCCAAGATGCCCGTCAAAAAGAAGCTCACTGCGGACCAGCTGAAGCAAGCGTGGTTCTCCGCAAACAATTCACGACCAGCAAGGCCTCAATTAGCGGTAGCAACGCAAACATCCATTGTCCAGTGCCAGCGACACTGGCAAGAGTTCTGCCAGGAGATGGATCTGCCCGACTGGAGATCAGCGCTCAACGACATCACCTTTGAGAATAAAGGACTCGTCAGTGCTTTCACAATGTATCTTCTGAGTAATCGAAACATCACATGCAGGGGAAGCATCGAGACCTATATGACCAGTTTTTGGGCCGTGTACAAGAAGTACACAGGTAAAAGCATCGACGTCCGCTTGTACGCCGAGGTTAAGTCAGTTTATACGGAGTACGACTTATAGACGTAGCTAAAACCGAAGAACTTAATCGGGCCGGATGTATTCTGCTATCTCTTATACTTTCGCTGGGTGCGGGACAATAAGACGAGGTTTAGTATTAGACTCGACCGGCTCGATGACGCCACGATCCGGTAGATACAAATGTATACAGGCGCCCGGACTTACGAACTTGTCTACGCTAGGCGTGCTAACTATGTTATTCTTAACGAGTACTACGACCGCGACGATTTCCATTAAAGCGAGAAGCCGGCACAGGAACGGCAGAAAATTACGAAGTGTCTTGTCTGTGATAGCGAACAGATTAGATCGACTCTAGATTTACAAGTCCTTTGCTGGGAAGATATTGACTTATGGATCTTATAAGACCTAACGGGCAACGGAGGCAGGGATCGTATCGTAATAACGATCATGCTCCGGTTTCAGAAAGGGCATCAGCGGTACACTAAGCCGAACAAGTTCTTGTTTGTGGAAGAGGACCTCCCGTTTATCTGTCCGATCTCCTATATCATCGCTAAGGCCCTTGTTAAGGGCGTTATTAAGAATAAGAATTTTTAACGGGCGGAGCAATTCTTCTAGACGTAGCTCAGCTTAATTAGCCTCAAGATCCTATAGAAAAAAGACTTCCTCTACCGCCCAGTTTTTCGACAAACTATTAGGGAGGGTGAAAAGTATATCAAGTCGGACATGCCTCAGACGCGGAACCAATATAACACCGCGACAAAAAACATTGGGCTTGCAGCCGGATTTCCCGACAAATTGTACAGCTATGACATACGGCGCGGAATCCTTTCCGCCATTGATGGTGAGCACCCAAGTCCACCTTTAAGGAAATAAACCGAACTGACCTAGATAGAAAACAGCAGTGCTGCCATTAGGCGGCAAATTGCAAGACACGATAATGACAGGACCTACGACCGGTATTATGCCAACACGAGTGTCAACATTGTCACCCAGGATGCTTTTCTCGGAAGATCCGGGAAGTCTCCTTACCTTGTGATTTTTAATCACTTAGGTCTACAGATCGACGAAAACGCACCAAGCAGTCTTACTAAAGAGATGATGGCGATCCTGCCACCGAGTCCCTTGGTACAACAGCTCGAGGCAGAGGAAAAAGCTGCTGGAAAGGACGAGGACACAAAAAAGATAATCCGCCGGAAGCTCAGAACTGCGCGAGCGCAGCATCGCCGATACTATGAAACAATGATACGGAAGGCCGACATGAAACACCGACGCTTTCTTGGTCTTTCTGGCCGTGGAGTCGCACCGCCCGCTGGGTGTACTCATGCCATGTGTGCCTTTATGTTTTTTTCTGTACATAGAAGCTGGGCAGAGGGTGCATTGCTCTTTTGCCGGGGGGTGGGCCAAGTCCGACAAGGGCGCTGAGACCAGGCTGGTGGTGCTTGGGTCAGCAGGCGGAGGGACAAGTGCCGTGACGGCAACTGTGCGGGCGGTGCTTGCGACAGGCTTGGGCCATTCAGCTGTGGTCCTCCAACTTCCCCGTTGTGACATTGTGGGCGGAATGGATTGTCCGCTGCTCGCGTGTGTCGGCGGCGTAGATCGTTGTCTGGCCACTAGTACTTGATTAGTAATCTAAGATGGGCCACTAATATTTGCGACCCGTTACGAATACTAACTTGCGTGAGCCCGACCGTGCCCTCTGGGAGAGAATGCCTAGTCTTACAGTGGCAGGCATATACCTGCCGCGGTTATCGACAGTCTAGCCCTTTATAGGCATCGATTTAGGTCAAAGTTAAACATGCCAATTGTCGTAGGTTTTTTTTTTTAAAAAAAAAAAAACTAATTCATCACAATCGTCACATACTGTGAATGTGAACGCTCAAAAGCGCTTACCAATCTTGTCATGCTAGTAGTTAACTCTCCTGAACTTCCAGCCACGAGGCGGCAGAGAGTTTCGTAAATTGAGCAACGGACCTGGCGATTTAGCCCCACCCAGCTAAATGAGGCGGGGCCCCTGAATGCATCTTCATCCAATATCACCTCCATCATCCATCACACCATTCTGCCCGTTTGCTACGCACTGGGACAATGGAAAAGAACACGCCTTCGACGCCTCCGCGCAAAACCAATCTCGGCCTGGGCGATGCGGGAGAGTCGCCAGCCTCGATTATTGCGAGGCTGATGCAAGAAAACGCACAGCAGAGAGTCGCACTCGCGGACCGAGACGCAGCCCTCGCGGACCGAGACGCAGCCCTCGCGGAAGAGAGACGGGTCCGCGCGGACCGAGACGCAGCCCTCGCGGAAGAGAGACGGGTCCGCGCGGACCGAGACGCAGCCCTCGCGGATCGAGACGCAGCCCTCGCGGAAGAGAGACGGGTCCGCGCGGAACAGGAAATAGCCCTTGCGGAAGAGAGACGGGTCCGCGCGGAACAGGAAATAGTCCTTGCGGAAGAGAGACGGAAAAGAGACAAGACCAAGCTGCTTGACTACCTTGGCCTCGTCGGGCACGTTTACCAACAGTTCACGGTCGAGACAGACCGCTCACAGCTCGCGCAGGGCACCACATCGGTGGCCGGCAAGTTTTGCCCGAGGCGTCTTCGCTTGTGGCCTGAATTCGGTGCGCTCCACGATCAGAAACTGCAGCTACTCCAGGACACCCTCGACCCTCTGCCTGCGTGCTTTGCGTCCCCCAACGACGTTTCTGGTCTTTTGTCTGCCTTCAGCCCGCGGTCGAAAACCGAAATCACGCTGCGCCCCTTTCTACGCGTCGCGCTGGAGAAGCCGGCAGCGGCGGTAGTAAATGCGTATCTGTCCGCCGTGTCCGAAACGCCCGAGGGCGGCAAGACCAGACACGTTCATTTTGCCGACGACGATACGAAAGCACAGTCCTCGAGCTCCTTGGCGTCCAGATCGGCGTTCACGCCGGAACCTACAGTCTCTGCAGCCTCTTCTGTCACGGCGGCCGCTGGTATTCCCGACCGCGTCTGCATGTATGACGCCGCCGAGAAGAACAAGCTTAAGGTGCGCTTCCTCGTAAAGGAGCACAAGGCAGCCCACAGGCTACCGGCGGCCAAGCTTGAGCACATGATGGCCAATCCGCCTGAAAACTTCTTCCTGCAGGCGGCCGGTCTCGACACGAGTGTGCCTGTGGAAGATGCCGTCAACGACGCCGTGTTCAGCAAAAAGTACCCCAAGGTGTACTTGGCTAAGGCAATGTGCCAGGCGTACCACTACATGATCTCGGGGGCGTTGGAGTACGGCTGCATCGCGACTGGATTCGGACTCTTGTTGCTGCATGTGCTGCCCAACGACCTCGATACTCTGTACTGCCACTGCGTCACGTTTGCGACCGGGGCGCAGAGCGACATTTTGCCCCCTCAAAACACAGCCGCGGCATACATGGCGACGCTCGTGTTGTTGGCGCTGAGAGACACGGCCCCGACGGCTGAGGAGATTGCCGTTTGGGCCCAGGACCGGTTGGTGTGGCCGACGGTCAAGTATAAGGGGAAGAAGGGAGATCGAAAACGGGATGGAGACGACAGCAGCCATAGTGGCGGTGCCGAGGACAATAGCGATGTCGAGGATGGCGGTGCTCGAGGCGGTGCTCGAGGCGGTGCTCGAGGCGGTGCGAAACGGACCCGCACGGGCCCGTCTGCTCTTGTCTTATCTCCCAAGAAGCCCGGTGGTGATGCCGGGGGTGGTAACAAAACAGCCGCTGCCGACGGGCTGCCGGTAGCCTGCCATCTCCGCTTCTGCACGCAGGCCTGTCTTCTCGGTGTTGTCAACCAGCTCCCGCTCGACGAAAAGTGCCCGAACGTGGCGCTGCACCGGGCGGCGTCTCTGCGCATGCACGGCCAGCTCGACGGCCACCCCCTGACGGCGGACGGGGTACGGGAAGCATTGCGGGCGCAGGCCGAGGCGGCCAAGTCGGACCCGACGCTGGGCTGCTATCCGTGCGGCAGGGCAGGCCGCTATGGTACGATGATGCGGGTGGCCGTTACGGTGGCTGGCTACTGTATGGTGGCCAAGGCGACGTACCCCGACAACGTCGGTGAGCTGGAGCACGAGCAGCACGTGTACCAGGCTCTGCGTGCCTACCAAGGCAAGCTGATCCCCGTCAGTTTCGGCGTCATGACCTTTTTATCGAACGAGTTCACATGCGACTACATGCTGCGGGCGATGCTCTTTCTGTCCTATGCCGGCCGCGACCTCGGCAGGCCTGACCGGCTGCCGCTAAATGTAGATCTGCAGACGGCCATGGACCAGACGGTCCGGGAGCTGTACGACGCAGGGCTGCGCGACCGTGATGTGCGGCCGTACAACTGCGCGTGGAACCCGGAGACGCAGCGGGTCCTCTGCTTCGATTTTGACCAAGCGACGATGGCAGCGTGGGGGAGGGGAGACTGGTTGAAGAAAGAGGTCGAGGACGTGGGCGAGGCGTCGGACAGTGTGTCGGACCGAACGCTGGTTGCGAGACTGGACGAAGAGACGCCATCGCAACTGGACATCGGAAAGACGCCTCGGAGCATTTTGCTGAAGCGCACCCTCAGCACGTTGGGGAACACGGCGACCGATGGCGTGCAGACGAAACGACCGAGGGCAGGCAGTGTATAAAGAACGGCGGAGCCACTGTCTCTAAACGATGCACGACCGTTTTGTTCTGATTTTTTGTTTTTGAGCGTTTCTATTCCCCCACAGCGATGTTTGATGACAGGGACTGTAAGAGCCCTTGTTGGTTGTCGCACAAGCAAGAACAATATGGTCGATTTCGTAATGATTAAGCTAGATAAGGAAGAAACGAAGAAGAAAACGATTAACGCGCTCGACACGAACAATAGCTATTATTTCTTGATTAATATTAATTAAAATCAAAATCATTATTAAAATGCCTTCTTACGTTGATATTGGCGCCTCGCGTGGCATCGGGGTTCGTATTGACATTGTACTTACAATCTTTGCTCCTACTAACCTGATGGATTGACTAGAACTATATTCCTGGTTTTTGTTAACAAAAACCTAAGTCGAGATACAACTTAACACCCGCGCCTGCCCAAACTCCATATGGAACTCGCTGGCTCAGTTTACCCCAAGCTCCATATGGAACTCGCACACCAAAAAAACAACAAAAAATATTTATATTGGTTCTGAAAACAATCAGCTACACTTTTTAAGAATCTCTCGTTTCGTGATGATAAGTAAAACAACAGATAGAGACTATAAAACAAAATCATTCTAGCTTCTGTCCTTGCGCAGCCACAGGGGCTGGCAGAGATGGCACTAAAGGAACAATAAATGGCGTAAGGGGCAGAGGCAGGCTACGGACAAGGTGCAGCTCAGCTTCAAATACGGAGCCAGGGACAGACCATTGAGTAAGAGGAGCCGTCTCGGCAAAGGCCCACGTATACATAGACCGGTGTTGTAGCAAAGGACCGGCGTGTACAAGGAAACGGTGGCACGCGTCCGCACAGATGGCTGATTTGTTAAGTAAGACGGCAGCGACAAAGTCGGGGAGAGGCCCTTCGCGCAAGGCGGTATTCTTGACTTGTAGACGGGCGATAGCAACAATAAACGGGCGGTGGACGGTGGCGCGTATACATGATTTACGGAAACCTGCTTAGCGCCAGCGCTTACATAGAAGTTCATCACGCCGTAGCCCAAGGAGCTCGTGATGGAGATTGTGCGGCGTAGGCATTTCAAGGCGTTTTAGTTGCGAGTATGTTCTGACGGCGTATTGTGCAGACCTGCATACGGGGACGGGGTCCCCATAACGGTCTCTAGGAAGGATGTTGGAAAGGAATGCCAGTCTGGCAGAGCAGGCGTCTCTGTTAACGAGGTGTTAGCAAGCAAAAACCTCTCGTACGTGTGCCTAGACGATCTCTTATCTTGACATCGAGTATATGCCAAATGGATCTCTTGCAGCATTCCTCAGAAAAAATGAAGCCAGTATAACAACGGAACTTCGCACGCGGTGGGTTCGACAGACGGTGGAAGGTGTTGCGCTGTTGCACGCCAACAATGTCATTCATACAGACCTCAAGCCGACGAACCTGCTCCTGGACGCCAATCTGGACGTCCGTGTGGCCGACTTTGGTGGCTGCTCGCTTCTCGGACAAGAGCCGTATATTCTAGAGAGCGGCCCGTTTTATTTGCCAGCTGAATGGCGCGAGAGTGACAAACTTGGCTGTAATACTTTTACGGATATATTTACTTTGGGCTCATGTATTTTTCAGATTATAACAGGGAAACAGCCGTACGACGGAATAAAGGACGGGGACGTTGAAAAGAAGTTTGTAAGCGGCGAGTTTCCGCCAGTCGATGGGGTTTTCTTTAGCGATATAATACGGAGGTGCTAGTAAAGCCAACTCGGGTCTACAGAGGCGGTTCTTACCGCCCTTGTACCTGAAACGCCGAGTTTATAATCTAAGTTATACTTTTCTTATCTATCTTTAGATTAAACACGTTCGTCGGCTATCTTCCCGTGCTCCTACTACCAAGAGTAAAAATAAAGGAGCAAGCCCACGATCGTATCTAGTAGTATCTATATAACAGTGATGGTATAAGTGTAAATGTAGGTAAGGACAACGATGTCGACGAGCGTATTATTACCAACTATTTAAAATTTAAATCAAACGTTGGCCATGTATATGTTACAAAGGCACTCCTCGGAAGGTGTCTCTGCCAGTTGATCAGGCTGGGGAGGTTTATGTTCTTGAAATAAGGCTCGAGCAAGTGCAGGACAAACAATATCAGCACTG